>CAVLEF010000011.1:4817500-5417500 GCA_963661955.1 Leptosia nina
AAATAATTACTTTCCACAGTGACGTGCAAGCACTGTCAATATATAAGTATAAATCGTATGTGAGAGAGGGTTGTTATGGCGTAATTCTACATTTAAACGATAAAAATGCTAAGGAGGAACTCGCTACACTTACAGTTCGTGAAGTTCCTAAAATAAAACTTGGATATAAAAAGGGTGGCAGCGAGTTTATTGACAATTCCTGTCGTTCGTTCTACGCTCTTGATTTAAGAAACGGTAGAAAATATAATCAGTCTCTAGTTTTTGACCGAACATTTTTGGTTTCCCTGGGTTCGAACCCAGGACCTCTCGCGTTTATACGCATGTGCTAGGCAATACGGTTAACCATTTGGCTCAGAGGCGGTCATGATGTTTTAGTTTTAGCTTAATCCAGGACTCGAATCAGGAACTAGATGTATTGCTCTTATAAGCTATTACATATTAATATATAAAACTGACGAGTTTAGTTGTTTGAACGCGCTAATCTCAGGAACTAGGTACTTGTTCGAATAGAAAAATTATTTTTGTGTTAGTTAGAGCATTTATCGAAGAGGCAAATACAAACACCTCCGCGATGTTATATGTCTACCTTTTAAGATTAACTTGCAAGAACGACGGGACGAAGACACATTTCGTGGCTAAGTTATAAAGATGGCAAGTAGAATTGCAAAAAAAAGACATTGTCCCTGCCCAAAACAATTATTTTACGCGAACCGAGTCGCTGGCACAGCCACACATATGTAATAAATAGTTATAAAACGTACTGGTAAATTATTATTTTGTAAGCAAATATTACGCCAAACTACGAAAGCTCTATCAACGAAAATAGATGATTATGTTTTGTTTTCAAAATATATAAAACTAAATAAGGCATTAGTTAATAGGGAAAAAAACTCTCCGAACACCAGGAAACAGTTAACGTTTATGTTTTACCGGTGTTGTTAAAAAACGTCTAATTAGGGGGGAAGTTTACCTGCCAGTGTTAAACATAATCGTACTTAGTTAGTTAAACAATATTGTTTTTGGAAATGGGAGCTTTTATAAGCTATGGCCGCGATTTCGTCCGCCTAGAGTAGTTATTTGGGGCGTATATGATTTTTTATAGCCTACTCCGAGTTCAACGAGCCCTTCTAAATCTCATAACATGAATTTTGACAAGATGATTGAGGAGTATGGAAAAGATGTGTCACACCTTTTAAGCCTCTTTTTTTAATAAATGAAAATTAGAGCTTGGATGCGACCGTATCCTGATTGGCCACAGAACCGTTATAGATAATTGTATTGATCGCGTATATCGAAGATAAGAAAGAATATAAAAGCCACAGATAAGCTCAATAAAGCTTTGTTTAGTCGTGCTTCTGATCGGATTTGTGGTACGTACATATAACTGTATAAAAAAATTACACTTTTCAAATCTACTTTTCGTTTCTGATACTTGATAATTCCAGTTACTAACTTTTGTCTGTAATTTACGCGAGTAGTACACATTTAAATAAAACACTTTAACGGTTATACGATATAGGTATATTAGTTATACGTAGTCCACCACGGCTGGTGCAAAGCATCCGAAACGTCGGTGGTAGTTAAAATAATTTTTAAACAAGTTTAATTAAGATATATCGCGTTTTAAACCGTTAAAATGTTTTATTTAAACCAACTTTTCTAGTAAATTTTACTATCTTCTGGCACAAGAAAAGCTCACTGCCTTGAATCCTATGCAAACGAGGAGAATTGTTTCCGTTGATAATAAATAGGTCTTTAGTATCTAAATTGTTAGATAAGTAGTTTTCTTACATATACATTATCATGGCTTTAGTTATCAATTATCGTGTTACTGTTAAAAATACTAAAATGCGCCGCCCTTACTCGTATGCCTCACTTAGAGGGCTCGAACGTCCAATCCGTTTTTTTTTTCAAATACTCCCTCATTTGCATGATTTAATAATCACCGCACAGTTTAAGCAAACATAAAATGATAGTTAAAGTTTAAATTAACAATAAACCCGGTTCAAAGATCAGCGATCCTTATATTTACATTTATAATGCGCTAACGCATCCTGTCCTTCGATATTAATATGCGTAATATAATCGAACTTTTTTTGGGAGAAAACTTTGGGGTCACGGTTAAAACATAGTTTTATTCACCCTTGTTAATTGTTTTGTCATTTTCTTAGTCATTTAAGGTTACAGTTTAAAAATTTTGCATCAAACGAATCTATACCGTACTTTAAAACTAACTGCCATTATGTACCTACTATTTAATAATTTGAAACATTATTATATTTATTCATAGTATTCGCAGTTCCCCTCATTTACATAGTTAGGAAATCTTGGTCAAGTTCAAATTATGTAATTTCGGAATTATAAATTGTTATAGATTAAATAGACATTTTTTCTTTAATTTTAATTAAAGAAGCGATTCTAATATCGCCTAATGTGTTACTTAATAATATGTGATATTTGAAAGTTAACAATTTCTTAAAACTATTCAAGCTTAGTTATCCGTCAATCTTTGCACAGAATATAAATGGAACGCAATTCGTCACAATTTCGTCCTTTTTGTCTACAGAGCTACCGTGTAAAAAATAAACTGGCTTTCATTAATTTTGTCATGATTATTGATCGTTAAGGACGTTCTGAACTTTGACAGCCGATATTATCGCACCTTTGTTCGGCAGGCGCGTTGCATTTTCATGAAGGTTTCGTTACTGGTATTATAGTGTGTGCTCATGTGTGAGTGAAGGCGTGTAGTTCGATTTTCAAACTTCAATCGTCGCAGGCGCCGCCTCGCGAGTTAGTTATCGTTCAGACGTCACCGCGCGTGGATGTCCGTAATGAGAATAATTGGCTTTTTTGTGTCGGCGTAGTTCAAATAAGGTTATCGAGGCTCTGTTTGCGGGTAGGATATCCGTACGCAAACTTTGGTGAGTTTTTTTAACCTTTTTAAGCATTTTTTGAGTTTATTCTATGATTAGCGATGGCACGGTTGCATGGGTAATGTTTGATTTTATTTTTTTCTCGCTTATTTTCTCAACTGAGTCACGTTGTTTGTAGTATGACAGCATACACAAGTGCCGTAAGTGATAGGACATTTAAAATATATTAAGTGTAAAATGTAGCTAAAAATCCGAATTTATATTTCTTTAACCTACTTCATAAATTACTAAGTGTATGTAGTATATACCCCTAACCTACTTAATTTTAAAAATAACAACTTCATTTGACGCTCTTTTTAATGGATATTTTAGATTTTTAAAAACAAATCTTTAATAAAATCTTTATTGTTAACAAAAGAGTAATTCAGAATGCTAGATTTATATACCTAGGTACGGTACAGGCTGTGTTACCAAGGTACTTGTTAATTAAAATTCAATAAATGACGACACAATCTCATAATCATTCAATAGTCATTTAATTAACGGATTGACATTATAGTCAAAGAGTTAGACTAGTAACCGATTAAAGATTGAAATAAAGACAATTAGTTGCAGACACTTTAAAGAAAAAAACCCCTTACAATCGTGAAGTTGGTTTTAAACTATTAACTAAATAGAACTGGTCTTTTATAGATATTCTGAATAAATAAATTTAGCAGTAGCTTAATCGCTACATGATTGTCCACGCGTGACGTTATTGCTTGCAAAAACACACACAGAGTTGCTAAGAGACCTCAAAATATTTATAAAATAGGGCTTTCAAAATCATAATTGTTGAGGTTACGGTTCCGTGTCAAGGCAGTGGTAATCGTCTGCGCAATGATGTCGGTAATAAAATATAATTTTCTGTATATTATACTAGAATTTTATTGAATTGTCCGACGGTAATTACTAGATACTGGTACTTCCCCTAACGGTTTCAAGTTCGCAAGGAATAGCGTATCAATGTTGACTTGATCAGTAATATTACTGACGTAAAACAAATGCTGTATGTAGTATTAAAATTAAAATTTTCCATTTTCAAAATTACCATTTTCTTTTATATCATATAACTCCCAAAACGTGTCATCCAATTAATAATTACTAGGGGAACCTCGAGAGTTAATGTCGAGGATGCCATTGGCTTTTGAAAAAAAAATGGACAGACATTTGTCGTTAACGTTGTATCTTCTTTTTAACATATACTTACTTTTAGTAAAGAACCGTACAAAGTTAGTTGATAGTTAGAATATTCTTAATGAAGATGTGCTGCCTAATTTCGTATTATCTTTTCTACTATGCCCAATTTATAACACATACGTTTTGAAGTTGAAGTTACATTGCGTATACTTAAATTGACTGAAACAAATCCGATGAGCAGGACACGGTTGCTCGTGTAGTACGTTCAAAGTTCGTTGCTTGGTGTTCCGCCCATGTCATGAAAATTGTTCATTCTTAAATACATTTTGATATATGAAATTATAATCTTTCAAGCAGTATTAAACTTTGATTTAATATACATTGTCATGTTATTCATAATACTTTTTGATTAGACTTCAACAGCTCTTGGTCTATAAATTATATATAGGGACAATAGTCAATACATAGTAATGCACTTTTCCTCATATCGGGGATTCCATTTATCTTAAAAATAACTATCCTTATCACTTTCATATACTGTTATAGTGTTTAATTATTCCTTAATTTTAATGTATATACAATAAGCGATATCTTATATATATTCTAATGTCACAGTATCAATTACCATACCTCTCCGAAACGGCTGAACTGATTTTAATAAAATTTTATATGCATATTCAGTAGGCGTCACTATCTATCTTTCATATCCCTAAGTAGGTTATCCACCCCTAACATTGTTTAATAACCCAGCATTTTCACACTTTTATCATCAAACCCTCAAACCAACCTCAAACCCTACCATCAAACCCAAAATTTTTTAAAAGTTGTTTTCTTAAATTTATCATTTTTCATCGCGCTTGATAACTGCTCAACTATCATTTGGTAAGTTATCCCCCCTAGGGGTCTACCACTGTCAATAAATAATAATAAATTAATGTTGGGTGTTCAGTTATTTTTTTCCTCATCAGATCGTTACACACTAGATTAGATACCCTATAAATAATTTATATGACAGAACAATTTTTGCCAGGACAGCTAGTTTATTATAAAGAGGACAAAGTTATAAATATAACACTCGAATCACGACTGCAGTTCGTACGACACTAAAATAGTTATAAAATCACACCATTTTTACACGATTTTGCTCATTTAGCTATTAAAAGTACCAAATTTATAGGCTTTTAAAATGCTTGCACGTTTTGTTGTAGCTTTCCGAGGCTGTTGGAGTTAACGGATTAACTACACTATAGAAACAATTTTTGTTGATGGATGTTTAAATATTGCAGCCCTATATCTAAATACTGTCTGTAGTTTAGAGCGGTACACATTTAAATAAAATACTTTAACGGTTCAAAACGCGATATATAATTAACAAGCGATGATAATTTCGACCTATTTTGGACGTTTAATTTTAGTCCTAAGATTCTGGACTTCTTACGGTTCTGGGAACAAGTGCTAAAAGTTAAGCTACACCGCTTAAACATTTTTCACATATTTTTACATATGAATCATTACTACTGGCGATTGTGTAATAGCCATTTTGTATTTAAAAAAAGTAAATTAAAATATATTTTATATTGAACACATTTATTTAATTTATTTCAAGGTATCATGCACAATATGTAAAAATAATAATGTCTTAAGTTATAAAAAATAAAATGGTACGTAAGGTGTCAGATGGTACGTAAATTGGTAGAGCAACGTAAACTGTGATAGTGTTCGAATCTCGCCCGTGTCATAACATTTTTTAAATGTGTATACTTATGTATTTAATATTAAATAAAAAACAACTTTACACACTGAAAACAATACATATTTTGCAATGATTATAATTGTACTACATAATATATACCTACAGGGTTATATAAAAACGTTTTGACACGCGACTATTGTGTCGATGCGTTTAAAAAAATTACATTTATCGCATTGTCTACGTGGTAGCTGTGTGCCAGTGTAAATTAATATAGGAATAACTCCGCGATACACTCTAATACAAATATGAACCAAATTTAAGAATTTAAGTTAAAAAGGTTTACTTTAACAGCTTAAAAAGTTTCCTTTATATTGCGTATCATTGTTTTTCGGGCTGTTCGGCCGACGTGAACGAGAAGAGGTTCTCGACGTTTCGACATCACGTGCGGACGGCATCATCAGGAGATGTTAGCTCCTCGATTGGTTGAACAATTATAATTCATATCATAATATCATTAGAAATCAACAGTCCGAAAAACAAGGTTATGCTGAACGATGGCCGTGAAAGCCCAATTTATCCTTAGTACTGTCACTAAACATAACCGAATATACAAAGCCAAAATAGGTCGATAGCGCATCTTGTTTAGATGTTATAAGGCTGGGGTATTTCACCTCCCATCATGTCAACCCTATGCTCGTCTGTCCTATTAAAAAAAAAATAAAACATGAATGTTTAAATTACTTGAATGTAAGGATATACTCTATTCTCTACTATTGAACTCATTATATATTAGTTTTAGGTGCTAAATAATAAAACATCACGAAGTAACTCATCATGTTTCATAAGTGACATTCTAATACCGTTTGTCGTTTCTCTAATATAAAAATATTATCTAATATAAATACTCGTTTGTCTAATAGTTACTACAGTGGACTTCAGATCACGGGGTCTAAGAAATGGTATTTGGATCTTTTCTAAGAAATTCTTGTAGTTTGGAAAGAAGTTTTATCTCGTTATATTAGTTAGACACGTTAGTCTTTAAAATTGTTTTCTATAAGAAGGATGATCATGTTCTGGACTGGGACATTTATTGAGTGAAATAATTACATTCCATAAGATACGTTAGGTATACTTTAAAAAAGGTTCACGAACTGTATAGAGTTCAGCTCCGACGATTGCATAGAATTGTTATATCAGATGTTGGATTGAAGGCAGCTGATCAAATGTAACATTATTAGAAGGAAAATAACCCCTACTACCATATGTTTAAGTTTGGTTTCCCATACCAGTGCAAGCCGTGCATAATTTTATTAGTTTTGACAAACGCCTTGTGTAAATGTAATTCTACTTACAGCGTGAATTTTCTTTCATTAATACTTAGAATTTTGAAATACGGTCTAAGGTCTTTTATTCAGCTTGTTTCAGGAAAATATTAGTGTATCGTTGTCTTTGAATTCAGTAATAGTTTCTAATGGTATATGTTCTAGGGAACATTTATGTATCACGAATTGTCAGTAATTAAAAGTAACAAGGAGATATTTTGCGACATTTTACGCTCCATAAAGCAAAGATAACGTTTGTTCGTGACGGAGACGATTTTTTTAAATATTATAATGTCTTTAGTTAAATAGTGCCTGTACTTTACGCGAGTAGTACACATTTAAATAAAATACTTAAACGGGTGAAAACACGATATATACGTTAGTTAAACTTATTTGAAAATTATTTTGTCTCCCCGTGACCACGGTTGCTGCAAAACAACCGAAACGACGGGCGTTTAGCTAAAATCATTTTCAAATAAGTTTAGCTACTATATATCGCGATTTAAACCGTTAATGTTTTATTGAAATAATTCTTTTTTCTTTATCATCTCAGAATGTTTTATTCAATTTGGATGTAAATAGTTGACTATTCGTAGCGAAAGTACCTGTTCTCGACTAAAACTGTAGTATGCACAGACCCTTAGTCACTAACATTTTCATTTTAGAAAGTATTAGAAACTCACTCAACGTTTAACACCAAAAAGTGTTTAATCTATTGTTGGGCGTGTAAAGCAAATAGAGCATAGAGCACTCACCATAGATAACAAACCGTATTACACCGTTATTCCCTTATCTTTGGCGTTTTTTATCTTTGCTTGGTAAAAGCTTGCGTTTTGCAGAGGCAAAACGTAACATTAGACACAAAATTGTAAATGTAGTATTAAATTCAAATCAATTAATTTAATTATTACAATTTTAAAAATAAAAAAAAACGTTAAAATAAATTTTAATCAGCTACCTAGTCTTTTAGACCACATTTATATTATTTATCAATTAATTAAAACTCAATCCATATATCACCATAACAATAAATACTTCGTCTATTTAAGTACCCTGTGCTTTATCTACCCCTCACACGTAGCTGATAAAAAGCAAGATGGCGCCTGTTAATGGCGGGAAACACTAAACACATTGAAAATGAAGATAGTGACGCGCTGTTAATTACAAGTACAGAAAAATCATTATTTCAATACTATACTTTTGTCACTGAAATAAAACCTATAGATTTAAGGCCCTACACTGAAAATAGATATATCACTACCAAATAATACAAATGGTTAAACAATTCTTAAAATTGTTACTTTTTTTCTTTAGATTCTTATGTAATAAATATTTAACACGGGGGAAGGGGTTCGGTCTATTCTTATTCTTCTTATGAAGGGGGGAAGGGGTCAAAACCGAATAGCCCGTAATACTCAATGTAGCACGTGTTCCTTTTACGATGGCATTTGAAATTATTAACTAATTACTTGATAAAACCCCTTGATATTGTCTTATCGATATTATAGATAAAGAATTTCTCGGAAGGAAATTAGTATTATGATGTCTTATACCTGGTAAAGAATTGGGTCGGATTTAGCTCGAAATTAAAGGGTATATTTTACTTACAGACTTTTCGACAGACAACATGTTTCATAACTAACTTAGAGCCATTGAAGTTGTAATAGTACAGATATATGATGATGATAAAAAATATTTTCGGAAAACAGTAATACTTATTGTAAGACGATTTGTTAGTGTTAAATAAATATAATAAGAAAATACAAAAATGTAAAAGCTTAAATTGTTAAAAATGTTTTCAAAGACATTTTGATATTTACCGCATATCTATTTTTCGTTTCAGTTTAATTATTACAAGTATTTATATAGGTATTTTATCAGATAACCCACTTTCATAGAATTCTTGGAATTATTTAGCTATCGCGTTTCCTCATTTTGGTGTAAATCGATTTTGCCTTTTACGAATACACGAACGAACACTAAAATAATAATTAAGTATTTACTACTCATATATTAAACCATCTCTGTAGGCGTTGTCTAGCTTTGCGTTAAACATTAGAGGTCCTAGGTCGGAATGCCAGGAAAACAATAAATGCATTTTTCCCCTAATATTTATTATATATTAATTTTTCCATTTCGAATTACATGTCACTAGCTACCGTCTACAGACATGAAACAGCTTTAGGGCGTTATGGTGTTAGTCTGTGGATTTTCGAATACCCAATGCCAAAATGGTCGAAAGCGCATGTTGTTGAAATGGTATATAGCTGGAGTATTCACCTTCCAACAAATGAACAACAAAGCTTATCTGTCCTCAATCCTGGAAAAAGGATTTGAAGTCCAATACTCCTGCTTATTCAATTCGTTTAACTAAATGCAGTATGCGTTTACATTATCTAATACTCCACGGAGGCGGTAAAATTTTTGTACGTATTACTTTTAAAATCGGCGACTAAGTTTACAACGGTGTTATATGTCTGTATGTTTCTCACACTAGGTATTTAGCTGATCGGACATTTGCAAAGAATTCCGTAACTATTGTATTTTCAGAGTGACGTCTCACATTACCATGGCATTGCCGGCAATGTGAACGTATAGAATTTACTCGTTTGTGTTGAGTTTGAATGCGCTTCTCTTTTCACCTAACTCACGAATGGTTTGTATCCGTAAATGTGTTCCATAAAACAAAACTACTGCAAATGATTTGAAACGCAAAATATATTGCGGTTTTTGACATTCATAGTTCAATAATGTCACTAAAATTTCCGTATTAAGCAGTATCTATTTATTTAATTACTAGCTGTGCCAGCGACTTCGTCCGCGAGAATCGTTATTTTGGGCATCTGTATAAATGTAAGCTGTTACCCACGACGTCGGTCGCGTCCCTTTCCGTCTTTCTAGCAAATTAATCTATAAAGATAGACTTAAAGTAACGCGGACTTTTTTTTAGATCATTTAAAGTGGAATCATTATTTCCTACGTCTTTATTGGGTATCTTGATCCGTTTTCGCGGCGTACCTACACATCGAAAATTCACAAAGATTTTCAATTGAAATTTTCCCCGTTTCTTCCTCAGTTCCCGCTGTTTCTTCGCTCCTATTAGTTACGGCGAAACTTTCATTCGAACCAGTAGTTCCTGAGATTAGCGTGTTCAAACAAATAGAAAACTCTTCAGCTTTACATATTACTATAGATTCTAAAATTACCTCAAAAATTATATACTTAAATAAATATTTAGCAGTGTTTAAGATATGCTGTATCGATTACTTGAGGTGCAGCTGGAGGTTGTCTATCAAAAAGTTCAAGAAATAGTAACGAATTTAACACTTTAGGCCTTAACGTACCCCCACTTTGTAATTCAACCCGCGTCATCGGGTCACTTGTACCGACCCGTATTATATGCTAATATCACACCAAATTACAATTTATAAGTGGAACATTACAATTTTAAAAGATTATTTCGTTTAATACAATGACCGACTTATATTCGACTGTTTTGTGATGTTGTTTCGCGCGGTGGAGATTTCACTTTGCTTCAAAGTAATATAAATGAGTTTTATAAGTAAAAATAATAATTGTTACATAAAAATTTATAGAAAACAATGGAGTCGATTAAATTATATTTGTAGGGATACTTTTGCGTAGAAAAAAAAACAACTTCATAGCTTAAGTACCGCCTAAGAATAACTCAAGTATGAATTACAATTTTAAAAACAGAATTTCAATTTTAAAACAAAAAGCCGTTTGCCGATACGATGACCGACTTATTCGCGATTTCGTAATAGCCTTTTTTCTCAAATTTCTTTTGTTTTGCAAAGACATTTGGTATTGTAATGCACTGACGTAAAACCGCAAAAAAATATGGACTCTCGAAAGTGTGTCAGCTCCTAATAATAGTTAAAACGACACCTGTATATTGTACAGATTCGTTACATCTCCAATGACGTGATTATTAGATGAAAACGGTTGTATAATTCCTAATAAATTTTATTGTTCTCTTTCCTCGTGTAGATATTTCGTGTCATTCTCTGACGCCATAAAAGAATTGAAATCTTACAGACAAGCAAATAGTTATATCTCAAGAATTTGTGCCCTCTTTACTCAAGTCGTGCCTTCGTCAACACATCTGTACAAATACAACCGATAGTGTTCTCTTGTTTTATATATCATTGTACTTTCTGTTTGACCCCACATATAATAGATTAAACGTTCGAACGCGAAGTTGGTCTTTCCTCGCATAAAACTTTATTTAAAATTTAAACCTATTTTTTTATTTGGTGAAATCATATCCAAGACATACAACTGCTGGTTATAACTAAGACTCCAAAAGTACCTCTTTACGACCTGAACCTACCTATCTATACTAATATATAAAGCTGAAGTGTTTCTTAGTTTGAACACGCTAATATCAGGAACTTCTGGTACGAATTGAAAATTTATCTTTGTCATCGCGCTTTGACTAATAGAAGCGAAGAAAAATCTTTGTGGGTTTCCGTTGCGTACGCTGCAAAAAAGGTTCAAGTTACACAAAAAATATGTACAAAAGAATGATTCCTTTTTAAAAGTCACGAGGTTTTCAAAAACAAATTTTGATGCTCAGAATAATTAATTCTACGCGGACGAAGCCGCTGACATAACTAGGTCCGGAAGCCGAATAAAAGCGGAAGAAGAAGAATAAGGGCGTTTTCTCGGAGCTTGTTTTCTCCGCAGTAAACCCTCAGTTTCCCCATATACGAGGACCTACCACAACTGACAAATGAACAAAACAATATCTTGAGACATGTCAGATTTGAATCACAATACTGCGCACGTGTTAGTTGAGGTTGCCTCACGAAAGCGGTATTAGCATTTTAAATTTAAATTTTAGTTAGGACTAGCTGTGCCAGCGAGTTCGTCCGCGAAAAATAGTTATTTTGGGCATTCAAATTTGTTTTTGCAAACCTCATCTTCATTTTTATAAACATCAGCTCTTACCCACGACATCGGTCGCGTCCCTTCGTTCTTGCAAGTTAATTTTAAATGATAGACATATAGCATCGCTGATTTTTTTATATCATTTAATAAGGAAACATTCTTTCATACATATTTTTGGGTATCTTGATCCGTTTTCGCATCGGAAACTCAAAAATATAAATAATTTTCCTCGTTTTATCGTTTTATCCACATTTCCCGCTGTTTCTTCGCTCCTATTAGTCACAACGCAATGTTTTATAGCTTAAACCCTTCCTCGATAAATGTTCTAACCAACACAAGAATTTTTTAATTCGAATCAGTAGTTCCTAAGAATAGCGCGTTCAAACAAACTCTTCAGCTATATATATTAGTATAGATGTGTCGTACAGATGGAACATACATTTTCGGGGCCGCTAGAGTTGTTACTGCTAAATTAAGAATTAGGAAAATCTCAATAATCAATAGCGACTATCACATTTATTTTTTTGTCAGCAACGATCATCTATTTCTCCAACAGAAATCTATAACGATACATTATTGAATTATATTTTTTTAATAAAATTAAAAAAAGTATAAAAAAAAAAAAAAAACAGTCATATTATTGAATTTTCAAAAAGTTCGGCAATTACTGTTGCATTAAAAGTAGACGTTCTTTTTATCTTGTACTGTCTGTAGTTTACGTGAGTACCTTAAACAAAACACTTTTAACGACTTAAACAAATAATGTATTAAACTTATTTACAAATTATTTGTATCTCAGTCTGACGTTTTGGGATACTTTGCAGCAGCTGGGGTGACTAGTATAAATAAGTTTAACTAAAACATTGCGCGTTTTAAACCGTTAAAAATGTTTTATTTAAATTTATTATCTTTAATTTACCATTCTATCTATAAGAGAGAACAGACGCCTTTTGTGAAGGGATATTCAAAATTCGAATTCTAAACATTTAAACAGTTTCACCCTTTAACATTATAAAAAACAGGTTTGACACTTGACATGTGGAACCCGCATTCTATTTCAAAAGCACACCAATAGCTTTGTATTCCGAGCACGCGCCGGTACAAATTCTAAACAAAGTTTACACATTCAAATTTCACTATTCTAAACGAATAACACCGGATGGAAAATTGGTTTAAGCTGTTTCCACACCTTTTGGGCACAAGACTGATTATATAAATGAGGATAAGAATAAGATATTATAATATTTCTATCAAATCCTTATTCACTCTATAATTGTATATGTAATGACACTCTAAAGAGCTACTTGTCATCTCATTTATACACTAATCTGATTTAAAATAGTATAATTGGAAAGTATAAAGTTTGTTCGTCTTTAGAATTTGATAGTAGTTACCTCATGTAATAAATTTAATCATTAATTTTATTTTTTATCGAATATAATTTTTCAAATAAAAGAATGTATTGTTTTAAACACATCTGATTTATGTAGAGTCTACAATACTACATACACATCGTCACGTAAAATTTCAAAATTACAAAGATGGGGCCTACCACACGACGGTAAGATCGTCAAATGTCAGATTGTACATTATAGCTGCAACGCGTATTGAATTCTAAAGAGGCCACCTTTACTGTTCTGTAATAAAAATTTAATCAGATCAAATAATGCGGGTCATCTGGTAACGTCATGTTGCAGTAAAACTTAAGTAAGGACACAAGTCTTATAAAATTAATTCAGGAATTTTCTTTACACTTATGAACACGGGAAAGAGGCTTTGGTTGTACACGGTCGTACTTACATATCGATCACTCAATTGTGTAAACAAATGCGTTGCTAAGCAACGAGCGTTATACATAAGCGGGATCGACGTACACCTTTTCTTGTGTTAGAGAAGGATAGACCGAACCAAGAGTTTATTGCACGATAAGGCGCGCGCGCATAGTCGGTGTTTTATTGAAGAGAATAACTACTTCCTATATTTACAATGTTCAATGTTGGGTAGGTGCTTGACGATATTAAACAATTACGCTGTGGTTGGCTTAAACGTAAAGTTACGTATTAAAATTCTAATTCATTAACTTTAACTGTCAACCTAATGCCAATCGAATATCGTCTACTTCGTTACTACAGGTGAGCCGCTCAGTCACAAAAAATAAACAAACGCACGTTTATTGACACCAAAAATAAACAGCGCTCGTCCTCAGTTTTTGTTATATTTCGCGATGCGTTGTTTGCACTGCGCGGGCGCATTCTGTGGCATACCGATGTGAATTAGTTGTGGGTGGTCCCATTTGAGATTAGTCAGTATCGAATAAAAACAAGAAATAACATTTAATTTTTTACTTGACTATACTCATCTAGCTAGTTACCATTTTAATTATATATATTCGGAAAGCCACATAATAAAACCGAAAGCCGTGAAGATGATTCGAAGTCCGGACGGAATTTCGATATTCCTATCACCAATTTAATTTCCATGTTTCCACGGAGTCCACGGAAATTATAAATTACTTAAGTAGACCCGTGTTGGACCTGGTGAGGATTAAAACGTCCACGGCCCATTGACTATGAGCCATTGACATTGCTACCATTAGACCAACGAGCCCGTTGGGATAATAAAACTTGTTTAAATCGGTTTGTTTCGGTAAAAATAATACGGATAACCATTGAATTTTAAAAGTACGTGGTGACAGATGATTGTCAATAATCACTTGTTAGCGAGTCACAAGTGGCACAAGGTGACACGTTACGCTAACTACTCACGATTGTTATAGTCGTGGACAACGGTCTGTTAAGAAGATTCTTGCTTTTTAAAAACTCTCAACCCTATCACATAACGCAACAAAATAAAAAAAAAACTACGATGCAGTGTTTCCCTATGTGGCGTATAGACGCTTTTCTTCCCTGCCGTCAATATAAGGAGGCCGTGGCGACACTTGGTTTTATCTACAGGGAAGAAGATAATCAGTTACTCAAACTTGAATTCGAAAGAACGGCCGAAAGTGAAGATACTTTACGCTTTGTTATGGTTGAAAACGTTGTCAATTTGATTCTAGATCAAGCATTTCTTTTTTGTGAGAAATGAGGACATCTGTCCTCATTAGGTAGCATTGGGTTTACTAGCTCATTAATAATCCTATGCTGGTCTGTATTTTACCTATAACATACCCCAGCCTTAGAAGAAATCATAAAGATGCGTTGTCGTCCTGTTTTGGCGTTGGGTTTTTGAAAATCCACAGACTGAAACCGATTTTGTAAACCTCCGGTTTGTAATCCAGACGAAATTTTGAAATTATAACCATCCGTATAATATCCAGATTTCCAGACGAAGTCCAACATGTTTCAGGAAAACTATAATTTGATGAGTAACATGTTAGACCTGGTGGGGACCGAATCCACGACTCATTGATGATTAGGCCTTATCGAGCCTTAAAAAAACCATGCGTGGGTCATTGCATACTTTTACCTTGAAGCGAGTACCTACTATATTTGTGTCAAGCGGTTGCGGTACGAACAATGTTCTATTGTGGTTGTATAATGTCCTAACTTTACATAACTTTAAAATTTTCTACGTTGGTGTATTTTGTAAGTGGCGATGGTGGGTGCTGGGAGAATTTTGACAAAGTATGGCCAGCTCGTTTGTATAATGGTAACCAAGTATGGCTAGCCAACAGAACGTGGGTTCCATTACCACCAGGTTTACGTTTCTAAACCGATTGTAATTTTTTTGAAACATCACTTCGTCTAGAAAATATTATATGTCAAAAAGCGTTTAAGATCTAAGTGAGATGCAGCGTGGATTTATTTTGGTTTTAAACATCTCTTCTCTGGATTCTTTTTGGCTCTTGTCTCATATTCATATAGGTATAGGTGTAGGTGCTGTTGCTGTCGTAATATCAACAAGCGTGCCCCATGGTATACGATAGGGTTCAATCCAGACAGACGTCAAACACCTCCAAACTCAAAGTTCCCGACGTGCGGTCGCCCAGGTCATTGGTTCCGTAATACAAGTCGTTGAGGTCTATTCTGTCCTTTCGAACGGCTGCAATTTGTGGTAAAGAACCGACGGGCTCGCCCCAACTGTCGAATCTGTCAAGGCATATAACGCTTTCTCCTGTCTTGGCTGAAATTCCAAAAATGCGCTAGCTTGTCGTAAGAAACTTTAATGTCTCATAAAGGGATATAATAAATAAGCAAAGGAAGTTTTTTTTTTTGATAGAGAAGGATAGATGCGCATGTGGTTCACTAATCACTTGATGAAATACCCCACCCAGATAACATCTCGGCTAGATGCACTGTTGACCTCTTTTGGCATATATTGAGTAAGCGAACTAGAAAAGTTTTGCGTTTTCGCGCATAACTTTTCAATTAGGTTTTAAATATTGTGGGTGCTACGCGCTTCTGGCTATAAAGTGCCGGAATTACGACGCCTCATTGTCAACATTTTCCCACGATTAGAACTAGAAGACATCGTCACGCCGTTCTGTCCTTGAGAATTTACCGTAAGGTGATAATAGGCAGCCGTAGATATAACTTTTCGTGTACCAGAGTGGTCAACGAAGTACACTTCATACTAATATCAGTTTTAATATCCGTGGTATGCCGATTGTTTTAAGATAAAGGGAGAAAACTTTTTGTCTTATGACAGATAAACTTAGGGTACACTTCCAGATATTGAGCTGAAGAGATTTTTTTTAAAGATAAGGGAGGACAGACAATCGTCAAAAGAACTATCTCCTACTTGAAATTACTTTTATCTCTCACTTGAAAACGCTATAGAATAACAATGGACTTAAACGACACTCCGTCAATCACTGTGACACTGGCTTGTGCCTCTTCAATGGCTACAATACCCAGAAGACTCACCAACGTAACTGCACAATCCTTCGTTCCAAATTGTACCTTAACACCACTGAATAAGGCTCTCTTTAACTTGGATAAGTCCCGTCATTAACACGTTCTTTAACAAACTGTGAAAACAAATTAACATCTATGTTTATCATAAGTCATAACTTTACCATCGTTCGTAACAAAATAGACGTTATTTTTGAACCATGAAGGTTTATATTCATTTACGTCAGCGAGTAGTTAGAATCATGTGTCATAGTATACTGAAGTTATGAGTTTTTATTCTCAGCAATAACCTCTATTACAACTGCATTCGTAATACAATAGAATGGAATAAATGCACTCTTATTTTCAAAACCACCTTGATTTTGTAAAGTAATGCCGTTTGTAGGATTACTTATCTTATTGTAAGCGTAATAAAGCATAATTTTTAATTTTCAACACGCAATGTTCCGCCTTCAATGAAGGACATAATACCAATAGTGGAAGCTACTATTATGATTTCTGATTTTTCATTGTAATTTATCTTCTTAGATTTGTTGGCGATGTATGCCTTGATAATGGGTTGCGGGTTCTATGCCTACCTTTCCAACGAGTATGTAAATTGTTGTCTGGTTTTTCTACTATAGTTAGACCGAGCAACTAAAATATCTAAACTGAAACCGAATTAATCGGTGATAGAAATATCTTAATTCTGTTGGGACACAATAGCTCCACAGCACATTTTAATTACATTTCAACTATCGTGAAGTAAACCCGATTTTTTTTGTTCTCCTCTGTCAAAAAGAAAACATAAGTTTTGTTACAACTTAATAAACATCCTTCTATAATGATATTTCACTGATACAAACAAGTATTGTATCCAAACTTGTATAATAAAATACTATCATCTCGCGCGTAGTCACAATAATCGATTATGTAAACATACTATGTTTTGAAAACTCGCCTTCGATTGCAGCTGGTTCTGCGGGCTTAGCCCTATTGTTCAATAGTCGATCTAACAAGTTGAACATAAATTATAGTCATTACAAAAATATATCGCTAGCACTTGTCCACTAATAGAAATTATAAAAAAAAACAGTTCCCGCGTAACTGTCAATTGTGCCGTTCGATAATTGAAAAACGCAGTTTAAATTCATATTTGGAGCGTGATTCAAAATGGAGGCTAAACGTCATTAAACATGAGTTCTTTTGAATTGTTTTTTATCGCTCTCCTATTGATTTGCGTGTGCTCGTCCCTATCGGAATGGTCTCTTCGGGAATATAATGAGGTATTTATAAGTGCTAAAGCTCAGTTAATTATGTTAAAAGTTTAGAGCTGAAAATGCTTCTTTAGCGTGACATCAGTCTTGCATGTCGACAGTTGCGCAAGAGTATTGTTAGGATCTAAGGGAAAACCGGTCAAGGATTGCGTTAAGCGTCTTCACTTAAATAATATTGGTTGTTAACCACTGATTTGACGAAATTATGACATTAGTTTTGCCTATTATATGGTGTGTGCATACATCAGATGCTAATTGGTAAAACATCGTTTAATTAAAGTTCTTAAATGACGTGTTTATTTCCTTTATATAATTATTTATTTATATTATTCTTTGAGTTAAATATCTATCTAATAATTTTTCTGTTAATACCCTTTGAAAATATTTTTATATTCCACTGCGTTAAAGATCCTAACTCTACTATTTATACGTCAAAACGTTATTTCAAAAATGAATTGGGCATATATGATTAATCGATAATTGTAAGCATTAATAGAGACACGAAATCTCAATAAAAAATAATTTTAATAATAATCTAATATTACCAGTTTACATATATTTGGTTAAAATTACAGCGTATTCCCGATATTAAAGTAGACAATGATTAGACCGGTGTAGGAGAAAAGAGATGTCGTGACGATTTTATTTCTGCAGATCTTTCGCACACTACGATTTTTAGTCTGCGCATTCGATGAATAATAAAAACAGTAATAGGGTCCAGGGTATATTGACCTCTGAAACAGGAACCGATCCTAACCTAACTCAATCTGAGGAGTTTATCGCCCATTGTGTAGGCACGGACGGTTTGTTCCTACACTGCCTACCCCTTGGAGTATGTACATGTAATTCTAGAATACCTTTGATTGCCTGTAAAGCCATAAGGAATGTTTAATGTTCAACGTAAATTAGAAGACTTCTAATTCTAAGTCAAAGTTTTGAAACTAAATTCGTTGCTACGTCATCGTTCAGGCCTGTTAAATTCTTTGCTTTAATGTTTCTGTTACGATTCTTAGTTGAATAAAAATCTAAGACCTGTGTCTAAATACAAAAAGGCTAATTAATTGTGTAAGGCTTTCACTACCATCCTTCAGCATATCATTGTTTTTCGGGCTGTTCGGCGAGCGAGAAGAGGTGCTCGACGTTTCGCCATCACGAGCTGACATCATCATCGGGAGATGTTGTTCGATTTCTCGAAGAATTACCTTAATTATAAAGAGAAAAAAAAACAGCCAGACACACATAGGGCGTTATTTACCCGGTAACCGAATTTCTATCCATTCCTAACAAAAATATCGTTTTCATCAAATTCTAATTTAAAATATGCGAAACAGTGATCGTCTGAGCTCCCATGAGTATTTCCAAACAGGGATAAAAACGTTTGCTTCACCTCCAGAGTATACGGTCATAGTGTGATAACATTGATAACGTAGATAAGTTATCTAAATCCCTTCGTGTGTCCAAACATACGGAACCGCGGTCACCAATGCAAGCCGTTTTTGACTTATAACGTAGCATAATAAGACTTGTTTTGTAACCTTTTAAATCATCAATTGTAACCTAAGTGCTTGAAAGCCAGAATTCCCCCAGAATTTAGGAATCTGTGATGTAAATTTAAAGATAGATAGATAATTAAGAATTGAATCTGAATTTATTTCTAATTTTTCATAAGATACTGTCCGTAGTTTAGGCGAATAGTACACATTTAAATACAACACTTTAACGGTTTAAAACGCGATATATATAAATAAACTCATTTGAATATTATTTTAACTACGGCCCGACATTTTGGATGCCCTGCAGCTACCGTGACCATGGCTTAAGATGATAAAAGTATAATTACCAATGCCATATCATAATATTTTACCAATCAATGTAATACCAATCACTTTCACGCCATCGTGAACAAGCTTTCAAAAGATTCCAACCTCCTTAACAATCAGAATAAAAATAGGTACCATTATATTTTTCTGTTGTTGAGTTGATTTTAAAAACCTTATTAAGAGTTAATTAGGATCATTGTATAATTTACATAAATAATTTCTACTGAATCTAAAGGTGTGTGTTTCTAATGATTTGGAAGGTTGTTTGTGACACTGTCTTATCAGTTTAACGCTCCACTTGCCAAGGAACTGAAAAAAGAATGAAAAACTAATTTTAAAATTCCGAATTCGTTATTTGGTATGGCAGGTGCATAATTAGTTTGGCTATACTTCGAAGAGACTGATGTCTACTCGACAATTGATAAAGAAATTTAGTTTTTGTTGCCCTTTTTGTTTCATTTAAATTATAATGCCTTTATTGATCAAATATTATAAGCAAGGAACAATTCCTTATGGTATCGTCAATGTATAAGAACACACAAATTGAATGTGGATTAGTCGTCTCCTTAGTATCTCCTTTTATCTATTTACAGTGAATAATATGTAAGCTTCAGGCTTATAATTCGAGACTGGCTAGTTTTTTTAGTCTCTATATCAATTGAATAATTATTATCTGTGATTACTAACGGAGTCTGTGTTTAAAAGCCGTATGACTATTGGTTCCGCGACAGTGAATACAAGGCCAGCAGACGACACTCGTTTAGCATGCGATTTTAATGCACTCAGTTTTTTGCTATTACATACTCGGTTTCATTATTATTACAAATGTAATATTAACCACTGCTGTTGATTTTTTTAACGATAGAATAGGACAAACATGCATGGGGTTCACTTCATGGTGGGAGAAATCCCCAGCCATAGCATTAAACAATCCACAGATTGAAACCAAAACGTGATTATACTTCTCGCTTTCTCTTGGACGGTGGTTCGTGACCCGGTCGGAATTCATATTCCAACCACCCATTTACCAACAATTCAACGAGGACCCAAACATTTTTCTCTAATATACATTGATTAGAAAAATATTGTACGTTTTGATTATATTCCGTACATCGCTAGCATAGCATATAGGCATAAATTATAATTAAAGTGATTATTCACTTACTTTTAGTACATATATATTGAGATAAAACACTTAAAGAGTCTAAAACGCTTTGCTTTTAAAAGGAAAACTTCTCCCCACCACGGCTGCTAAAAAAGCATCCGAAACGTTGGACCGTTATTGAAATAAAATAATTTTCAAATAAGTTTGACTAATGTTTATCGCGTTTTAAACCGTTAAAGTGTTTATTTAAATGTGTACTACTCGCGTCAACTACAGACAGCATTTAGTACATATACATATTTAATCTCATATTGGGCCAGAGTTTTAACTCACGTCGAAGCTTAGTTCTGTTATGAATGTCTTATCCAAGGCAAAACGTTTATTAGCACAAAGCAGCCATAAATATAATCTATGCAAATATGCCAGCTGTATTTTATTGGTTTTATTTCAATTGAGTATACTATAAGCTATAATTGCTTGCAAACCTGAGTTTTGAGGCTCGCTTGTATGAAAGTGAATTTACATGTTTCAAATTTGAGTATCGTACACACCGTCCGTTTTCTACGGTTTAACTTATAAATTATATATGAATGTATGATGCATATAATATTAATGAGTCAACTATGAGCAACACAGAGATACGTTATCGTGTTTGTACTGTCACAACTTCGGGATAATCCGCTAACTTTGTTACGGGTGTAATATATTTCATACATCCAGTTTTACTTAGATCTAGAAACATAGGTCCCGATCACTAGGCTTAATCATTCTCATTTTGTACGTGACTGTAGTAGTTAATTACTCGATAATATCCGTCGTCGAGCTCATTTAAAACAGGTTTAAATTATCTACAATACATGCCAATGAATTTTAATATATTAATTTGTTTCTTATCTCAGTTTTTTTGTTACAAAAAGTCAGTTATCTAAAACTCGAGTACTAATTGTGTTTTTAAATTGACTTTTAATTTTTACAGAGACTCTTGAAGAAGAATGGCGTTAAAGAAGAAGAATCCAGTTGGTATTGGGACCCGCCCAGCCAGTCTTCGAAATCATTCGACCATGAACTCGAGAAACGCTACAAATTACAAATACAAGCATTGCAAGACGAAATATCCACCATAAAAGACAGAGCTGTTCTTGATGACAGAGCTGATAATGATGAAGAATTAAACAGGCTTAGAGAAGAAAACAAAAATCTCACGAGTAACCTCGAAGATTTGGATAGCCAACACCAGATAGCAATGGAAAAACTTCTTACACTAAAAAAAGAGTTGCAGAAGAATTTCGAATGCTTAAAAAGAGAACACGAAGAATTAAAAAGTGCTAATGATGAATATTCAGAGGAAAACAAACAATTGCTCGCCAAGTTAAGTGAAAGAGACCAGGAAATAGATCGTATCAAAAACTCCCAACTCGATTATGATACGCTTTACCATAAATATCAAAACTTAGAACGGATACATAGCTTATTAAGGGAAAATGCTGAAAAGTTTCAGGAAGAAAATCAAGAGCTTCATGAAGAGGTATTTAAACTACAAGAACAGGTAACGAAATTAGAGCACGATGTCGACATTGCAACAAAAGAGACAGAAATGTCAGAAGTTGTTCCTAAAGAAAAATATGACGAGTTGCTAAAGAAATTAAGTGATTTACAAGAAAGACGGACAACAAACCAAGTTTATTTAGATGAAATTAATATAGATGACAATGCAAAAGGCGTCATAGAAACTTTGAAACGGGATATAAATGACCTTAGGCATAAGCTAGCTGAACGTGAAAGTACCATTGATAATAAAACAATCAAGCCGGAGAAAATCATGCAACTCTATAATAGATACGTTAATTTTGATTTACCTGTTGACTATGTTGGAGAAATGCCCTCAACTGACAATATTGTTTTATTTAAACTAGAAAGCGTATTTAAAACTGTAAATGCCTTCAAGAAAGATGTCGAAACATTAGAACAAAAGCTATCTGAGAAGAAATTAAATATCAGTCGTTTAAAAACCCAAGTGGAAGATCTTACAACTGAAAATGAGTATTTAACGACTGATATTCAACACTTTGAAAGTGAATTGGATGAAATGAAAAAGAATAATGATTTCCTTATTTCCGAAATAGCAGCATTAAAAAATACATCAAAATTAGAACCAATTATAGAAACCCACGAAGATAATATAGTGAAGTTAGAATCTGAACTTGCCGATTGTAACATGATAAATAAAACATTTGAAACTGAAATAAAAAGGATAGAGAAAGAACTGTCAGAGGTCAAGTCAGAAAAGGTTGTTCTTCAAGAAAGCTTAAGTGATTTACGAAAAAAATACACTTCTATGATAAATGAATTAGAAACTTGCAAAAATGAGACAAAAGCAGTCGAAGAACTTGAGATCAATGCGAATGCTTCGCAAAATCAAAAACTTTTGCAGGCTTCTGATGACATAGATGATTTGAAAAAACGCTTAACCAATGCAAATTCGAAAAATGAACAGTTAGTTATTGATCTACACATAATTGAAAACGATAAGGTTTTACTGACAAAGGAAGTTGATGAGTTAAAGAATGCGTTAGCAAACAAGTCTTGTTCAAATAAGGAGTTAGAATCCTTGAAATCTGTTTTAGATCACAAACTTAAAGACTTGGAAAGTAAACTAGATGTAATGTTAAAACATAAGGAAGAATTAGAAAGTGAAAACGTGAACTTATTAGAGAAAGTTAGAGTTTTTGAAGCGGATAAAAATAAACTTGTGGATTTGGAAAAACTTCCTAAAAATAATAGTGCGGAATATTCACACAATATAGATGTTTTACATAAAGAAAATGCTCTATTAACTCAAAGAATAACTAATTTAAATAACGAGGTTTCGATGTTGAGGCATGAAAAGGATGATTTAATAAATGAAAATAATTATTTGAAACAATCCGAAAAAAATGAAATAGAAAATGTCTCTGAGCTTAAACAAAATCTTTCTGCATTGCAATTAAAAGCGGATGAGTTTGACGCTATAAATAAGCAGTTTTTGGCACTTAAAGAAGAAAATCGAAACGTTCTTAAACAGAAGTTACATGTTGAGACAGAGTTGTCAAACACCGATGCTAAAATTCTTCAGTTTGAAGGAGAATTTGATAAGCTTATTGCTGAATTAAATTCAAAAAATGTAATTATTGACACACTGAATACTACGCTTAACCAAAATAAAGATGAATTATCTTCTCTTACTCATAAAGTATCGGATCTAGAAAACAATGTTTTACACAAAGATGCGGAGATCCAAAGCCATCAAAGTTCCTTAAAAGAAGTCACTGAAAAGTTAAATAATATCACTTTAAGCTCAAGTAGCAGTCATGAAGAGCTCAAAAAATTACATTTAGAAAAAGAAGAAATAAACAAACAATTATATTCCGTCACCGATGTTATTAATGCTAAAAATTCTGAAATATCCTCTTTAAGTAACCGTATAGAAGAACTTAATAAAGTCAACTCACAGTATAAAGCAAACTTAGATAAAAAAGAGAAAGAAATCAAAGAATTACAGCAATCTATAGTGGAAATAACAGAAAAAATAAATTCAGAAACTACGACGATTCACAACGATGATTATGCGAAAGTAGTAGACGAAAAGAACGCTGTCGAAAGAAAATATAATGAAATTATCGGTCATATTGATATAAAAGAAAAGGAACTCTTGGAATTACGAAATAAATTACAATCATTGGATAACACGTGTTTAGACTATAAATCTAACCTGCAAAGAGAAGTAAACGAAAAGGCAGAATTAATAAAGTTAGTCAGTCTTAAGCACAATGAAAGCATACAATACCATGCCGAAATCCAACGATTGAACCAAGTACTAGTGGAACAAAATAATGAATTTAGGAAAATAGTCACTGAAAAGGATACATTACTTAAAGATTGCACAGAGAAATGCCAAAATTGTGAAAAGTTACTTTCTTCTGTTAAAGAGAAAGATGAAATAATAATGTCTCTTAATCAAAATCTTAGCGATTTTGAAAAATTAAAAATAGAACTGTTTACAACTAGCGAGACTGTGCACAATTTAACTACCAAATGTGAAGATTTAGACAAGAGTCTGACGATTCAGTTGGAGACCGTGAAGAAATTGACAGCAGAAAATATACAGGTATGTAAACAATATTTACCCTAATCTACATTATAATGTTACAAAAGAAATAATGTAATGACTTCTACTTTTTTTAACTTAACTTACAACTAATTAGAAATTTTTAAAAATAGATTAAATTTGCTATCAGTATATTTACAGATTAAACGTTAAACTATTAAATCTAAACCTAGTTTATTCTTTAGTTGTCAGAAAAGGAACAGAACTCAACTCGCGAGCTAGAGCGATTGCGCCATCACTTGATGGAAACAGAGGAAAGTTACACCCAAGAGTTGATGATATCAGAACAGAAACTAACTGAGTGTCAAGCGAGGTTACATCAAGTTGAAGAACGCGCCAAGCAGACCAGCACCGTATACACTAGCAATAGGTAAGTTTATTATATATGTATTTATTCAAATCTTGACCTAGTCTTTATATTTCAAAGAATAATGTTAATGATGTTACTCTTTGTATTTTCAGCATCCGAGCAAACCAAGAGGTGGAGACCCTCCGAAATCAAATCAAACTTCTAGAAAAACAAAGAGAAGATGTACAGGCCCGACTTGGTGAAGCGGAAGATGCAAGGAGTCGAAGCGAAGCCGCACTTACAAACCTCCAAGTTGTACTGGAACAATTCCAACTGGGTATGTAATTTCCGGTATTCTTTGTTTTCGTTAAAGGTAATAATGGTTTTAGTAGTTATACATGCCACATTTTATTGATGATATACACTTAATAATTTTTTAAAGCTGATTTTGGTCGTGAAGAACTTATTAGGAGAGACGTGGTAACTTTTTAACTCACTCAAAAATTTAAATAGTTCGTCAACCGTCATAATCCGCGCTGTGCTTAAAATTCAAGAAAAAACTTTTTAAATTTAATTTCAGACAAAGAACGTGATATTCAAGCTGCAACGGAGAAAATAAGAAACAAAATGGAAGATGTCAAGCATCAAAATCTTAACCTTCAAGGCGAAATATCTCGACTGAATGCCAAGTTGGAGGAATCTATCGCGGGTCTTCAAGCGGCGTCGAGGCTTGGTGATCAGGTTGAAACTAAAACTGCACAAATTAATGATTTGAAGGAACAAGGTAAGAAGCATGTATTAGAGTATTATCCGTTTATTTTTGTAAAATAGGAATTTGATATTGAATGATATGTTGTCCCTTTTTTTATATTCATATTAGTTTTTTTTCGTAGACTAGAGTGTAGAATTTTATACATATATTATGCTACATAAAAACTTTACAAATTTTAGTTTTGCTTAATTGTAAAGACATGTAGTATTTTACCAAATTTGTGTGAACATGACTTAAAATTTAATGTGTTCAAAACCTTTTGTATTTTTTTTTGGTCTGTCGTTGATTAATGTTTATTAATCCAGACAATCTTTTAAATAAAATTATCGGGTTAAACCCTCATAAGTTTCATTATTTGCTATGTCTGTATCTATGATCAACGGTTTTAGATGCTTCACAGCAGTCGTGACATGTGAGATTTTTATAATTATATAAAGTCAAAAAAAATTTCATGCATAGTATTTTTTATTTGTATGGTGCCTGGCTAAATATCAGCTGGTAATTCTGGGCTTGTAACATCCCAGACTACTAGTTGGTATGCAGTTAGATACTATTTAGCTCCAATATTAGAAAACATGTGACACAATCATGTAAGTTGTTTATGTAGATGATGTTGTGTCGCTTTCGTGTGTCTCATTTTTCTGTTTTTGCTGAATCCGACTATTAAGCTTGTATGTTTTTTAATTTAAGCTGTCAATTCCTTTAAAATACTCGTAACGTAAATGAAATATAGACTGTCAGTCGTAAAATAAGCTTAAGATATGCTTGCAGCATTTTGAAGACGAGCTTGCACCAGCTTCGGTCTAATCTCATTTGGTAACTGTGAGGTTTTCACGCCGCGTTCAAACGTCAAGGTGACAGATGTCAATTGTCAGTTTGCTCAGCGAACTCAGATTACCATATGGGGTTTGATTGAGGAGTGTTTCACATCGTGACGTCCTGTAATCACCATTGTCTTTTTGCCTGTGATTTTTATTTTGTCTTTTTTTTATTATTGTTTTTAGTCGAAACTTTAGCGTACAAAAAGCCATTATTTATTACCGAATTATTAACTTTTGTTATTTACCGAAGCAAAAGTTTCGACTAAACTGATCGTTAAGCACGAGTTTGTAAGCATTGCACTCCTTTGTAGTTCGATACCATCGTTTGAGACAAAATGATCAATTTACATTTAAATTCGATCAGTTTAAAAACCGATGGTTTCGATGTTGTCCCTTTCAGTAGAAGCCTAGAAGACAAGGATAGCAACATTGTCTCAGAGTATTACTTCAGGTACTGGTGGTTTTTATATAGGGGAAAGAGGTCTGCTGTTTTATTTGACTTCTTTTACCGTAAAATGTAACTTTGATGTATTTCTATATGCGATAGTATCGCTACTAATATTAGTAATAATACCGGTTGTATCTAATATTAGACAATGGAGGTGACTCGTCTGTACTAAAAACCACAGACAATAGACCAACGTTTTCCCTTAGTTATAGATCAGTTTGATCGGAATAACTATGAACAGACAGTAGAACCTTCAATATTTTAGATACAAGGAAATGTATCAAAGATAGCTTAATTTTCCGGTACTCAAATATTCAGTAGACTAATCTTCCCTGCCCAGTGGCTGAATAATACTTAGAGGTCGTGTTTGCGTGTCGTCGTGCCACGTGGATTAGTGCATGGTGAGAGTAGCTGTGCATTTTGATAAAAGATTTTTTCCATAGACTATAGTGTAGACTAGAGTTTTTTTTATATAAAGTTGTTACTACGATTAAGATATAAATTTTGTGCTGAACTTAATGTAATGAAGACTAAAGGATTTTATTCTTAATGTTCTTGTTGGACTAATAATCATCGGGTCGTGGGTTCGATCCCCATCGGGTCCAACATGCTTCTGAAACGTGGAAATCATAGATATCATATGCCAGAGACAAACAGCGCATCTTGCTGAACATTTAATAATTATTGTCTGTCCTCTTCGTTTAAAATTATATATAAATGTATATTGTAAACTTCCTTGAGTCCAAAACTAGCTAGGAAATAAAAAAACTTTTTATAGACGTATTTTCAATGCACGAGTTTAGACATTATGCATATCTATATATCTATCCTTGTCTTTTTAGTGCGGACGTTGCAAACGACTATAGCAGCAGCAGAAGAGAGATATTATAACGCCATATCAAACCAGCAGGACAAAGTCGACAAGAACTTAGTCAAAAATCTAGTTATCAACTATGCGATGACCGCTGGGCAGAATAGTTTGAACAGGTGAGAATGAAATGAAGTAATGTAATGAGTGCTGTAATTCGAAGTCAAATTATAAATCACTAGCTGCGCCGGCGCCTTCGTCCGCTAGGAATAGTAATTTTGGGCAAACCGCCTTTTTTAGCTTTATAAATATAGCCTTTACTCACGACGTCGTCCATTCCTATCGTTCTTGCGAGTTAATCTTAAAAGATAGACGTATACTGTCGCAGTCATTGCTTAAGTTCGTTAAAAGAAGAATCATTATCTAATACATATTTTTGATCTGGTAAATTGATTTTGCAAAGCACGCAACGGCAGCTCCTATAGGCGAAATATTTCCCCCGGTTTTTTCAACATTTTTCTTTATTTCTTTGCTCCTGTTGGTCGCAGCCTGATTATATATAACCATAAACATTCTTCGATAAATGGTTTACCCAAAACAAGGTTAAACGGCGAAATTACAAATACCTTATTTTTTACTACTAAAAAATGTTTATGATCGGGCCATATCTTTGTATATTGAATAAATGCAATATAATTAAAATTCCTTTTTTTCACAGAACACAAACCCTGAGAATCCTGTCGTCAGTTTTAGACTTCAACAAGCAAGAATGCGAGAAACTAGGTCTGGTAAAGTCCTCGACTGCACCGGACAGTCTGGCCGCTGAATTCGTTAAATTCTTGCAAAATGAATCAAGACCACGCCCTCCCTTACCTGATATGACTGGCTTGCAAGGCAGGAGTACTCCTAGCACATCCAGGAAGAGTTCCACAATAGGTACGTACGTAGGAGACAACATATTTTTAGAACAATGCTTAAGGAAGCTGATTGATATGCTATTCAAAGGAAATTACTTTATGTGGCACTATATAAATTAAAAATCGATTCTTTTGTTCCAAATAAATGAGCGTGTCCTACTGTGTCAATTGGTTAGAGCAACAGCAAGGAACACTGTGGATGCCGAATCAAGTTCTGCCCGTATCGTAGTTTAATATTTGAAATCGATTTTTAATTTATGCCCTGTAATTCTTAGCCAAATGTTATGATTTTTTCTTTTCTTCAAATAGCGACTTCCCCTTCTCTAAATCGCTAAGACCCATAGCTCACGACATAACTGTCCACTAAATTGTTGTGTTCGTGTTCTTTTTCTGTTATATGTTTGTATATGGTTTTTTTATTACTTTCTCTACCTTAGAGCAACGATAGTGTATAATACTAACTTTCCTTTTCCCGTTATTAGGTCCTCACCCAGTCTTCGACCTGGGGCACCGACGGAACCCATCAACGGGTTCAAACAACTTGTTATTCCAGAACTTGGACGCAGCAGAAACGGCATCCCAGAAGTCTGTAGATTCGGAATCCAGAGTTATTCCAATAACCACTTTAGACACAGGAATTAATCAAACGAGAAATAACGAAGGCGCCATTTTGAAACATGTGTTGAAGGATATATAGGTCTTTTATTAAAAAATAATGGATATTCTGGTATAGCTGATAGTATGGCCCAAATCATTCCAACCTGAGATTCAAATTAAATATACTTTGAACTTTGTATTGTCATTTTGTAATAGATAAAGGCCCTCTATTCTTTATGTCATTGATAATCGTTTTTTGTTATTTCTTTTGCATTATATCCTTGAAAACACAAATTGGAGTATCTCTAAAGAAGTCATGCTACATAGCTGCTATTTTTTTATGAATGGGATATAGATAAGGTTCAACAATCCCCTAAATTTTCGGAGTTAGGAATGTTTACCCCCCATACGCCATATTGGTCGCGACTATAGCAATAATATAGTGATATATGCTTTGTGATAGTCATATTGTTATGTATCAACTTTTTTAAAATTAGAATTCCGCTAGTAAACATAAAATAATGTTGCCGATTGTATTTATGTGACGCATTTATGCAACGTCGCGTCTGTTTTTAGTCTATGGTTATTATTGTTTATTTTCAATCTGTGTGTCGTCCATCTTTCTTTCTTTTTTTCTATATAGAGTAGTATATATACATTTATTTGTGATTTGTGCCTTATAATATGCATTAGGTTAAGACGACGTAGGTATTCATTTATTTACTTTTATCCTATTTATGACTTTATCTGCACTTTACAATTGTATAGGCTATCCACTTTATGTATAATAATATTTTTAATTTTTCTTTGTAAAAAATTGTATATTATTGTTTTCATTGAGATAGCATTAGTTCGACATACATCTACTTCACTACGCGTTAATAAAATTATTTTTAATCGAGTTTATTAATTAATGTAATATTATTATTTTACCTTCGATTTCCTGTTTTAAATTATTGTATTAATTGCGTTTCCTTAATATCATTACAAAATATGGATATTGTTTAAAGCTTAAACCTATAAGTTCGCATGCTTTTCATAGTAAAAACCTTATTTATAAAAATGTGAATATTGTATTATAACGTTTTATTTCAAAATGAAATTATTTAATTAATTACTTTGTTTTATTTCAACTTTAGTCCGAAAAAAAGTTTTTACAAAAATTCTCAAACCCCAAAAATTTTAAAAAAAAATTTTTAAATATCAGCTCAACTTAGTGAAACCCGTATATGGGGGTATTACCGAATTACGAATCGAATAATGAAACGCCATTAAAAGCCACTATTTTTACCCGCATCGCAAAATTAATAAAGAGAGAACGGCAAAATCAAGTTTTAACGCACTCCCCTGTAATTAAAAGCGATTTATTCCTCCTTCTTTGATTAACAACCCACCCACCACCCCTTTACCACCTTTCTTCGCATGGTCAGTATAGCAGTAACTTCTTACAAACTATGTCGCCTTAGAAACTCAGTGCAAAACAAAAATAAACAAAATTCTTAAATTTTTCATTAAATTACAAGATATATTATAATGCATTTCACAACAATTATTTATAAATTTTCAGTAAAAGTGCTTCTAATAAGAAACAAATATAATTTAAAATATAACCTCTTTGGATAAATTAAAATGTTTGACAGGTTCAATTAGGCAAAATGACGTCAGTGACGTTTTTTCGCGCCAAAAAATCAATCATGGCGGCGATATTTCCGGTCGTTTTTTACCTTTTTTAAAATCAAAATGAAATGACGAAACGGAATTTTGTGTGTTAGCGAAAATGTGAACTCGTGAAATTTTGTCAGACTGATTTTTTGACTGCGTGTCTGTGAAGTGTTCTGGTTGTGGATTTTATTATTAATATAGTAAGTAATACCTGCTTTGTCTATTTTTCCAAATACATGAAAAGAATAAGTAATATAACGTCATAATATCTACTTTGGCAGTAGACAACAAAACATACTGCTTAATATGAAGCTACAGACCCACCTTGTCTGTGCCCAATAATACGTACCTACTACGTACTTTCCAACGAATGTCCCTTATAGATTTCTTTGTTTCTTATTAGTACGGTAAGTGGGTATCTAATATTAACGTTTAGAATGTGGGACTTTAGGTACAAGGCAAAAGCAAATATTACGAGGAGTTAATTTTGCTCATAGATTAATAAAGTTATTTTTTGACGAATCTTTACGATATTCTCAATGATTTCTAATTTTATCATAGATAAGAGAGATAAAATATTTTTCGTTTGAAGCCACTTAAAAATGTTTTATTTCGATATAAAAGTTTATACTTAGTCAGTATATATATTATGCCTATACTATTGACGCGACCTTTATTTTTTATTCATTAAGTTGTTCATCAACTTGATACCTAGTAAAATAAAGTAGTTGTTAAATAATGTCTAGGTTTCCAATACAAATCGTAGAAGCTCAAAGATTAAAAATAATAATAAAGTGAGTAAAGTACGTAATATATCTATCCAGATATAGATATTAAAACAATGTAAGAACGTAAGGGCTTACACAATTTTTGCGAGGGGCACAAGAAGGCGTTACGCCAATAATTTGTGATTCACGTTTGACTTATCGCAATAATTATTTAAATAAGCGTTCATTAAAATACAAGAAGCCTTACTTTTGTTTTTTTTTTGTTGTAATAACTAGACCTACTAGTGCTTATTATAACCACAGACTGTAAACAGTCAAATTTCAAATTAGTTCTAATTTGTTTAAAAAAAAGGTCTACCTTTTTCTATCAAATTTACCGGAGGCTATTAGTCGTCTAATAAAACACTGTAGATTAATGTAACTTTAAAACACACTCAGCAACCAACGCCCAATAATAGATAAGAGAAATATAAAAAAAATATGCTATTTCATTAACCAACGATAAAATATTATTTACTTCGAACCCATTTCATTTGCTTTCAAGAAGTATTATTATATTTGCACTAGCTGTGTCAGCGACGTCGTCTCGTAGAATAGTTATTTTAGGCATCCAAGTTCGTTTGCAAACCCCTTCACTTTGTAAACTTAAGCTGTTACCCACGACGTCGGTCTTGTCGTTCTTGCAAGTTAATCTTAAAAGGTAGACATAGGTATAGCGTCGCAGACTTTTTAAAAATATTTTAAAAGGAATCATTCTTTCATTCATATTTTTTGAGTGTCGAACGTTTTGCACTAGCCTATCCATTATGATGAATAATGTTCCCATTTTTTTTTAATTCCTCGCTGTATCTTCGCTTGTGTTAGCCGCGGGGCAATATTTTATAGCCTATAGCCATCAGCTTTATATATTAGTATAGATATATATAAAAACATAAACCCAAACATTTAATGTGTGTTAACATTTAGTGCCGTACGAATGTTAATTTTAGTGACGTAAAACACTTTCAAGACTTCAAGAAACTGAACCTTCATAATAAAATAAATAAAAAAATTACAATACAGTTAATATAAATATATACACTATAAAAGATGCTACATTCACCCTGTTATCGAAATATTGTTACATAGTTGTTAGGGCGTTGTCAATTCTATTAACCCCATCAATATAAAGATAATGGCTTGACTATGATTAATGGTTCATAGTAATTTTATTATACCTTAACCGTGTAGAACTATATTTCTATACCCGCTAAGAGCCGCTAGAGCCAGAATAGTCTAACTGCAATTTTATGACTTATTTATATTTTTAATGTCGAAAATTGTTAACATAATTCGTTGTACAAATTTGTTAATTACGCAGTTTTTATTTTCCTCATTGAAAATTATGTTTTTTGTTATTAGCCCACTTTGCCACTAGCGGCCTCTTAAATACCCACTACAATATTCTGAGTAGCTATTCTGAGTATGCATAAGATAAAAGATTGACATCATATCGCACTTTAATAAATTCAGTTACAATAAATCACGTTTTAATTCGTTTAAATTTAATTCTACTTTAAAACCTTGAAATGGCCCAGAATGTTCGTCGGTATCAATTGAAAATTTATTGAAGTCCACTTATCTCTCAATAAAACAAGCCAACGGAAGACCTGCTATCTTTAAACCTATTGTTTAATTCGCTTTAGTCAAGCCAAGTTGAGGTCGACTGTACAATTTTGTTAAATTACTGATCTTGAACTTTTTGCTAGCCTGTTTCTTTAATTGATTTGTTACATAAAATACCAACAATGGTATTTATAAAAAAACAAGGTATGGCATTGTGAATGTAAACAATCTGCACTTTAATGTAACGTACTATAATAAGTGCTTTCTTAAATATACGTTATATGTGCGGGAAAACATGTTAGGCCATCCTGGTTATCACTACTAAATTAAACAGTCATAGTCGTGAAAGCTCGTTTGACGTATGGGATCAACGGGTCGTGGGTTCGATTCATGAACACGTTGTTCAGAATCACTGTCACAGATGAAAAAGCCTTGAAGTTTAATCACGTTTCGGTTACAGTCTGTGGATTTCCGAATATCCAAAGCCAAAATAGGTCGACAGATGTTATATGGCTGGCGTATTTCATCTACTATCAAGTAAACCGCGTGCTTGGCTGTCTTCCTCTATAATTGAAAAAAAAGCCTCGCCAACCACTCTGAACTAACACGGTGGGTTTATAGCAGTGGGTCTTTAAGAACGACTAAGAAAATATATTATCAGATAAGTTCCAGAAAACAATCTTTATATTGAGATTAAAGACTTTAGTCTCTGCTATTATTGCTAGGTGATAAGAACGCAATTCAAGTGTACACGGTAAAGATTTATTTTAACGGATTAGAACGCGCGTAACTAGTTTTCCCATAAGACGGTACTTTAACTCCTCTACGAATTGGTAATTTAAACAAATTAAAAATGTATTTAGATTGTATAAATTTTACGACAAGAGCGGGTTTTGAACCGGCACCCACAGTGTTCCGCGCTGCTGCTGTTACCAATTAAGCAACTCTGTCCCCTTTTCAATTTTTTACAGGTTAGACATTTGAAAAATAATACAATTTCAGAGGTGATTTAAACAGTGACACTTTAAAATTCCTCTTCGTACACGTCATGTCAATCAATTATATTTTTTTAACTAATCTAATTGGTGCTTAGCCTACATATTTCTGCCGTAAATACTTATCCTGCCATTTCAAATATTGTCTTCACGTAAAGATAAATACTAAATACGGTAAAGGATTCTAGATTCGTACGGAGAATTTTAATTGCTACATCTACCTAATATCTCTATAGTTCAGTGGTAGTGTATTGTTACAATCTTATTCTTAACCGGTAGAGATCTTTTTCCCATAACTTATTGATTTACATATGAATAGGAAGTTTGCATGCACATATTACCATTGAGTACAGAAAAATAAGTAATCTTTCGGTCTTTCGTACAGTGGAAACTGTAATAAAACTTTTTGGAAACAAATAGTGTTACCATGCTAGATTATAATTTTGAATCATTAAATCACGTACTACATTATTACTATAATAATATATAGAATACAATAAAAATGGTACGAAAACCCTTATTATGTGTTTTCTTCAAGCATTTTTTTTTCAATTTTATGTGCTAGACGTAATTGTTTGACTAATTGTTTAATTTCATTTTTGAAAAGTTATAAAAGAAATTCCGTTTTCTCTACGTATGATATTATCTGTGTCTGCCTTATGTTGATTTTATTCATAGGCGACACCATCCCTTAATGCCTCAAGCCACGGAGGTGGACAAGAAAGTTATATTAAGTCACTTGTTATTACACCAACATAATATAACGTTCCCTTTTAGTTAAAAAATCTATAGTTCGGTATTTTAAGAAGTTAGGTAGGTAAAGTAAGGTATAGGAACTGCTGGGCCGTTAAAGAGGTATAAAAATAGTTATCGTCCCAATTTTTGTTAATATCGAGTGTTAACCTTGGCTTAGATCAAAAGAAGGCCAGACCAAGGACGCCTACCAACCTTGCCACTTCTAAATAATTCGTGTTTTGCCATTACTTGTAATATTGCCAGATAGGGGCAGCACCTGGGGTTTCGTTAAAAATAATAAAACACTTTGTTGCACAAACCAATAGAAATTAGTAAATATCTAATTTACATAAAGAAGTTAGTGCAAGGCGGCCTTATCGCCAATGAAGATTTCTTCCAGACAACCTTTCTTAGGATATGGAAGCAAAGGTTCTTCCAAACACGCGTCCTCCAAACAGAAAATTTAGAAATAATTTGTTTATACTCTGTAGTCTGTACGTAGTAGTGTAGTTACCAAATAATTATTATTAGTTAAACAATTTCAATAGGAAACAGTTCAACTTAGTTATTAGGTATACCAATCGAGAGTCCCGCGACACGTATATTCGCTTCCATTGTAATTTTTTTAACGTAAGTTTTTACGTAAGTAAGCAAGATTATTCGAAAGATACTTTTCGAAAATTATACTCAACAAACAAACCCAACACACACTTAACCATGTTTTTGTCTCCACTTAACTAGATAATTACGACAATTGAAGTTTTCCGTTCCAATGTTTTTACATTCTCGTTTCAAATGAACGACAGTCGCAAAAGGGTGAGGCTTCGTTCCGATTTGCCATTGACGGTATTGCGCTATACATCCTATCTTTAAATTAAATTCGCGAGTATGGAAAACGTCTTCGATCAAACGAAACTTGAATTAATGAACTACCCACATTAAAAGACAATCTATGGCACCCGAAACATCGCTCACTGTCAAAATAAAGTAACTAACATATTGTCCGTCTTAAAACATTGAAACTGTTTAGTATTCTGTTTTTGCACAGAAAAATATACAAACTACCCACATAAAAAAAAACAAATTATTAACCTCTGTGACAAGACGTGTGACAAATGAGAATTGTAGTTATGATCGTGGTATACAAATTGTATTAAAACAATTCATCTTATATCCACGGATTCAAATCCAATGCTTGGGAACTTTTAAGTATAGAGACTTCTAACTAAGAACTAAGTTCATATTGAGCTAATATGTATTATTTTTTTATGATAATATGATATGATAATAGCATAGGATTCACTTTAGTGAAATACCCCAGCCATATATAACATCTAAACAAAATGCGTCGTCGACCTATTCTGGCTTACGTTATTCGGAAATCCACAGACTGAAACTAAAAAGCGATTAAACTTGATGAAAACAAAAATATAATGAAGGTTCGAGAAAAGGAACTAAATACTACATACTAATTCATTCATCGAAAAAGTATTTTTTCGCTTAGTTCCTTTTTAATAATACGTGGCCTAGTAAATTAAGTAGCAATATGTAAAAGAATTGTGTGGTGCGAGTAAGCGCGGATACAAATAAATACACCTTTTTTCGTTTATGGAAATGCTTAAATATTTAAGAATGAACGATGGAAAACAAATTACACAAAGATGAAAGATATCAATTATTCAAAAATAGATTAGATAGATTGATGGAATGAAAGGTAGTAAGTATGTATTACATATTTAACGGGATCTGGTGGTTGGTGTAAAGCAATAAAGCAATGACTAAAAAACGAGTTTAATCCCCACTGGATCTTAATAATTTCTAATGAATTTATAATATTATGAAGTATGTTACTTGTCGTCTGAAATTCCGCCCGAAACACTGTCCACATATGAAAAAGCCGTTAACTAAAATAGCATTTCGCAGCGAGACAGCGCATCTTGTTTAGATGTTATATGGCTGACTTCCTCTATCAAATGTGTGTATCGAAATGATTATCAGTCTCCCCGTGACCACGGCTGCAGCAAAGCATCCGAAACGTCGGGCCGAAGTTAAAAATCATTTCCAAATAAGTTTAACTAATATATCGCGTTTTAAACCGTTAAAGTGTTTTATTTTATACGATTACGATATACTCCTAGGTTCGATAGTTGAAGGTATAATCATACATTGTGCGCGAGAGGTACTGAGTTTGATTTATTTTCTAATAATAGAGGAGGACAGACAAGCGTGGGGTTCACGTAATTGATATATCCCAGCCTATAGCATCTACACACGATGCGCTGTCGACTTATTTTGCCACTGGATATTCGGTAATCCACAGACTGAAACCAAAACGCGATTAAGCTTCACGTCTTTTTCGTCTGTGGGCGTGGTTCATGACCCCGACGGAATTTCTTTATGGTAGGAATAAATAAAATCCGTTTCATATCCAGATTTTCAGACGAAGTAACGTAAGAGATGCAAAGTTACAATTTTATTTTACGCCAATCTTATGCGCCCGCTCGCAGAAAGGCCACAAATAAGTTTCATTGTACATGCACGGTATGTGTGTCACAATTATTAGTATGTAAGAAAATATAATATCGTTTAGCGTATCGTTGTAATTAATTTTCTGTTATTTTTGTTGCTAATATAAAACATTAATACGTGACCTGGCCCTCTAACTTATTATAAATTAATTACTAAAGTTTTAAGTTTTTAGGGTTCCTAAACAATTATATGTTCTCAGCTTAAAAGACACGTATGATGTAGTATCTATTTAAGTATTATCTGTAGTTTACGCCAGTAGTTCACTTTTAACGGTTTTAAACGCGAAACGGATGCTTTAAAGTGGCTCTGGTCACGGGGGACACTTTTCAATGGACAAAAATATTTAAATAAAACACTTTAACGGTTTCAAACGCGATATATATTAGTCAAACTTATTTGAAAATTATTTTAACTACGACGTTTCGGATGCTTTGCGGCAGACGTGGTCAGAGGAAGACTCGAAACGTCGGGCCGTAGTTAAAATAAGATTAACTCTAATATATCACGTTTTAAACAGTTAAAGTGTTTTATTTTAATGTGTAGTACTCGCGAAAACTACAGTCAGTAATAGACTAAAATAGTCAAATTCTGAACTGAGGAAGGAGGGGGAATGGATTTCGCTGCCGGTTTATGTTTTATTTCTTCTAACTGGTTAAGTATAATTACGCACTGTATGCTTGGCTGGCTCCGTCACCTTGATTACGTCGAGTCACGCGTTTGATTCCTTTACGAAATTAATACTGTAAGTATAATAAGATTGTAGTCATCTCGGCTTCATCATGAGTAGGCAGATATTACAAAATTACACTAATATTGAAATTACCAACACTCAATCTATACTAGAACGTTGAAGAATATGAATTGTAAAAATGTGATTAAATTTAAAATGCTTGCTTTTATTCCGGGAAATTCAACCCGAGGAAAATTACCTTTATTTTCGTAGTAGGTTACCGAAATGACACATTTCATTTGAATTTCAAGTCGCTCAGTAAAAATTGTAATATCATTTAAGATACGCTGCGTAGACGCATGTCTACATGTCGAACAAGCGTGGTGTTACTTGGTGGAAGATGAAAATCCCCGAGAGAAATTCAAAAATTCACAAATTGAAACTAAAACGCAATTAATCTGCATATCCTTTATATGTTTTTTTCCAGATTTTCAGAGGAGATCTGGAAAAATACATATGTCAGAAAGATTATTAATATATTGGAAACGCGTTGGACCATGTGACGATCGAACCCACGACCCATTACTACCAAGAGCCCGTTCTTTTTAGGTTTGAATTAAGAATAGTAATAAAAATTAAAAATAATTACGACTCGGGCAAGAATTGAACCGGCACCCACAGCGTTCCGTGTTGTTGCTTTAGAGGGTTAGGCCATTGAGTTGAATTGGTTAATGTCGTAATCTTTTTCAATTTATAATCAAACTCAAACCATTTAAATAATAAATTTTTAATTTACATAGTGCCATCGTGTGAAAAATGTTAGCTATATTAAATTACATATCCTTATTACAGATACAATGGCCCTACAATTAAAATACAGCGACGAGCACGGCATCCTACACATAGACATGTCGCCCATCAAAACCCCCGACAAAGACATCACAGATCCGAAGTTCGACTCGATCAACAACCGCTTCAGCCAGTACGACCTCTTCGGCGCGAAATACGAAGAGGGGGGGTCGTTGTTCCGAAGCCGTTACAACAGCTTAGAAGAAGAACTCGCGAACACTCCTTACGCGTTCGCCACAGAACGCAGTCTCCACCTGTCGGATCCGGTTCTGGACATCACTATCGATTCGAAAGACGATTTATTCGGGCCGAAAATCGAGAACTCGTTCACGGTGACTCAGTTGATCCACGCGCAGGATCGATTCTTCGATCTATCGAAGAGGGTCGAGGTGAAAAGTGCTCCTAACTCCGCGTGTGTTAAAGTGAACTTGGGTGATGCGTTTCAAGTTATTAGGGATGTAGAGGCGCCTAGCTCTTTACCGTAAGTATTACTTCATTTGCAATAGTGTGAAAAAAAACAGCCTTAACTATTGCGAAAATCTTTATATGAAAAATATGAATTTAATTTAAAAATAACTATTAATTAAAGCATGGAACCTTCTTCCCTACAATTTTGGAAGGACACTGCCAGTAACCTTCATTTAGGCTATCACAGAACATCGTAAAGTATTTTATTTTTTTAATATGTTATGCATTTATTTTTTATATACATAAACATGTAAATAAAAGACACAAAATATCTTAAGTTTCTAACTACTTTAAACTTTAAAATCTCCTCCTCGGCTTAACAGAAACACGAGAGTAGCTTCGAATCCCATGCAAAACATGAAATATTCTTTAAAGGTCTAGTATCTTGACCGTGTGTGATAAACAATTTTCATGTAAATAAAATTGGTTAAAAACGTGTCCTCCAGACGAGAGAGCACTTAAATAAAAATTGTATTCAATTCTGTATGAATTGAAATATCAATTGTAAAAATTGCCTTCCTTTTTGTAGTCGGTAAAACTACGTCATATCTATAAAAAAAACACATTATAAGTAAAAGTTAAAACATAGCCCACTTCCTTGTGAATTATGGATGTGCAAACTCGTTTTTATCAATACAAAAAATGGGGTCGATCAAACGGACTAACGAATTTCGAATCGAACACAATATTTTTAAATTTAATAAATGCTTTTCCCGTTGGTCGAACGATAGCATTGTATGGTAAATAATAAACGGGTCGTAGATTTGATTCCCACCAGATCCAACATTTCGAAAAACAAATTTGAGTTCGGGCCAAATAACAGATGTAATGATATTGTGTGATTCATGTTAAATGCCTCAATTTATCAATACTCTAAAAACGCTATGCTTGGTTCTCCTCCTTTGTCATTAAGAATTTTAAAGTATGTATTTATAAACATATTAACTTATTTCTTGCGCGGAACGTTTTTTAAATAATAAAATAATATAAACACGATTTTGAATTCGGGATCCAGTTAGACAGATCTGGTTCAAATCTAAAAAGCTTGTGTGTCCGCAATCAAAAAGTTAGGTCATGATACTTACAGAGTTAGTTTGGTAATTGTAAAAGAATACCTTAATTGTAATGTTAATTATAATAAACTACTCCAATAGTTGTCCTATTTAATTTTGCAAACAACCGCTTCTGCTTTAAAAAAATACTAGCTGTACCCAATTATTTCTCTGGAATTCTGGGTGGAATAGTTAATATTCCACCTCCCATCCATTGCCATCAACCTCCATAGCTTTATAAATCGTCGCCATCGTTCGCTTCCCGTTGTTTCATTAGAATCATCCTTTCAAACAATTTTTTTTTGTTCCTTGAACCGTTTTCTCTTCTGTTTCCTCGCCTCTATTTGTCGTAGTCTAAGGTTTTAGCCTTCCTCGATAAATGGTCCAACTAATATTCAATTCGAACCCATTGTTCCTGAGATTAGCGCGTTCAAACAGCAAACTCTTCAGCTTTATAATACAGTATACATACTTGGGCATATTTCAGTTTTGCCGAAAACGCATCGTACCGTAAAATAGAAGGTTACACTATATGTTACTTTCAATGTTCAGTCTAATTTCCTAATGCATTTCATAACGGCCTTTTCATGAATATCATTACATCAGGTTATTGTCAATTGTTCATTCGATGCAGAAGTACCGATTGACGGATTAGGTAACAAACTTTTTTGCACTCAGTGTCACAAACTTCCTATTTAAAAAGTCCATCAGTGTCTAACATAGGATGATAAGTTTAACAATTGACAATAGCGATTGTCAGTTGTGACTAAATTTATTTGATTAATGTCAAAATGAAAATTAGTCACACACAACTTTTACATCCGAGAGCCTGGGTTTTTTCTTACTTAGCAAATTCCCACGTAGCGTCAAATCAAATTCGACGATGACGTTTAGGACACAGTAGCTCAATTGGTTAGAGCAATAACAGGGAAAGCTGTGGATGCCGATTCGAAACCTGCCCGTGTCGTATTTTTTTTGAAATTATATTCGGGTTTAAATTATATAGTACCATCATGTACACTAACATGTGATAAATATTGAAGTTTTCAAATACTCACGTTTTAATTTGTAAACGAAACCACGGGACACGCCTAGTCTATGATTTCTCTCATTTAATTTCGAGTATTCTTTACGAATTAAACGGCGCTATTGCTTGTTACCGTTGAATTTCGCTAATTCAGTCCTACATACATAATGAATGTGTTACGCACGACAATCAAGGAATTAGGTTGCGATACTGGCGCCATCTTTAATTACACGTAATGTGTTTGGAAATGTAAAACGAATAGGGCTTTGTTTATTATTTGATATCGCTTCTAGTATTACTAGAAAAATAGTTTTTAATACGTTGTTATCGTACCTTAAATGTAAACGGTACTTTTGTATTCCTATTTTTGTTATTTTAAATTTTAACTATAAATAAGTAAAATTATGTAAGGCTACATCAATAGAAATTAATTATCCTCTTTTGGAATGAACGTTTTTTCCGGGACTCGAATCCTGGACCAGCTGAGCAAGGGCGTCTAGGATTCGGAATCAAATACCGAACGGTTTACAACATCCATGCCGGGGAAACCTAGACCCGTTTAACGGTTTTAAACCGTTGCAAAAGTTTTAATATGTTATATTGAGAAATTGTAAAATAAAATATCCAATCGCACATTTTGTACCACAAAATAAAAATATAAAGGTTGATTTTTGATATTTGAAGTGAGTATTGTAGGCGTCGACACCAAATATAGAATTTAGTGTGGAGTGCAACTTCTAAAAAGGAAACTTACTTATATCCTTATTTTATAAGAAACATTGACCTAACGTTGAATGTTGTCATATTATTTAATATTTTTACAATTTTATTATCGTTTATTCAACTATACCTACGCCTACAGGTAGCAGGACCACTGCCTTGACTCATTAAATGCATAGTGTGAGGTTTCACCCTCGGGAGATATAAATATAATACTTGGTAGTGTCGATCTGCTAGGAAACAGATATCTCATCAACTACTTGCTTTGATATAAAACCAGTATACGGACACATAAATTCGACTGTCTCTAGTAAGGTAATCGAACTTTACACATGCAAAATCAGTTGTTATTTTAAGCACAAGACAAAAATCTAAAATTCTTTATTGCACCCATATTCATGCTGCAGATAGAGTCCCTCACTGACAAGTAGTAATGAAGTGTATCATTTCTCGATTTTCTTATTTTCTCGGTTTACTTTGTTTAATTAATGATTTACTAAGGAGATAGTTGAAAATATGTTTGCCCTAAGCTGGTTTTTTTTTAAATCGTATATTTGTTTGTAACATATTTTTAAACTCAACGTGCGTTATAGAAAATTTAAAAATGACTTCACGTACTTTGTTAGATATGCTACTAGATAATAACTTGCAATAAAAAGACAAACAATAAATAAAACCGAGATAGATAGATGTGTTTATAATTCTTCTTATAAATTAGGTATAGTTTACCTCAATAAATCCATTTAATAATAGACTACAATTTTTTCATCTTAAAATCCGGAAGATAATAAGAAAAATATCAAATTGTAGTCTAAAACAAGTGTAACTATACTTTAATAGCGCAAAAAGCAAGGTTTAACGATTAACCTTGAATGTCTTCACTGCCTCTTTAGTTCAATAAAACCTTTATTCCCAAGAAATAAGAATTAAAGTAATATATATTAAAAAATATGAATATCCTAGTATATTACAATGCTACGCTATTTACAAAGAGAATCTTCCAAAGTGGTAATCCCAAACCTCAACTGTTTGGAGACCTAAACTAAATGATGGGTTTTATGGAAAAAATATTATAATAGAGGACAGACGAGTACCAGAGTTCTAGAACATCTCAAAAAGTCGACGTATTTCGGCTTCGGATTTTCAGAAATGCACAGACGTGATTAAACTTCAAGGTTTTGTCATCGCCATTTGAAATCGCCAATAGCTAACGCTGGTTACTCTTTGTTCGAGACATTTGGGTCGGCTGATAACTTAGACTCTTTGTCATAAATAAAAAAAATCTGTTTACAAAGTTTTAGATGAATCGAACCGTAGTGCAAGGCTGTATGTCTTTTGTTGCGTAACGAATCGACGAACCATAAACTATAATAATAAGTTATAGACTTTTATTTATATAATGAATCATAGTAACGCTAATGAAATAAAGGTAGCTTAATTATTATTTTCACCCACTTCAGGACTTCGCGTCAACTGCTAATATACATCCTTTAAGATTAACTTGCAAGAAGGGCGGGATGAGGAGGATGTCGTGAGTAACAGTTATAACGTATGAGAAGATTAAAAATAAATTTTATAAATGCCTAAAATAAATATTACACGCGGACTAAGTCGCGGGCACCGCTAGTCAATTTAAAAAGTTACTTTTTCTATCTACGACAGAAAACTTTAATATTTATCACATATTATTGCACATGATGGCACTATATATTTCAAAAATCGAAAATAAAATGATATAATTTACGATTCGGGCCGGACTTGAAGCGGCATCGTCAGCGTTCCGTGCTGTAACCAATTGAGCTACCGAGCCAAACATAATCCACTCTTTGTACAATAGCTAAATACCGATCTACATAGCTTAGGCTCGTTGGCGAATGGCGTAATAGTAGGAAATATATGGCCGGTCGTGGGTTCGCCACAGGGTGCAATATTGTTCTCAACAATATATAATTTTTGTGAAACAAATCGGACTTCGTCTTGAAATCTGGATATTAAATGAATAATAGAAATATCGGAATTCCGTCCAAATAACAAACCACCGTTCAGAGAGTTTCGGCTTCAGTCTGTGGATTTCCGAATATTCAAAGACAACAGTCGACGAAGCGCCAAGTTTAGATGTTATACTATATACTTGTCTGTCCTCTACCATAAAAAATCTAGATCATATTTCATAGAGAAATGTGTGATTGAGCGAAGGTGCAGTAACTAGCGCGCGTGACTGACCTTGTCTCCACGACAGGTGCAGTATCATTGGTTTCTACAACTGTTTGCTAAATTAAGGCTATACGTAAACAATCTAGGTATAGATCAAAACATTACATTGGGATTAAAAAAATAAATAAATTATTTAAATAAGGAAGAAATTGAAAGTTAAAATAATAAATTTATTTTCTTAATCTCAGGTATCGTTTTAAACCGTTCAAGTGTTCATTTTCTATCATTGTGTAAAGGACGTGACGTTCTAGTCCTGAAAAAAAAAATTCAGCTGCTCGACCAGTGAAACAATCCGAATTTTAAACGCTCAATGATGTTTGAGATATTTTTCCTTTTTAATGTTATTAAAGATATAATTATATGCCAGCGCCATGTTAATTTCGGGTATTTTAATTAAACTTCTTTCAAACACTTCTGAGAGATGCTGGCTGGCTAAAACTACCGCAGATAAGAACATTGATAAGATCTTACAAAACGTAAAAGACAGATATAACACACCACGCTTTCTACATTTAGTAATTGTGAACACGTAATAAACATCCGGCGGAATACTTCTATTGTTTATTTAGATTTATGATGTAAGCTAATTATCCCACGAACATATGTATCTTGGTAAATATGATGGGAAGAAATTTCAAAGGTTGAAAGACTATTAGACTAATGATTATTGCTTTCTAGAAAGTCAAAATGTAACTTTCATTTTATTTTTCAAATATTTAAATTATTATATGCTGTCATAATACTCTATATAGATACAATCGGACATATATACAAAAAAAAACATTTTAAAACTTTTATTAACGATGCTTTGAAAAAGATTTACTCTAATATGTAAAGGTAAACAGTTTGTTTGTTACAACGTGCTAATCTCAGGAACTACTAGTTCGAATTGAAAAAAAATATTTTTGTGTTGGCATCGAGGCTATAAAACAGCGCTGTGACTTATAGCAGCGAAGAAACAGCGGGAAATGTGGACGAAATGCGAAAAAAAATATTCATCTTTGTGGATTTCGGATGCTCACGCTGCGATACTCAAAAAATATGTATGAAAGATTGATTCCTTTTTAAATGATTAAAAAAATGTCCGCCTGACACAAACTGTTAATTGTCTATCTTTTAGAATTAACCTGCAAGAACGACGAGACGCGACCGACGTCGTGCGTAACAGCTTAAATTTACAAAGATGAATAGGAGGTTTGCAAAAACAAATTTGGATGCCAAAATATTCCGCGCGAACAAAGTCGCAGACACAGCTAGCATTAATATAAACTTTTAATTTCAAGCCAGTGTCATTGACCCAATTCGTCATGATGAGTCAAAACCTTCATGAACTTAGACAAATGATGAACACCTACACGACTGTTTATTAATTACAATTATTGTCTGTCAAAACGTAGGAGTGCGTTAGAAAGGAATGACATTCGTTCTTAAATACATTGAACATGCGTACCTTCAATGAGTACATTCCGAGGTATACCTCTATTTATATATATGGGTTTAGATTCTGAGATAGAAAATTTACATTTTCAGTCTAAGGCTCAGAAGTAGGGTCAACTACTTATCTGTAAGTAAATTAGACGAACGAAACGAACAAAAATGTGTCAGCCGCAAGCCCCATGTCGAGGAAATAAGATAATAATAAACTTTATAACACAAACAAATAAAATACAAATATAGTAATACTAAATTCATTATTTACATAAAAAAGTGCAAAGGCGGCCTTATCGCCTATGGCGATTTCTTCCAGGCAACCTTTGTACAAGTAAAAGGAAAACAAAATAACAATAAATTAGTAAAAGCCAACGAGAATGAGAGTGAAAATGCAATAAATTGTAAATTACAATGATATCAAATACTAACACAACAGAAAACGGTAACAGACTAAGTAAGTAAGAATAAATTGGGTACTTGAGGTGATGGAAACAAAAGGCAATTTAAAAGAACTCTGTAAGGTATATAAATAATGAATAATTGTTTATGAATACGAAACTCTCTTTTCCATTAAAGTAACTGTTCACAAATATACATAATGTCTAGGTACTCAATTGTTATGGTTAAAAATGTCATTTTATATAAAAACATATTATTATTGTACATACATGTACGCAGTCACGCTTGTATTATAAATCTTTTTAACATCCAAGGATTCCAGAAAGTAGTAGAGATACGAAGATAAATTGCGCAACTGGAAACGAATAGGATGTTAGTTGCATCAAGATTTAAGATATTTATATCTGCGTTTACGCATAATACAAAATATATAATTGCATCCCACATGAGATATCGCAACATCGGAAGCACCCACAGGCCTTACTAGCGCACTGTATGGAACCGTTTGGTTTCGTAACTGTGGGGATTTGCATGCGAATAGCGTAGGAGCCGGTGAACTTAATCTACCACGCTAACTAAACGCGTGTTTGTAGATTATTTGTCTATATTATATATTTTTTATTGGCTGTAACACGCATCATTTATTACTGGTGCCCGCGACTGTCGCGTCCCGTTTTTTTCAGATATCTTAAAAGTTAGCAACATATTTTCGCAAACATTATATTATTTCTTGATACTCTGTCTATGGTTTACGCGATTGTTACATTTAAATAACACACTTTAACTTTGTTATACCCGCGATATTCGTTCCGCGTTTCGATTGATTTTTAACTTTTCGAGATATTTTGCAGCACCCGTGACCACGGCTGCTGCGGCGGAAAAGTTAGAAACTAATATTATCGCGATTTAAACCGTTATAGTTTTTATTCTCATTCTTTGATACATGTTTTTTGGTTTCTTAAACCGCTTTTGTAACGCACACACGCTTGTACGGAAGCTTGAATATTTTTTTCGAGTTTTTTGGGAAATTAAAAGACATTGGGGTTCACTACCATGGAGTAGGTGAAATACCCCAGCCATATACCATCTAAACAAGATGCGCTGTTGACCTTTTTTGATTTTGGATATTCGGAAACTATTAACTATTATAATATCAGAGCAAATCGACTCTTAGTCTATAACGAATAGAAAACACTCGTAATAACGAATCTCAAAGATTACCATTGCTCACACGCATACCATTGTTCCAGCTTTTGTATTAAGTATAAGTACCGTAACGAGGCTTAAGCAATAACTTCCCGAAGTTCTTTAACAACGTTAGTTAAGAAAAAGCGATATAGTCTTAGCTCTCTTAGTAGTTAAGTAGGTTTCGTTGGAAATATAATGTTATAGTCATCTATATATGAGGCCGCTAAAGGCAGAGTAGCCTAACTGCAATTTTGTGAAATAAGAATGGACTTTACGTATTGTGTTCCTAAGGAGCCACGAATACTAACCGGGCGTTTTGGGCGGCGCGATAGAGCTCGCCGTTTTTGCGGCTAGACCAAGGGTACCCCGAGGGGTCATAGTTTATATTTTATATAGTTTCATAGTCTAAAAATGTTAATCTACAAGAGCACAGTGCCCGATAATTGTTAACATAATTCTTACACAAATAATAGTACAAATTTATTTTCGCCGAACTCAATTGCGCATTTTTATTTTCTTCCTTATTGAAAATCATGCTTTTGTTATTAGGCCACTCTGCTTTAGGAGCCTCCTATATGAACTATACGTTACAACTTCGTAAAATTTTAAAACTGCTTTTGCATATATTGCGCGGGAGGCGCATGTATCAATAAGTTTAAAAAAATCGACGATGAGGTGTAGGACTCGGTAGGCCCATTGGTAGAGCAACAGCACGGAACGCTGACGATGCCGATTCAAGTCCTGCCCGAATCGTGAATGTTTTAAATTTATAATCAATCATGAATCTAATATCTTCTTATTACATATTATATAAATGCAGTTCTTCAGAACAATTAAACATATTTCTGTGAAAATTATGTCATATATGATCTAACAGTTAACAATAACGTTGATGCCTAATAATGCAAGTATGTATTGCCTTTGAATCTATAATTTTATACCATATTATGATTTGTGTTCATATACTTAAACGATGTAGTGCTATAGTAATAAATGTGGGTGTATTTATATCGCGGTTGCATTTCGTTCAATCGTCACCTGTGTCATTTCTTTTTTTAACCCTGAAGATAAGAAAGTTTTTCTACCTATTGATACATTCATTTTTCGCTCAACGTAATTTTAAACTTAACACACACACATTAAAATTCAATGTTTAATGCTTTGCAGCTTAAGAAATCATTGCAGATTAAATTATAGAGTTAATCGCTTGACAACGTTAATAGGTTCAAGTCCCGTTCGTATTTTTTTTTATCTCAATAGATTTTTAATTCACGTAATTAATCACGTGAAATAACAGGGTGTACGGGGTAGTAGGAATATCGAAATTACATCTGGGTCACGAACCACCGTCCATAGATAAAAAAGCAGTGAAGTTTAATCGCGTTACGGTCTCAGTCTGTGGAGTTTAAAATATTCAAACCCTTTTGGGTTGAAAATTCTTTATCCTCTCCTTTAGTCAAGTGATAGCCGCTTGTCTGTCCTCCTCTATCATAAAATATGTTACGGGCGCTGTTTAACAAATCGTAAATTCTACTCGTTTCTCGCTCATCGCTGCTTGTGAGACAACTGCCTTACGATCCTATGCATTACCCTACGGCCTACGTTATGCTTTCTGCATCTTAATCAAATGCATCAATTTAACTAAACGATTTGCTGCGGTTGAAATGTGCGGTAGAAAAGTGATTTCTATCTCTTCGTTTTCACTTGGTCAATAACGTTAGTAAAATCGCTTTGATCAAAAATTCAATTAACTACTGTACATAATTACTCAAGTAGTAAGACATATGATATGTATAAATTAATTATTATTTAATTAGTTTATTTTACTTGGTTGTCCAAAAGCATATATTTTGTTCGATAAAGTGCTTAAAGTATATTCAGAGATTAGATATACGATCTGACAACAAATAAGTTTAAAATGACAAATTAGGTGTAAGGAAACGTCAACCTAGTAACAAGAATTGTAAAAAAAACGACTAATAGTGCTAAATTAAAAAAACTATTAAAATTGACAAAAATGTACGACACGGGTAGGACTCGAACCGGTAACCACGCTTCCGCGCCATTGCCCGAACTAATCGAGCTACCATGGTCTACACGTTATCGTCGGTTTTTTAACCTATTGACAACCTACTGTACATCTCGCGTAATGTACATAAAATGGTTTTAAATAGAATTAAAAAAAATATTTTTTTTGGTCCTAGGTCCTAGAAAAAATACTTTTACACTCATTCCTACCACTACAATGCGCGTATGAGAAAAGGTAGTCACGCCAACCGTCGTAACGCGTTACGTTACAAGGGTTACCATGCAATAAGAAGTTATCATTACAAAAAATAACATAATCGTTCTTGAATCTACAAGATAAATAAAAAAATAATAACACTTATTTACGGAGAGACCCGTGCTACTGTCGTGCGAAAACCCGACTGTGAAGCTGTTGTAAAGGTAACAATGCTTTGTTATATTACAAGCTATTAACTTGTAATTACCCATGTATGTTCTTACTTTTACTCTATGGTGTGTGGTGCAAATTAATTTATGTAAACTATACTAAAGCTGTCTTCATGGTTTGTATATCGCAGAATCATTATGATTTCGGTAGAGCATATGAGTTCTATAAATTACTTGCCTAAATTAAAAAATGACGTTTTGGATTAATAAATATATTTCACGATAATCTGGTAAAAGTGATCATTTGAGTTATTTTTTTAGGTACAAAAGGTATGTCTAGGTGCCATAAAAATGTTAAATGTTAGTGGTAACAAAAAACTTCAATCATTTTCTGATATTACGCGATTCTAATAATAATATTATTTTTGTATTAAAGTTGATCAGTGAGTTTTTGTTAAATAGTTTGCTTATGCTATTTACCAAAAAGCAAAACATGTATTTATAGCAAAAGCCTTAGAAGTATGTAATTACGATAATTTCTTCTGTTGTGCAATTATACGCCACTGTATATTTTTAAATATGAACACTTACGCCTTCAAATCCGTGTCTTACCCCTGTGATTTTCCGGCTTTTCTACACCTAATGATGTTTATTAAGTTAAAAGCAAAAACATGACAATTATTTTATTTAAATGGTCGTTTTCACTTAAGCCTCGTTTATTGTAGAAAGTAGGTAGCTAATTGGCAATATGCAGTCACAATTTTACATTTCACTCAACCAATAGATAAGATAATAGGAATTCTAAAAGAAAATCAGACGATGTTATTTTGTCGTCAGTTATTTTTTATATCTCTGCGTTGCCAACTAAAATAATAGTAAGTAAGCAAGTTTTTTGAGACAAAAGCATCTAGTTAGACTTAATGATATGTAAGTTACTATGTATTTGTTTTAACTCATCTTTTAGTTGTTAGTGTGTAGCGTCGGATACAAGAACTTTAACGGCTATATCTTCCCTTAATAGTGACGCCAAAAAAGATTCAAGCAGCACCTATTTCCAAAAGGTACAGCCAGAGAGATAAGATAAAAGCCTTAATTTGGAATCGTCTTTAAAACACAGATAACCCAATTCTATTGTTCTAATATATAAGGTATTGAATTTCTTTAAAATTAAACACAAGTGTCATTAGTATAGTGTAGTACAACTATCAAAAAACAAATATCTGTTTAAATTTTATAAATCCACAACATTCACCAAACGTAACATAATTAACATGTAATGTCTAACGAAAAGCCTTTGTCCTGTATTCCTAAAACCGCCCACATTTTATCGTAATCTCAACCCTTCAAGGTCTCACTGTTCTTGACCAAAATGAGGTCGCCTACTTGTTATTATTCATAATATAAATTAACCCACTTCTTTATATACAGTTCAGGGTCAAAATTAAGCTCTATTTTTATAAATTACCTATGTTATGGTAGGGGAGTTAGTGCACGGAATTTTTCATGTGACTAACATGGCTATATACAATTACATACGTTTCGTTTGGTTAAGGCGAAAAAATATTTACCAAAATAGAATAACGAACATTTTCCAAAAAAAACTAGACACCCTGTCTAAATTTATTTAAAAATTTAAAGGGTGGGCTTTTTAGGGCCCTTTGAAAATAGCTGAAAAAAATTTTCCTTCTGTAAGTAGTAAGTTCTTATATACTATTTGTTTTCAGACCGGTGCCAACAAGACGGAAAAGAGAAAAGTCGTTCGCAATTATAGCTGAACCACCGACTTCAAGACCTGCCAGTCCTCGGTCTTTACCTGTTGAGATCAAACCCGAGAGAGTCTCGCCTTTCAAAGGTATCTTTCAAAACATCAAAATTTAATCGAGTTTTTCAATGACAGAAATATTGGACCGTATCTAATATTTAAATGTTTTTCTAGGTCGAGGCTTTCGAGAAGAGACATCACGGCATAATACACCTAAAACATCTGCTACCAACTCAAGAGCGAGCTCGCCACCTAGAAGAAGAACAAGATCACTATCCAGAGCGGAGAAGATGGCGCAAACAGTTACAATGTTGCCACAGCCTTTGCCGAGTCGGCCAATTTCACCAAGAAATTTTCTGAAGGAAAACATGGCCGAAGTAAAAGAACAAAGTGAAATGAATAGAGAAAAACACGAAGCCGAAGCAGAGGAGAAAAGGAAAGAAGAAGAGATTGCTTTGCTAAAAGAAATGGGGATTTTGGATAAAAAGGGTGAAATTAAAAGCAGGGTTAATTCGAGAACCAACTCTAGGAGTAACTCTCCTAGCAAAATTCATTTAAGGTCGAGATCAAATTCGCCGTCAGCAATTTTACACTATGAGAAAGTACCAAAAGGAAGCTCAGAATTTTTAAACGTTGACTCTAGACACAGATCTAGAGTCAGATCAGTGTCTAGATCGCAGCCGGAATCTAAAATTGGATCCCCTAAAAATTCTAAAATACCAAAACGTCAAAGCTCTATTTCCCCAACCAGATATACTAACAAAAAATATGTACCAAGCAATCTAAATAAAAATCCAAAGTACATATCAAATAGCACCAGTAGTATTCACGAGACAATACGAGTAGGCAGTCAGATTCATGATAAGAGGGCCATTCAAAGCACCCACAATCTAGCCGTCCCACACAGTGTAATAAAAGGTAAACCACCAATATCTCCAGGTAAAATTGGTCCACCTCCTTCTAACAAGACTCTAAATTCCAAAAGATTATCCCCGATTGTGGGCACTCCTAATAAAAGTCCCATTGATGATCCAAAGCCAACTTCAGCTAGGTCTCCGACCAAAACGACTGTTCAAAAAAAAATCCCTTTCAACAACTAAAAATACTCCTGCTACATCTAAAGTGAACTCTAGACAGACAAGTAGAGTTACCAGTCGAGATCCAAGCCCAGAAAAACGTGTAGCTGCCAAAACTATAAGCAAGCCTAATGTCCCAAAACCGATTAATAGAGCAGCTAGCACAAAAACAACAACAAAACCCCCAGTCCCAATAAAATCTGAGCCGAAAAAACCTATAAGTAGAACGAATAGCACAAAAAATTTGTCAAGAATACCCAGCACAAAAAATTTACTCGAAAAACCACCTTTAAAGAAAGTCAGCAGTAAAAAGGATTTATCAGAGAAGCCTAAGTCTGCTTCAAATAAAAATAACCAAGTAAGTGAAAATGGATTAGAGAGCAATATAGATACTAAAAATGAAAGTAACAGAGAAGGTACTGATGACATTTTAAATAAGAATGAAAACGATGTTGTAAAACAAGATGAAGTGACGAAACAAGATAACGAAACACAATACGATAAAATAACTAATGAGAAAGGAGAACTCGTAATTCTTACAAAGAAAAATATTGTGTCTATGACAACAGCTGCAATTACTTCCCAACCGTTGGAAGTAGTAACTACAGTTACTAATCAGCTTCCTAATGCCTTAGAGAAGGCTCGTGAAAAAGGTATTTTTGAAAGACTTAATTCCAAAGATTCGTTAATTGGTAAGGAAGATGATAAGGACTCTACCGATGCTAAAGATTCTTCCGAGCCAACGAAATCCGACAAAATAGAGAAAGAAGAAAAGAGACCACCTAGGCATAAAAGTTCTACAATTTTTAGTGAAGATAATGTGAAATTAAGATTACTGCAACCTCCATATAATAATCCTCAACTGGAGAAAGTGAAACAAAAAATAGAAGACATTCTAAAAGAGCCTGAGATATCACCTGAAAATATTTTAGCTACGGCAAAGGTAAAAGAAACAAAAGATACTTTTAAAAAGGCAGCAGAAAAGACAAAAAGTGACATAAAAGAAGGGAAAGATAATGCGGCTAATAAGTTAACAGATCTGAAAAATCAAATGCAGCAAAAAAACGAAGAAATGACAGCAGAATTTCGTTCAGAAGCTTCAAAAATTGTTGACAGTATCATAACACCCGTAGAGCAACCTAAAATTGTTGAAGCACCGAAGCCTAAAGAAGTAGAACCTCTAATCAAAGTAGTAAGCGAAAAGAAAAATGAAATCAAGAGTGATGCTGAAAAAGTTACCGAAACCCTAGTACAGGGCGAAGGAGAGGTAGAAGTTCAAAGTTCTAATTTGTCGTCTGGCGATAAAATAAGGATAGAAATTAAGAAAGCTGACGCTACTTCTGATAAGTCTGCTCACAGTAATGGAGGGTAAGTCATTTTAAAACATATACATTATCCAATTGTATGTGGTGGAAAGAATGGTAACGAGCCTCGTTCTAGAAAAAAAATACTTTTATTAAATAAACAACCTTGCTCACTCAACCTACACTAGTCATTTACGTTAAAACTCACGAGTTGTTTCTTGAAGTCGCAACTAGATGGCATTGTATGTAAAATTACGGTATGTAATATTGATTGTTTGATATTGCGTATGACGTAGCATTGGTGGCGTGACTAGATGTAATAAATTAGCTAAAACACTTCACGATACTCACTATAGCCCGCGACTTAATAAAAATGTAGTTTCAGCAACACTTCATCCGTCGTTAGATGGCGCTGCATGTATTTTAACCCGTACATTCGCAAATCTACCTTCTAAATGCATTATCTAATAGGCAGTAATAAAATAACCAAAAAACAAAACATAATCCTTTATAGTACACTAACGATAAAAATTTCCAATAATCTGTTATATCAGCATTAATTTCCGATGTGTCTACTAAACCCTCCGATTTTACCAGTCACGGGACAAATTAAACCCTCGAGCTTATCAAATGACCTCTTACTATAATATTATTATGACTATGTTGATCTGAAATAAAGTTTATATTAACACACTTCATATAAATACTGTCTATAGTTTACACGAGTAGTACACATTTAAATAAAACATTTTAACGGTTTGAAACGCGAATTAGTTAAACTTTGAACATGATTTTTAACTTCGGCCACGTTTCGGATGCTTTGCAAGCAGCGGTGGTCACGGGAACGACGTCGGGCCGAAGTTAAAAATCATTTTCAAATAAGTTTAACTAATATATCGCGTTTTAAACCGTTAAAGTGTTTTATTTAAACACTCATATAAATTAAATTTCAGACGAAGAGGGTTGAGAAATCCAAAATTTAATTCGGCCGCTTAGTTACTCAGCTACAAAATGCTGGAATAATATTCCACCATCAGCCCATAATTATAATAGTTTATTTACTTATTTTTATTAAACTACCAGAACACCACGAGAATGTCAACCTCCTATTTACGGCAAAAATTACAATATTTACTAATACTTTATATACGAATGACTCCTGCTTATTTATAATATTAAATGGTTGTAAGAGTGCTGTCTAAGTGAAGAACAGTAGAGTTTTGCTGCTTGGTTTTGTAGCATAACTGTGCTGCAACTTATGCTGACGCAAATGATCGATCTTTTATATATTATATTATTTTAGGGAAATAACATTAATTCTTTTCTAGCATTGCAAAGTACTAACGAGTGTGAATGAAAATTGCGATTTTTCAAAATATGAATCTAGAGAATAATAGTAATTCTTAACTGAAAAGCGCCAGTTAATACACGTTCAATAGAACCTTACTACAAAAGTATTTGCACCTTAACACCGTTAACAATCTGCCTGTAATTCAGCTGCGGCCCTTAAGAAATTAGTTCAAGCTACAGTCTGACCTCGACCGCTTGCTTCAAACGTCGCCTTACGAAATGGCGCGAAACCGTCTTGTGTATTTGACAGATGACAGTTAAATTTATTATCTGCATATCGTGAAATGTTTTTGTGGCATTCGAAATTCAAAAATGATCAACAATAGAACCGTTTATATCTTGCCAAACGAGTTGCTACCAAAGCGATATGGCAATGAAACAGGGTAATTCAAACTAATTTTATTTTTCGATAGAAACTTTACTTTCTTTTTTGCCTTCCTAATCTCTTAGGTGTTTAATTTTAAAATGTCACAAAGAAATCAACTTACATTGAAGCATTTAGTCTCATAAATCAAAATTTTATATTTTATTAGAATCAAGTAATTTACGATAAATAAAACATGTATTTACGTATATTGAAAACGCCAAAATTATTGAGCATTAATTATAAATGAAGTTATTCTTTTACACAACAATTTTATATAATACATCCCATTTTAGATTCGTGAGTCAGTCAACTTTACTAAGGTAATGGTCAGCTCTATTATAACACTGCACGGTGCACAAAACAAAAAAAAATCTAAACAATGTGAACGCATATTATATACCGCAAATATTTATAAACATCAGTATGTTATCTGCCTGAAATAATACAAAAATACACGTACACTATTTGTTGTTTCTGTGTCTTTCTGTATACAAAGGAATGATTTTAATATTTCTTATCTTTAGCAAACAGGGTAAGAAATATTAAATGTCAGAAGTTACATACTGCTCCACAGATTCCCACAAAGCACAAGCACGACACCTAAGCCACCTGCGAGAGCGCATAGACAACCAAAAGAAGAAAAACCGCCACAAAATACTGAAGTTACAGAGAATGCGGAGGCAAAACCCAATATTTGCACGCGTTTAATCAGCAAATGTAAAAGCACATGCTGTCCCTGTTGTGTAAAGGCAGCTGAAGGCGATGAAACAGGGACAGAAGATGTCCAAGAAAAGAAGAGGTTTTGGAGCTCTATGAACTGTTTGAAGAAGAAGATTCCAGACGAGGAAGTAGAACGTGCTGCGGGAAAAGTAAGTTGTATGTAAAGGAAAATCGTGATAGTGTTCAGTTTTTGTTTCGTTAAAGTAAAAGTGAATGGTAGACTTATAAAAACATTAAATTTTTTTTACACATGAACATGAAGGCATTATATAATTTTAAAATCGAAAATAAATTGAAAACATTTTCGACTCGGGCAGGACTTGAAACGGCATCGTCAGCGTTCCAACAGTAGAGGAACGCTGACGATGCCGGTTCAAGTACTGCCCGAGTCGAAATTTTTTTCAATTTATTTTCGATTTTAAAAGGGAAACTTATATCAAGGTCCTATTAGGAGTTTTAGGGCTGCGGACTTTAACAGACCATCCAGTTAACCTAAATACTGTCAGGCCTAACTTTTATAAACAATGTACAAAAATTTTTTTAGGCAGCCACGATAGAATTTGAATCTGAAACCAAACGAAAGCGAAAACTTCGTGATGTATTATGCGCCTGCCGTCGTCGACGAAAGGTCAGTGACCTTGCCGAATCAGTGCGACAGTTCGAGGTGTCTTCGCCAGTTGCCTCTACGGAGGTCGTAACGGAGACAGGCTGTTGCGGGAAGAAAAAGGAGATCGAAAGACGGGACAGCATCTTAAGTGATCAGGCTCCTACGACGTAAGTAACCCTTGATATCCTCAAGCGATGTTGATAAGACGAAGGCGAAGCTCTTCATAAGACCATCACCTCCACGTCAGTTTGCGCTAGATCAAATTTTACAGACTTAAATAAAACATTCTTACTGGTTTAAAACCTATTACGTGGCTAGTTCTGTAATTAGTTAGATTGATCGTAAACAATAAGCGAAGACAGAAAATGTCTTCTTTGAATCAAATAGTAGCACTTCAGAATTGAAATAAATTTACAATTTATTTTTATCCACCACTACGGCTCCGAAACGTCAAGGCTTAATTAAAATAATTTTTAAATATGTTCGCGAATATATTTCGCGTTTTAAACCGTTGCAAGTGTCTGTAGTTTACACGAATAGTACACATTTAAATAAAACACTTTAAAATTTCTATTAGGTGCTGTAACAATCGGCTGTCTCGATGGCTACGAGGTGCGTGTCGGCGACAGTCTGAACCACCGTCAAGTAGAAGGACCAGTCTCTTCTCCAAAAACAAGAGCTTATCACCAACTTTACCACCTGAGGTACACTTCGTTATCTGTGGATTACGGAAAATATCATATTTTCCATTCCAAAACATTTTAATTATGTTGCAGTACAAAAATGTTTTAACCGTTTCACTATTCATATCTATACTAATATATAAAGCTGAAGAGTTTGTTTGTATGTTTGAACGCGCTAATCTCAGGAACAACGGGTTCGAATTGAAAAAATATTTTTGTGTTGGTTAGAGCATTTATCGAGGAAGGCTTTAGGCTGTGACTAATACAAGCGAAGATAAATCAAAAAAATTGGGAAAATTATTTATCATTATGGGTATCCGAGGCGTACGCAGCAGAAACGGTACAAGATACCCAAAAACGTGTATAAAAGAATGATTTCTCTTTTAATGATCTAAAAAAAGTCCGCGATAGTATATGTATATCTTTTAAGATTAACTTGCAGAAGGGAAGGGACGCGACCGACGTCGTGGATTTGCAAAAAACATATATAAACTAAATTAATTATGTCTCATAAGAAAACTTGAAAGTCCTTAAAATCCATACCTTTTTCTTCACTCCTTACCTTGGTCCGATTGCGTGAAACATTCTGACCCTCACGACATTTCATACCGTCGTGTTGGTCAGCACGCGATCGACACAAATATAAATCTCGCGATCCACAGAAGCTATAATATATTTCTTGCAGACTATTAATTACTCAACGTTTATATCTTGTAAAAAAACACGTGGAAATTAAGATACTATCTATAATTATCGACGTAATGAAATAAATATTTTATCTAGTTTTATATCTGTATGGTGGATAACAATCATTACGTGTTTCATCGTAGTATTTTCGTAATAGTTATACAAAATTATGGGTGTTATTTTCCAACTTTGTGGGAACTTTGATTATTTAATTGTTTCTTAGTATCGCATACTATATACGAGTACCTTAAAGGTGAAGATTAAATAATTGTAGGTTTATATACAAGCTGTAAATAATGCTTATACTTGGTCGTGTTTAAAATTAGTATCGATTTTGTTTAATATTAGTAGTTGTGAACGAACTTAATTAACTCCAGTTGTAAGAGAAAAACCGGCAAATACTATATTTTTTTGCGCAATTTCCAATTTCTTAAGTCTTAATATTTCGCATTTCAATTTATTCTGGTTAATAATTAAAAATCTCCTTACTTTCGGTTTTCATAACTTTCTCTAATTTATATGATATGGTTTACTTTAATTAATAATAAGTTTAATTGCTATAATTTAATAAAAATCAGAAATAATATATGCCTGAACGCAAATTTTCGCAATGGCCTTTATTTTCGAAGCAACAAGGTTCAAATTAAGTATTTATCGCTTGAATTTTTATTTCACATACTTGATATCGCATAGAATATATACATATACAAATTTTAATAATTATGACAAGGCTAGAACTCAAATTCACGACGCATAGTGTATTTGCTCTCTTAAATGAATAGGTAGATTTCATTTTTTTAATTTTTGAAGCAACAGCACTATACGTTACGTCTCTTAATAAATGAAGTTCTTAATACATAATGAAAGGTATTTTCAACACTACAATATACAGTCAAAGGATTGAGGTCACTATACACAACACAATTCTTCGTAAACGGTTCATTGAAAAAGACATAATCACGTATGTAATTACTGATATTAGCTTTTGCGTCAGTGCGTCCAAAGTTTTCGCTGAAACCGCGCTTTTTCGATAACATCAGTAATTTGTTGTAATTTTCTTGGAAAAGTTTAGTAACCCTTCGCCAAAAAGAACCTCGTACCAAAAGACGAAAGCTTTTAAAAGAGTCGTCAATTTAAACTCGATACTGTTTACTTATAATTAAAAAGAATGTCTATGGGCTCTGTATTCGATCAAATAAGTATCTCTTCGTCAAAATTAACAACGCCAAAGATTGTGTTCACCGATGTTAAAAGACGAAATACTATTTTGTACGACGATGAGGACGTAAGTTTCCAAGTGGAAAAAGTTTAACTCAATAACTAATTAAATACTTTAAATATTATTGCTACATGATCTGTGAAAAAAGCAAGGTTAGTTAAATATTTTGGCAGAAAAAAATATTAATATAGCGCTTTAGAAGCCAAATATTGGAGCAGAGCTTGGAATCGAACCCGCGCCCACACTTAATTTAAACAATTAAAAAGTTAGACACAAGCGAAAGTGAAACTTGTGACCGTTATTTTTTGAAAGCGTATATACTCTTTAATTCACTTAGGTAAATAAAATGTCTAAGATAAAAATAATGTTTTCAGGACACGCGTACGAAATTGGATGCATCCCTTGTGGAACATACAAGCGTAATGCGCGGTGCTATACCTGTTCTGCCTCCAGCCCTCGCCTATTTTTGTCTTGTTTGTAATGTTATCGTCCCTGGTCTTGGTACGTATAATAATTAAAATATATTATCACAATAATATATTATATTAACTGATTGATAATATATACTGATGTTAATATCGAGTAGATTGATGGAAGGTAAATAACCCAGCCACATGACTGCTAAACAAAATGCGCCTCGGCCAATTTTGGCATTAACCCTTTACGGCTTCTTCATCTGTTTGTTATAGTCTTAGACCCGTACGGAAATTCTACGTGTTCTACTGTAAAGTCTACCGTTTAGTATCTAGATTTCTTTTAGATAATGTAAAAACTTATTTAAAATTCCTTATAATTAATGGAAAGTTTAAATTCAAAATAATAATACGTCTGTCTGTCGTAATCATCGTACGTCTGTTACAGCTAATAGTTATTGTATGAACCCTGTAATGCAATGTGTTAATCAGTGTTTGTCTTGTATTGTTACAGGCACTCTTTTCAGTGGTATGTTTTGTCTATGCTTCGGAATTCCTCGTTTCGGTGTTCATGACGGTGCTAAACACAGAATAGGTGAGTACTTTTATACTTATATTTGTATCATAGTTCGTAAATTATAGTAAAAAATCAATTTTTGTAGATTCATAAAATATTTTTGATATGTTGTAACAAATTTCTACTATATATATTAAAGTTTTCAAATTTATGTAATAAATAAAATAAGCTGGAATTAATTATTCATGAAATTCTAATAATCTCAAAAAAAAATAAGTAATATTAGTACTTTTAAAAAAATTGCCTATCGCACTAGTTTGCGTTACGTTAAAGGCCTCAATGACTGGAACATAATTAAAAAAACACTTTAAAATCAACTTATTTTTTAAATTAGGAGTTTAAGAATAAATTTAGGAATTAATGTATGTAGTCTTGAATAAGGAGAGTTGCTTTAAATGTAAGATTACATTTTACTTTATTATACTTTTTCCTTTACAGGTTCTTTCGTCATCAATCTCGTGGTGGCCTGTAGTCAGCTGTTCACAGTGTTGTTCTGCTTAGTTGGTTGGGGCTGGTCCATTTGGTGGGGTGTTATCATGATTAAAATATCAAGTAAGTTATGTGTACTTGGATAATTATCATTCTAGATAGTCCCAAACTTTAATCCAAACGCATTGTCATTGAGGTAGCCCTCGAGGATTAAGCATGCTTTGGAAATAAGATAAATATACATTTATATAATAGAAATGTATAGTAAATAAAAGACTTTAACGGTTTTAAAACGCGATATATATTAGTTAAACTATTTTAAGTAAAGCCCGACGTTACGGCTACTTTGCAGAAGCTGTGGTCACGGAGAGACTAAAGATGGAGAGTGTCTCTGATACTTTCGAAATGTCGGGCCGTAGTTAAAATAAGTTTAACTGATATATATCGCGTTTTAAACCGTTAACGTGTTAAATTTAAATATGTACTACTCGCGTAAACTGCAGACAGTATTCGATGGTGTCTTATTCATATATTTTCATTTTCAGGAAAATATAGGAAGTTGAAAGCGGAAGAAGCCGCGGAGGAAGCAGAGGCAGCGCCACCTGTGACTGCTAACAACCATACCAGAGCGTAGCAGGAAGAGATTAAAGCTACTTGATCCCAAGATCTTGGGTCTTACACAGGCTCGTCAAAATCACACTACAGTGGATTTTGATTATAATCAACACGAGAAATATTATATTATAAATCCTTATCTTTACAGATATAACATATAACCCTGGGACTCGAACCTAAGATCACATACATTGTGTAAGGGTTTTCTTTCTGTAATCGGCGCATAACTGAATCCTTCAACTCTCTTGCAATATAATTTCGATCTTAACCCATACGCAAAGACATTATTCTTCGTTGATTATATACAGCTGTTGTTCGATTTTGGCGAACTTTGAAGGCATTATCTAAAACTATGGAATAACGTACAATCTAACAAAGTTGTAATTATACTCTGTATAGTGAGAGCATGTTTTATCGCTCCGCTTTTGTTAGACGCTGGTTTGACCAGCTTTTGCGGGGGTTGACAATTGGGTAATAATGACCCCATAACTACCTCTGTGTCAGTTCTATTATAAGAACGAGTTTTTTGGAAATTCGACATTAATATGTATAGAAAATTATATGAAATATAATTGGTGTAAAAGCATTTGAACTGGCAATTTCAAATACTATTATTACCTTTTAACTCTATAAACATTTGTTCAATGACCTTAAATGGTATTTTATGTACAGTAGGTACCGGGGTATTTTATGCCTTGATATTAAAAAAACTAGATACTAAGAATTAAATAATAATCGATACTTATACTATTTTAATCTGCTGGTCAGAATTGTAATATTTTTATGCTTCCATACAGTTTTCCATTACATTATTGGGAATAAAACATTAGCAATATTAATTTTATATATCAATTAGATTGTTAAACAGAACTTCGTATGGATGTAGCATATCGTAATTAATTTTGGCCCCAAATTGTATCCTAAAATTCTAAAATGTAATTTTTGAATAATACGATAGGTATAGTAGTGTTAAACTTTTCATATAATATAGATACGATGTAGATATGTAGCGTCTGTAATCAATTTTGTAAACGACCAATACCTTGTAATTATCAACAATTTTATACCAGTTTTGCATTCCATAAACATACCATATATATACAATATATATATTGTAATGCTTCCTAAGTCTTTACAGCATTGTTTGAAATAATACAATACAGTGTAATCTCTATATGGCGCAACTCATTTTAAAAATAATTACAGCATAGGATCACTCGGCTTTGGTGAGTTCAGGTTCCGGTTCATTATCGGGTCAAAAAAGAAACCAGCCAAGTTGAAATCTTGCCAAGGAATACTGAAATTTCCAATTCTATGAAAAGTCTTTTACATTGTTTCAAACGTTTAATGATATCGAGAAAAAATTGCCAAAATGGCGTTAATTCTCGTGTCGAGTTTCAAGTCCCTTTAAAGTAATATTTTGTATTAAACATTATTAAAATACTTTAAATATTACAGAGTACATTGAATTAATATTAATTATTTTTTTAAATAAAACACTTTAACGGTTTAAAAAGCGATATATTAGTTAAACTTATTTGAGAATGATTTTTAACTTCGGCCCGACGTTTCGCCAAATACCAACTTCAACGGAACAGTTGGCGCTAGCGTAGCAATTTTTTTACTTCGACGTCAGAGACACCCTCCATCTTTAGTCTCCCCGTGACCCCGGCTACTGCAAAGCATCCGAATCGTGTATAACTCACGTAAACTATAGACAGTATTTAAATATTTTTTTGTTTATTTATTAATTGTTACTGTGGCAATAGAAATACACAATAGGTGGGAATTCCCTTCGCGTTCTTGAGACCTGGTGACAGAATAACAGACAGATGGACAAAAGCGAAGTTACTAACAGGAACAGGGGTCTGTGTACCAAAGGGGCCACCAGGGTAAAGCAGCGAGGTCGTAGTAACACCTGAAAGTAACTGAAAACTATATAGATTTTACACTGTTCTATTCTACTTAGGTAACTTTTTTAAAGCAGCATGATTTATATTAAAACTGAACAAAATTGGGCGATCAGTATCAATACAAAGGTTTTACAAACAGTTGAAAGTTTATTGTTTTTTAATGTAAATTGTGTTTGTCCTAAATATATATATTTAATTTTAGTATTATTAAGTACTTAGTTCTTCCATAGATATTTTAAAGAAATGTTTTAACATACACTAAAGATAATTATCAACCTGTATACTCGAATACTGACAAATGCTTGTACAGCGAAATAAAAAATTTACAATCAATTAGTTTTTTTTTAAACTATAACTACTACTAACTATTAATATTATAAAGCTGAAAAGCTTTTCTGTTTGAACGCGGTCAGGACAGGCTCAGGACTACAAGTTCGATTTCAGAGCAACAAAAAAATTATATTTATCACGGAAGGTTTTACATAAAACATCAAGCCGCCTATTGCTCTAGATTTAGGCTGGTTGGTTGTATATATAAAAAATAAAAAAAACTTGTGGGTTTCCGTTACGTACGCTGCGAAAACAGTTTAAGATACCCAAAAAATATGTATAAAAGAATGATTCTTGGAGAACTTGCAAGAACGACGTAATGACCACATCGTGGGTAACAGCTTTTTTACAAAATTTTGTTTAACTATTCTTTACGAACGAAGTAGGTAGCACAGCTAGTCATTAATAATAACACATAATTATTGTAGAATATCACTTTATTTTTATTACGGACCATAGAGATAAATAGCCATTGGATACAATGCAAGTGTCTACCTCTATTGACAATCAGCATAAGTTACTATAAGTATATCATGCAATATGTTTAAAAATCACTACTATTTAGTAATACATACGAGCTATTTTCGTTTAACAGAGAAAATATCTAAGATCAAAATATAAAGACTATTGCTGTTTGCTTATTGCTTTAGGAGGAAAAGGGATGACCACAAAATAAAAAACAGTAAAAATTAATATTTTTCACATGTTATTGAACATAATGTAGCTAAAGAAATTATTTTAAAATGAATACAAATTGAAAAATTTTCTCGGGGGGGTTTTTACCCGGTTCCTTTTCTTTTTTTTTTTTGTTTTTTTTTTTTTTGGAGCACCGCGGGGAAGGGGTGGTGTTGGTTTTTTTTTTCCTTTTTTTTTTTTTTTTTTTTTTTTGATTTTGATTTTTTGTTAAAAAGAATACAAAGATTTTTTTGTTAAAGCTACATTTGAAGAACAAAATATAACACTATTTAGCGGCGCGAGATCCATAAGTTAATTATTGTTTAACTAAGACCCGACGTTTTACAGTCGATTTGGAAAAGACTGCTTGCTCTTAAACTAATTCTTTATATTTAGCATCCGAAACGTCGGGTCGTATGAAACATGAAATAACTTATTAAGTTCGCAAACCAAACCGTTTAGTGTTTTATTAATGTTCAGTGTGTTCAGAACATTTTTTTGAGATTTCGAATCGCAATCGAGAGGGGTTTATTTTAGGCATTATTTAGAGGATTATTCTAACTTGTTCAACTATTGAGATCACAAACGAATTTATAGTTTATCATATGTATTTGAATCCGTACAAAAATATATACGTAACGATATGCCAGTTGCGAAATTAATTTCAAAGCCAAATTTGTCTCTTTCACTCATTACAGTTTAGACAAAGACACATTCACCTTCAAGCGAATTACTGATTATATTAAGCTAATATTATGTACAAAAGTACGTTTTTTATTGAATAACACTAATATTTTTACGGGTGTTAAATAATCTACACATCCATAACCGGCAACAAATAATCACCCATAAAAATAATATTTAAAATTACGTTTCAGACACACATTCATATAAATTGCACGAACCATTAGCCAATGGATAAACAGAGCACCTTAATATGATAACAATAAACTGAAAATGTAATGTTCGTCATTACTAGTTAATCCCATGTACTTTTTGAAAGAAACTAAACAAAATTTGTATAAGCCACGTACTAAGCTAAAACTAGGAATTTAATAAATTACTTAAAGAGACTATCTTATCGTCTTAAATTAAACAGTTGATTTTGTTTAATCTGTTAATGTTTGTCAATCATTACAGATAGTCTGGTGAAATATTTCAAATATAAAGTGAGAAGACATCGTTCCTTACTAGACGTCGTGTTATTTGTTTTGAAGGATGTCCCTTCACTAAAATAAATTTTAAAATAAAGATTCACTAAAATAGTGCTTAATATCTCAAACAGAGAAACCGTGGGGGGGGGGGGGGGCAATTCCAGAAAAAGTGAAACGACTTTTGTGTAAGTATAAATCTTATATCAACTATTTGAGAATCACCCACTAATTAACACAACATGGAAATATGATCAGCGTTACATTGGAATCGCAAGGCAAGATTCTACCATAGCCGCAAAATAATATACAACTAAAAATACTATTTACAAATAAATCGTCAGATTAAAATAAATTGTACACGAAATGGTGTCTTGTACTTATCACGTCCTTGTTTGGGTATAGACTTATTATATAGTTTGCGTTAAGTTTGATAAGATTTGATAGTTAAAATTTTAATAGTAAAATGTATGGTTTGAAGTCTATTGTCTATGCCCATTTCGTTTCTTTGGTAAACTACATTCTGGTCAAACAGTTAAATGAATCCAAAGTGAACATTCCTTAAATTTCAAACATTATATTAGTGAATATGTTAGATGAGTAACTACGAGTATTAAAGGCCCAATTATTATATGCATTTAACAATTTTTTTAAAGTTTAAAGGCCATAAAAATAAATTAAAGTTAAATAAATTAATAGTTCTTTAAATTAGAAACTTTTCATTTTTTATTTAAGTTACCCTAAGTTTAAATTTAAGTTATCATACGTTTTCAGTAGTGCAATATACCTCGTTATTAAGTTACACCAATTGTTATTGTTCAAATAATTAAACGTAGAACATTTAAATAGAACGGTCTAATTCGTTTGTATTGTAAATTGTAGAAGCGAAGCGCAATAGTGAACCTTAATTATTGGAGTATACAGTTGTTTTTCCTCTGTATTTCAACGTTGCTGAGGTTTCGTTGAATTTCGTCGTCCTCTGCTATCCTGTGTATCAAAGTAGTATATTTTAGTCCCTGGTAAGTTGTACATTTTCATGGCGATGTCGTTTGATGATTCAAACTTAATTATATCTCTCCACTTTGAAGATAATTCAACATTACTTATAGCGATACTATGTTTTTATTTTTACAATAAAGATTGGTTTTAATTTTTACTTGCATGCGGCACCTTGTCTACTTACTGAAAATCAGTTTCAGGTCAACAAAGGACCTGATATAAGCTCAGTAAGATCCTGTTCTACCAACAAGCACACACCATTTATGCTGTTAAGGTTAAATTATGTCTTATTTTAATATTTAGTAACAAGTCTTATATATTTTTGTGTGACTATTGAAATATATTTATTCTTAGTAAAAAGTACCTAAAAAAATGTGTACTTACGCCTTCTCTTGTTCATCCATCTCTTGCACCAGTCTATCCCTTTCATTTACAGCTGATAGTAACTCCTACAAAGAGAATGCAAACATTTGCCAATTACATACGTTTTAGGGAGAACTGTAAAAATTACAAAAAGAGCTAATACTATAGTAGAATTAACCCATAGAAAATTTTGATTGGTACTGAATAGTTAACATAAAACAATGAATAAATGATATTGACCTGCAATAGTAGTATTTCTCTTCTCTTCTGCCCCGGAGTCTTTCTCCATTCTTCTACACCAAGCGAAAGGCGGAGCTCCCGCGCTAGAAGCTCACAACGCCGGCTTAAATCTTCTTCTTGCTCACTGTAAAGAAAGTACTTTATAATATACAAGACATATTACTTTGTTAGCGGTAATTGAATTTCTGAAATCAAACCCACGGCCATTAATAGTCATTCTCTTATACCAAGGAGTCCCAGATGCTCACTTATAAAAAAAATTGTGTTAAGTAGCAGCCCTTCCGTGATCACGACCGCTGCAAAGCCGAAACGTCGGGTCGTAGTTGAAAATAAATATAACTAATGTATTCCGTGTTTTAAACCGTTAAAAGTGCTTTGTTCAATGTTTACAATAAATTGTGTAGTTATTCAATACTACGGAAGCCTTTTCCAGTCCGACTCGCATATGGCCAGCGAAGGTTATGGCCCTAAAAAGGAAGATACTTACAGAATATTGAGTTGCATTTGCCTCCGTAGTAACGCATTCTTCTTATTCACGAGGTTAAACCACTGTGACATTAGACGATCTTCCTCCTAAAACAATTTTTTTGTTAAGGTATATAACATATTTTATTTTAAACTTAACTAAAGCTTACTTTTGACGAGTACTTTCTTAATACTTATATATATAATTTCTATACTTAATACTTTTCATACAATATAATTCATACAGTAACTACGTCATTCAATTTCAATACTATGTTTTTGCATATAAAATACCGAATTTTTCGGATGTCTGACACAGTGGAGCATAAATCTTCTCCATTTCTTCTGCAAATATGAGTTAATGCTTAACTTTTTTTGACTATGTACCACTACTGCTAAACTTACAATTGTAAAAATGTTCATTATTTATTATGTATCTTTTAAATTATACCATTTTTAATTAATAATGATACGATATGCATGTTGACGTTTTAGCTTTGAAAAAATAAACTTCTTTCAATTTTTAAATAAAACACTAACGGTTTAAAACGCGATATATCAGTTAAACTTATTTGAAAATGATTTTTAACTTCGGCCCGACGTCGTTAAAGTGTTTTTATTTAAATGTGTACTACTCGCGTAAACTATAGACAGTATTCTTTCAATATTATTGAAATTATTTTTTTTTCGAACAGGCTTATTACAATGAGAGTAATTCTGGGGTAAATATAATGTTCTAAGTCTGGTGGTGCATGTACGTGATAACAATTATGTGTGTCTGTCTTTTACATAGGCTTGCAAAGAGCTCTGCCTGACCTCTGTATTGTCAGCTCTGTCCATGACTCGCCGAAGTTGCTTCTCTAGAGCAGCCGCCTTTTCATCGACACTTTTTTGTTCGCGCTCCAATGCTTCTAACTCGCTCGCTATGTAACTACTGTAACCTTCTTTGTTCTGAAAACAATTAATACATCCCATAAGGCTAATCAAGATATTTTAGATTACAAATATAAGGAGACGACTTGTAAAGTATTATTATTAATAATTTTATAAGGGCTTTTATACAATCAGTTAGCCGCATTAAACAAATAAAATAACTATACGAACCTGATTCTCCTCCATATTCAAGTCGGGCGACAATCTGTCAACGAGCGCGCTGAAGGAATGTAAAGGCGATTTTCGGGAGTCGTTTGGCGATTGACTCCTACTCTTTACTTCTTCGTTTCTTTCTTCTACAAATGATATTTTTTTTTTTTTTAAAAACAGGTTAAAACTAATTTTTTTAAAAAAATTTTTCTTTTTTTTTTTTTTTTTTTTTTTTTTTTTTTTTTTCCCCCCTTTTTTTTTCCCTCCCCCCTAAAAGTAATTTCTCATAGATCTAATGGATTCTTGACAGCCTTATTAGTGTAAAGGTAGCAATGTATCCAATAAACGTGGGTCGTGGGTTTGATGCCCATCGGATTCAACATTTTTCTAATCACTTTATAATTTTTCTGGAACAGCTTAGGCATCGTCTGGCAATCCCGATATTTCACAGAGGAACAGTTTGTGTATTTCCGATTATCCAAAGGCAAAATAGCTACTTTTGTTTGGATGCTAAATGGCTGCGGTATTTCATCTACCATCAAGTGAACCACATGCCTGTCTTTCTCTATCAAAAATAAAGAACCAATGGAACACCAAATATAAAAAACATTATGAGAGTGTAAGACAATTTACCAGATCTTTCAGGACTACGATTGCTCTTCCTTGACCCAGGAGTGGAAGGTGCAGACTCTCGGTTTACTAAACTCTCCAAATGCTCCATGCCTCCAGCTAAACAAATATTATATATTGTCTGTAGTTTGCGCGTGTAGTACACATTTTAATAAAACACTTTAGCGGTTTAAAACGCGATATATAGTACTTATTATAAAATTATTTTAACTACGGCCCGACGTTGCAGTTGCTTTGTAGCAGCCGTGGTCACGGGGTGACTCGCCGTTTTAAAACCGTTAAAGTGTTTTATTTAAATATATTCAAATCTTTAATACTTGGTTAAAATTTCATTCGTAAAGTGTTTAGACGTACCAGCCAATTCCTCCATAACAGAATGCTTACTGATGATTTCTACGGTACCAGGGTTAACACGAGATGGAGACATTGGAGATTTTGGACTGAAATTAAAAACATCTAATCAATAGGATAGGTTAGAGCAACAGCGCAGAATGCTGTAGATGTCGGTTCAAGTCCTGACTGTATCGTAAATATTTTCAATCAAAAACGATTTTTTATTTTATAGGAACTAAATAGAAGTAATATGGATTTACATATTTTTTAAAATGTTCATAATACCTGACAATACCAGCTCTTGCGTCGGCTATCATCTTTCTCGCTCTCTCGCGTAACATTGTCTGTCTCTCCTCTTCAGTCATGCCCTAGAATTAATACAGAGCTAAGTGCCTATGCCAAAAATATTAACAAGTAGAAACAAAGATTACTTTACACTATTAAAAATTTAATCCTTTTTGATAACACAGTAATAGTTAGGCTGGGCATAAAAATAGAACAGAATATAAATTTCATAATGATAATTCGAATACTCAAGACATTTACTATTCTTGGTATTGTGTAAAATATCGATTAAAACACCCAAAATCTCACCCGTTTCGGACTTTCACCGTTCTTAAGGCCATTTGCTATCTCGCTCCGATCCTCTTTCTCTTTCAAACTCTGTCTCTTTTTATCTTTTTCCCTCGCCTCGCGTTTGGTAGCTTCTAGCAATTGTCTAGCCTTCTCTTTCAGCTCATCGTGACGCGATAACAATTGCTGACCAATGAGAAGCAAGCGATTCGACCAATCAGCAAGCGTTATCGGGATTTTAGCCAATCGTAGCGTTCCAAGCGTTACGTTTCGTCCAATTGGAACACACACAAAATGGAAGCCATGATGATTCGGGAATGGAAAAAATGATGTTTTAGTGTATGTAAATGCTGTCTGTAGTTTAAGCGAGTAGTACACATTAAAATAAAACACTTTATCGATTTAAAACGTAATATATATTAGTTTAACTTATTTGAAAATAATTTTACCTACGGCCTGACGTTTGGGCCGGTAAAATAATTTTCGAATAAGAGTAACTAATATATCACAATTTAAACCGTTAAGGTGTTTTATTTAAAAGTGTATAATGGTTGGTTTTAATTGAAGAATAATTTATAGGCCAATTTGCGAAAGGGTTATGAAACAAAACGTTAAAACTCTACATCTGACAAGTCTATGATTTAAGATTTCTCCAAAACATATAACAAAATCATTAGCGACATTCTACGGGGGAAAAGACCAAGCAAAACCAGAGAAGCGATTAGTACTTACCGGTGTAGGCTTTGGTAATTCCGGTGTGATCGATTTCGGTTTATCATTACCGTTTAGCTGCACTTGATTAACGTTTAATGGATCGGCGGTGGCTGGTGCAATTGTCAACTTGTGTTCTTGTTTTTCTATAAAAAAAAATGGATTAGTAAAAACCTGTGGCATAATATGGTACAATCACTAAGGTATATTAAATCTTGTAAGCTTACCAGTATTTTCATTTGTATCATTAAAGGCGGGCTGCTCTTCCTCATCATCAGACCCGAAGGGATCAGTCAGTTCTTTGCGAGTCATCAGTTTCTCAGGGCGGGGCAGGGGCTGTAATCATTTATCCATTAAACTATTTTTTTTGATCCATCAATGACGCTATAAAAAGTAAAACTGAATATTATTTTTGACAACACGTAACGTTTATTCCGTGTATGCTTTAACAACTAAGGAATTGAAATTAATAAATATTGTATCAAAAAATAACCGACTTCCTTTTTTTTCAAATGGATAATATTTTATATATTTTGACGTTAAATAAAAACTTGTTTTATAAACTAATTATTATGCATCATGTAAAATTGAATACAGTGAAGTAAGATCTTGAGATATGAGAAACCTCAAATATTGCGAGTTGCAATGAAGTCCCGGTTCTCTTTCATTACCACCTTTGTCAATGAGATTTGAATTCTAAGACTTATCGTTTCTATAATTAAGACTCTGTAAAGTCTGATGTTTTACCACGTTCTGACATGTTTGTTTACGCATGTTGTTTAACGCGACGGCGTCTGTAAATGATATAACTAAACTTTTCAACCTGCTTAAAACTGGATGGAAACCCTCAAAAAATATAGGCATAACTTGGTCTCTTGTGACTGCAATTACCCAGGTTTCATTGTAAATATTTTGTTGAATATTAACACTTACCTCGTTCTTAATGGGCTCATTGAACCATTTCGCTGTCGGCTTGTCCCGCAAGTCCTTCGCCGGAGAGAGCATTTTGCCAAGAATATTCTTCGACTGTTGGAAGATATCCTTCATCTCCTTGATACCTGGCGACTTATCCGGGGATAGATCCAGGGAATGGCGAGACTCTTGCGATTCTTGTTTACTATGAAACAAACAACAAATATTAGAAGCAGACATAGAAAATAGAAATAAGAATAATAATAAAAATGTATTGTTAGATAAATTAAACATCCATTTTACATTGAAAAAAAAAAATCAACAGCCCGGCCAGGATTTGAACCGCTATCCACAGCGTGTTCTCGCTCTAAAAAATTGAGCTACTCATTAATTTTTTTTTAAATTATTGATATAGGCAGTCGCGCGACGCAATTTCAACCTTAACACCTACATTTTAAGGTCCAATGTCTTATGCTTTGTAGCTCAAGAAAATCAATATTGTTATTGGTATTGTTGTATAATAATTCTACAGATGTTATTTATAGTTAAGAAGTGTATAAACACTACAAATATTAATTATTGTCAACTTACAGAACTGGCGGACGCTCCATGACGTTTCTAGATCGCCTCGTACTAACTTCTCTAGAGAAGAGCTCAGGTGGAAGACTGTCATCTGTGTCGTGTCTTCCTACGAGATATGACGACTCTGTCTCGTCATTTCCTGTTTGATAGAGACACATAATAAAGTACAATAATGCTTTTTATTATTTAAGTTATTTCATAGTTTGTTAGTAAAAGAGTAGGTTTATAGCGCTTGCCCTGGCTTCGAATCTTGGTGAAAAATATATTGTTTCGGTAGGGCAGAGCTCAGGAGTCTGCTAAGATACTTGCCTGATAAGATTAATTAGTGAAAGAGACGCAGATATGTGTCAGCTCTTACTCTACATAGATGAAACGTGATTTCTTGATACTATAATGACTTAAATTACAATCCATAACAATAAATACCTAATTGTTCCACTTGCAACTCATTCCCTGTAAAGTGTGCCCGAAGTTGAAACAAGTAGGTCATTACCTGAAATTAAATAATGTACCTTAAATAAGACTGTAAGGAGGTACAATATTATAGTTTTTTGTGTTTCTTATGATAGCTCTATGAATACATAAATCAATTTTTAGATAGAAAGTCTACGCTGAAAATCGAAACTTAATTTAACTTCACAATACTTTAAACTTAAAATACTCTTCATAACGTAATTGTTGTAAGGGAACCCCATGCGTGAGGAGGACATCCTCGGTTATTAAAAACCCCATACCATATTTCCAACATTGGTAAAACTTGAAATTCTGACATGTGGGGCAGAGGCACTTTTTTACTTACAGCTAGTTTATCAGGCAAGGGACCTCCGCAAACATCAGCTACGGTCAGCACTTGCGAGATCCCCAATTTGGCGCTGGCTTCTAGTGCACGGCGCACGTTCTCTTCACTTTGCTCTGGTTGAAGACCAGAGAAGTCACTGAAATATTGAATGGACATTATTATCACCCATTCTTAAGCCGGTTACGCATCTTTACAAAATACGTATACCAGTATAAGATATGCAAGAATGTTATACTAATTTAAATAAAATACTTTAACGAATTAAAACGTGAAATATATTAGTCTAAAGAAAAGAACTTTTTTATTTAAGGAAACACAGCTCTGAGTACAATATAATATAATAATAAGTTTATCTAATATAATCGTCGGGTCAAGTACTATTTTTTCATGTTATCGTCTATAAACAGATGTTTAATACTCACATAAGATCGGGTCTGAAGTGATGTATAATAGCGCAGAAAGCAAGTCCAGATCTGAAACTGCTGGTGAGGTCAGTGACCTGACAGCGGTGGTAGTCCCGTGCCACGCTCTGACACCACTCGACTAGATCTACCATCTGAAAAAAAAACAACAAAAAAAAATTAGTCATATAAATCGAGATAAATAAAAATGGGCAAGTAGAATTTTAGCATCTTTAGTTCAGCAGGAAAGCGCCCAAAACTTTTCTTACCATATCTCTATATACTCTACACCATAAATTCGAGATGAGGGCACTTAGATAGTGGCCTGGATAGTAAATGTACTACTTTATTTAGAAAAAAATCGTGAACTAGTGATATCATGAACAACTGAACACGAACTTCTTCTCATGTCCTGGGTCCTGTATCTCGGGAAAACATACCTAATGTATTGGTCGGGCAGCTTACGTGAGGCTGATCAACTACTTAGCATCATAATCTACTTACGAAAATGTATATGGCCCATGCAATATAGGGGGAGAATTTCTACTCACCGGTGTCTTATCTTTTTCAATGTGTGTAACTGTAAGTCTCTCTTCTGGGACGGGAGTTTTTTCTTCATCCCCTCTCTTTTCGTTGTCATTAGTGTCCAAATTGATGTTATTTAAATTCGTTTTCAGTTCTAGCGGTTTAAGATTACGTTTAGCGACGGTTTTCGGTTTGAAAACTAAACCTGAAACTGAGGATGGCAAAAATAAGGAAAAATAGATTTCTACTATTTACTATTTTAGTACTTAAAAATATATAAAAATATTATGTACATAAGGAACACCTACACGGCACCATAAATTTACTTTTATTGTTTTTTTTTTTTTTTTTTTTCGCAAATGCATTCCACTTTGTCAGAGTGTACATTAGTAGTTATTGTTCTGTCTTACCAGAAAATCATAAGAAAAATACAAAACCCTAATAATCTGAACCTATAAGGCACACCTTTTAAGTTATCAACTTTGTCTTCAGTAGTAACAACTGGTTTCGGTGTAGAACTAAACTTCGGTTCAGCTCTCATCGCTTTGGTCAAACTGCTCAAATACTCTGGTCTATTCTTGGGGGTCACTGCATCTTCTGGTGGTACGTTCTGGGTATTTGTGGGGGTAGTGGGAGAGGGGGTTTGTGGGGCAGTTGGTGTTTTGTCGAAGTTGAGACTCTGTACGCTGTTAGGTGTCGCTGCTATATCAGAATTTGTTAGACTCTGTGTCATTTCTTCCATTTGCTGACGAAGGTCGAGCATCTGAAATTGTTTAAAATTATAAAGGAATTCCTATTTCCTCTCTATGACAATAGTAAGAATATTCACCCAATTTGATTATATTCTATATATAAAGTAGATTAAGGATTATCAAGATACAAGATGGACAAGAGGGGCAAGGGCCAGGCAACTGCAGCAATTAAATTGCTGCACTCTGTTTGCAATAAAAGAAGCATACATGTTAAGGAATAATGCTTTTTATAGTATAAATTATACTTATAGCGACTAGATGAATTTCTATTTGAACTTTATAACAGCAATAAAGGCAAAAAAATGTGTAAGGCTTTCACGGCCATCGTTCAGCATATCATGTTTTTCTGTCGGGACAAATCGGAAAGAGGTTCTCGACGTTTCGCCATCACCGGGTGGCATCATCAAATCTAATTCTTCGAGCAATCGAGGAGCTAACATCTCCTGAACTCCCCGATGGAAAACCAATGCAAAAATATAAGCAATAAAGGCTTTTTTATAAGGATTAAAATCTCTTAAATTATAATTCAAAGCGCACTTACGTAAAACTACCCACTACATTAGAAATAATAACTTGTTTTTAACAAGTTATTATTTCTAATTGAATTGCTTACTTGTCTAGTAGAATTATCGGAGAGTGTGTAATCATCTTCGTCGAGATCTTCTAGGACTGCGATATCGGAGTTATTGTTCACTGATAACAGCGAAGCTAGAGATTGCATATCCTCGTCACTGTAAAAGAAAAGGCATGTGATAGATGTATCAGTGATTATAGATGAAACAAATGGGCAAAGGTTTACGGGTTAAAAGGGGGGAAAAACGCTGCTGTAACGCATCCGAAACGTCGGTCCATAGTTTAAAAAAATTCCAAATTAGTGTAACTAATATATATCGCGTTTTAAACCGTTAAAGTGTTTTATTGAAATGTGTACTACTCACGTAAACTCCAAAAAAGGTATATAACGTCTATGTATTTCTTTTTTTTATTATGGATTATGGTGATGATTATTATTACATCCATATGTTTAATTTGATCGTAGGCAATTTGACCAATAAGAGAATCTCTCATACTCACGTAGCTTGACCCTCCCTCAATAATACGCAATGTAACGTAAGATGAAGTTTTGCAGCCTTTAGCTTTCGAGTTAGCGGCTCTAAAGTCAGTTTGAGGGCTTTCTGCGCGGGCGCAAGTGACGCGTGCCGACGCAAATTGACAGCGCACGATGCCAGGCGACGCCTTTTCCCAGTGACTGATACCTGGTAAACATTAAAGATTTAATAACCTTATTAAAAATATGAATCCATCGTAAAGATCTTTTTTCATTTTAGCTTGAAGCTACTGTAAATAACATTTTATTTCTTACTAATTTGTTTTAAGACTAGAGATTTATCTTTTGATATACTGCCTATATAACTTAACGAACATACACTATATTTTTGTATTGTTTGTACTTAGTATATATGTAAGTTAGGCTATACTTACATCTTCCAAAACAAATGTCCAGTCTTTGTCTTCAAGTTCATTAGTTCGCGAGTCCCTGAACAACGTAACAGCGACTGTGTGGTTTTCAACGCCAAATATTACTGAACCCCTGAAATAGTAACCAATTTTACTAAATGCACAAGGTAAGATTAAAATTATATTACGCGATAGATGAATGTATGTTGAAAAAAATCGATGATGACGTGTAGGACACGGTAACTCAATTGGTAAGATCGACAGAACGCATACTGCTTCAGGTCTAATTTAATACCTAAATGTCATTAATTAAATTTATTTATCAGGTCATTATTTTAAATACTGTCTATAGTTTACGCGAGTAGTACACATTTAAATAAAACACTTTAACGGTTTAAAACACGATATATTAGTTAAACTTATTTGAAATGATTTTTAAATTCGGCCCGACGTTTCCCCGTGACCACGGCCCCTGCTGCAAAGCATCCGGACTTCGAGCCGAAGTTAAAAATCATTTTCAAATAAGTTTAATTAATATATCGTGTTTTAAACCATAAGAGTGTTTTATTTAACACATTATTTTAACTATGTTTCCAACGCTTTGCAGCAACCGTGACAACGGGAACACTACGTTTAAGTTTCCCGAAGTTTAACTTAAATATTTCGCGTTTTAAAGCGGTTAGTGTTTTATTTAAATGTGTACTGTGTAAAGTACAGACAGTATATACATATAGCTTTGAACAAATAATAATATAATAGTAGGGTTCGTTTACAACATTACTTCTATAACGAGATGAAAATGCTACCTTATTAGGGGCGTTAAAATTGTAGATAAAGTTTTCAGGAGTCGCGCATGTTAGGTGACTTGAGCTTGCTCCATACAAAACACTTACTTTAGTGGGTCTTTAAGAGAGGGCTCCCAATCTAGAGGCTCAGTGACAACACGGCGTGATCTGCGAGTCCATACAACGCTCAACTTGTTTGGTTTCCTGTAATGTACATTAAAACAAATCAATTTGAAGCTAGAGCTATTAAACATATATTTAGATTGAAAAATTTCGATCGGGCTTGATCCGGCATTCTTTGGTTATTTTTAAGCTGAACAGATTTAATTTAAAAACATTCCTTCACGCCCAATAAAATGTGAAAAATTCCGTGCTGTAGAACGCTGTAGATGCCGGTTCAAGTCCTGCCCGAGTAGTATTTTTTTCTAAATCTATTATAAATTTTTAATTTATATAGCGATAACATGTGAAAAAAAGTTTTCAATTTATATAGTAATTATTAACAAAGTTTGAAAATCCTTTTAAAAAAATCCAATTTTCTAGCTCATAAGCCATTAAGACCAAAATAGATTTTTTTAAATAACAATATATAATATAATATCAATACTACCCGTATTGTTGTTTAACTCTAATTTAAGTTATTTAAAAACCTTGAAGGTTCAAATATGTACCCTGTAAATATAATCCTTACTGTAAATATAACCAATACTATCGTACAGACATAAAGGCAACTACGTCCCACCCTTCACACCTACCATTTGGGGGTGAGCTCCAACTCTATCTGGTGGTACGAAGCGGTGTATTGGAACTTGGCAGCGCGTTTGTTCACGCGCTGCAGGCGTTTCCACACAGACGCCATAGTTTACACTATAAATTAACACATTACACAAATTTTAAAATCCAATATACCTATTTGTGTGAGCTATAATATACGTAACGAGTCATCACTCTCAATAATAACTGAAAAGTATTTTTTGTAGTTTGTAGCAACGTATGGCTATTAATGAACGGGGGGATTCGATCCCTAGTATGTTACTATGTTTCTAAACATTTTTTTATAATGTTAGACGTGTTAGACATGGGCGGTAGGATATCGAAATTCCGTCCGATGTTCGGTTACAATCTGTGTATTTCGAAATATCCAAATTCCGGATTCCGGATGGCCAAATGGGCCTATCATAGAAAAATTTGACTACTCACAACAATGCTTTAAAACGCGGGTTAAAAGTCGAATCGGTCGAGTTTAGCACTTTTATGGTATATAAAAGCTTAAGTTTTGGTGAGAATCAGGGGAAAGAATCTTGCCTATAAATAAAAGCGACGAAATAAACAGACACAGAAATGTACTCCACTTCATGCCCCGCGGAAAGAAACGGGATTATACCATTTTATGTAGACGAAACAAAGATTACTTAGAACTCGACTAGTTGCGTATGTGTGTACATTTTATTGCTTACGAATCATGAAATGTATACTTACGAACAACTGTCGATTATCTGTGGCCACACATTATCACAGCTAACCGCTCCTGCAACGGAAGTTAGATAGTAACAGAATAAATATTGAATATCGGATAATAACAATAAACATTTGTTATTTTTCACAAATAAATGTTACTAAAATATTAAGCAAATACAATTTCGTATATTTTGGTTTTAAGTCATCGCTACTTAGTATAAAACAAAGTCGCTCTTTCGGTCCTTATGACAGCATAAATCTTTGAAACTACGCAACGGATTATGATGCGGTTTTTAATAGATAGAGTAATTCGAACGAAATGTCTTTATTTAACAACGTTCATAGTTTTGCTGTAGTGTATTTAGAATCGCATAGCCGCCGAGCGAGGCCGGGGCGGGTCGCTAGTATTTTATGTATTTCAAAATAAAGGTATATTTTGAGAAACGTTGTTATAATCTCGGTACTTTTAGTATTTATTTAGCAAAAGCCTTCTAGGTCAACTGGTCTATTCATGAAAATGCGATGTGAATGAGCGGCCTAGTAAACATATGTCTACTGCAAAGTCTCTATGCTTTAGGCCTTAGGGCCTTTGGGAAAAACAGTTTTTTATGTGCATGAAAGAATTTCATACAAATAAAACAATTAAATGCAATACCAAGTTGTCAGTTTTAAACGTGCTGCTTTCGTGACGGGTTTGTAAGTCTAATGGTAGCTATGTATGTCCACAATCATGTCTACGGGTCTTGAGTTCGATTCCTACTAAGACCAAAATGTTTCCAAGTTTTCAATTTATATTTTTTCTAAAACATGTTGTACTTCGTCTGGAAATCTGGATATTCAATGAATGATAAGAATATAGAAATACCACAGGGTCACAAACACCGTCCAAGAGTGAACTCCATGGCTTGTCTGTCCCCCTCTATCATAAAAAAAAAAAAAAAAAATATCACCAGCTTGAATGCTTAAGAAATAGTAAACAGACAGATAGGTTAGTAACTTTAAAAAGTGTCTCATGACCCCATGTAAGGAAAACCACTAGGTTCCTAGACCTATTATTTAAAACAAGAAGTACCAATCTTTAATAGAAACAACATCAGTGTCGGCAATAAAAATACATCTCTTACACCCACTTCAAATACCAAACATTGAACTCATCTTGCATGTCCTGATGACATCATCTTACACAAACAATACTCTGTTTGATAACATTTTGAACTTCATGTTTACTTAAAATGCAAATTAACAAGTACATAGTCCATAAAACCTATACTAATTGTTCAATAGACATTTTTATAGTTACAAGTATATGCTTAAATCTTAAAATGGCTTTTCCTTTGTATCTTCTTAAAGGATGACAGTGGGTTGTTCAAGTTTGATTATAGGTTTTGTGTTATTGTGAAGATTACAATAATATAGAGGGGTTTATCAAGCTTAAATCATAAAATATTTAGGTGTAGTTGTATATAACACTTTTCTTAAGTTACCATAAGCCAAAACGATTTTTCATATAATCTGTATCAAAGAACAGACCAAATGTAGCACATAATATGTTATGAATATTTAATAAATAATTTATTCCTCACATTGACTATATATAAGATACCTAATTAATAAACAGGAAAAGTAATTGAGATAATTACAATTGCAAATCATCTAACTGTATTATTAACATTACAGTTAGAGCAATAAAGTTTATTTTTATTCAACCTTCATAGTGTTTTGACCTCTATTGCAGCACCTTTTTAATCTGTTTCCTGCATGATGTAGGTTACATTGATTGGATTGTTTGAGCTACATTAAAGATATAAGTAATTTCACTTAAGAATACATCTCTTCTTATTCATCAATAAGTTCTATACTTCAAGCAAACAAAGACATATTTTTCAGCAGTAATATTATTTTTGTACTTGTATTATAATTACATACATTACCATATCAAAAATATTTAGACTCTAAAAGACTTATTATATTTAAAAATATTATTTACCATGTTACTTACAAATTTTTAATATAACTTATTCTTTAATTAAGGTCAATGATGCTGATAAAACAATAACCACATGTGAACAAACTATTTGCAATGATATCTAGTTTAATATGGTGTTCCAGTGGTCAACGGGAAGACCTTAACATATCAATTTACTCAATAGAACATCAAGGTTTTAATAACTAAGCTTGCTGACATATAATAATTAAATTAACTTGTTTAATTAAATTTGAAGAGTTCTCTCAGCTAAAAGTGAAATTTGTACTTCATTTTTATTGTAATACGTACTTGAGTTAATTATGGTACGTAAACAGACGTAGATGGATCTTAAGCACTCCCAAATCTAAAAATAACACGATCGAAACTACGATACTGCGGCTTCACACATCGTATAAAAGGTCAAAGAACCAAATGTGATTTCCACTTCCTTATCCGAATATGCAGTCTCTTTTATTGAAATCTCAAGGAAACAAACTTAGCCTTATCGAAATCCTTTGAAAATACTTACGGTGAGCAAAAAAATATGATGATATCACTTTAACAATTTAGACCGTCAACACTTCGCACTAATATAACTCAATAATATTATTATTTTAGTCACTGTATCCAACACGGTGATGACGACGAATTATTGAGTAGGCGCTTATGTTTTATGTAAATTTATGAAAAATCGCAGCAGAATTTCATTCATTGAACCCCAAATAAAACCATTTTCATTTTTGACATATCATCTATTTAAATGTCAATTAGGGAATATGTCAAAGTCTATCTTGATCCACGATACGTACGACTGGCTAAAGTGGACAACGATACATTAATACTGTCTAAATTTACGAGTAGTACAATTCAATAATTAAAAAACTATGAAAGATACTAAATCGCGTTGTAAATTGGATCAATAAAACTAACTTTATTAAACTAGATAGATCACTAAATTTGTAATTTGACACATATTTCTGGATTGTAAATACAGAATAATGTAGTTTTTATCATATTTTGTAACTAGATAAAAGCAACTAAACAACAAATCGTATAACAAGTCGTATTTCAGGTGGAGTAAAACGGAACGTACTTTGAAAATGGACCTTGACTGAAGTCACCCTGCTTGTCAAATTTTCAAAATATGAAGTAATCTTTTATGATTTTTATGTTGATTGTGTAATATATTTGCTATTATAATTGTTGAATTTTGAAAACCAATTAATTGGTGTTGATTTTATTTGTTTGTATTGTCAACCGGCTTATGTTATGAACTAGAAAATTGATGAAATCTACTTGAAACCCTTATTGGTTACTATGTTATTTTAAACACTGATAATAAGCTAAAGGAAAGCTTGAAGTATGTCTAGAATATTGAATCATCGGATGAGGTACTGTTCTTGGCAATTACTAAAGCTATATAATATAAAATATTTTAAGGTTAACTCTTGAAATATTTTCAGATTGTCTCTTAGGAAGCCATCATGGTCATGTGTCGATAAAAGAGCAGTGGCTTTTTCAGTATGGACAGGACGCAGCGTTTTGCTACACAAGCCTTTAGACAGCTATCAAATACCCAGGAGAAAATATGGCATGCTAATTGCTCGGGCAGTCCGGGGAGTTTTAAAAATCAGATATTTGCTTCTGGGAGGAGCTGTTGGTGGAGGAATGACATTAAATAAGGTCTGTTCTTCCTAGATATGTTTGACCACCCATTTGATTTATTTTGAAAATAGCTTGGCTGTTGTAATAGAGAAATGGTTCCTAATATGTATTTCACTATTATAAGTGGATGGCATTTTCAGAATAGGTTTAGTGTTCTTTGTCTTATTAGAGATTGAAATGTTATATTAGAATACCATGGCTCAGTTACAACGGTTGAAAAGCTTGCAAACCAAAATATGTAAAAAGCACTATACATATTTATAATGAAGAATGGAAATGAAATAATTATTATTTGATATAATGTATTCTTTTCCATTTGTATTCAGGCTTAGGGCAGCCAATTACTTACTCTTTCATAGTTAAAATGAGTCAAATTTTTAGAAATAAAATATTTTTTTCTTTTATGTATGTGTAATATCCTTACTATTATTATATATGCAAAAGTAACTCTGTATGTCTGTTACTCTTTCACGCTAAAACTACTGAACGGATTTGAATGAAATTTAGTACACATATGGTCTAGACCCTGAGAAAGAACTTACTTTTTATTGCGAAAAGGGGGTTGTAAGGGGTTAAAAGGGGGGTGAAAGTTTGTATGGAAATTCGTGGTTTTTGAAGATAGAACATTGAAACTTTCTTTTTTTGGCTATTTGAGAATGGAGGAGTGGGAGTGAGAGTGAGAGTGAAAGTTAGAGTAGGAGTGATGTGAGGTGAGAGTGTTGCGGCAATATAGCTCTTACAACATAGATTGGCTGCGATAAATACGCAATTACATAAATTAATAAACGGCCTAAATAATTAAAAATTCTACCCCAAGTCACTATTCCACGCGAACGAAGTCGTGGGCACAGCTAGTAAGAAATAAATGCTTACAAGTGATTAAGATGGGTACAAGAATAGACTGAATTATATGTTGCTCTTAGAAATATGCAGAATGGAAGGATGGCCTTCCTGAAATGGGCTGGCTGAATGATTTACTACCAGATAATGAGCAGTGGGAGAAATTTACCACTACACTGCTTGATGCTAAGGGAAAAATTGGAGACCAATTACAAATTGGTAAGTATAACTTAAAGCCACTGTACATGTGTCAAATCTACCTGCTTTGTATATAATATGTAATATGAATGTTTTCTTAAGAAAGTTTTTTTGTTAGCTTCAAAAACAATATCTACATGTTTGAAATTCAAATCAAAATTTATAAAATGATATTTGTTGTCACAAAGTTTTGTACTTATGATGCCATGACATAAGACTAAGACTTCCTAGACCTAAGACAGATTGTTCAAAGCAGACCTAAGTACCTAGAAAACTAAAATGACAAGACTGTTTTATAGATAATAATTTAAATTTATTTAAAGTATAACTTTTATGATCTTAGCCTAAGAAATAGTTAAATAATAACTAAATAGGAACAAAATGTTTAAACAATTACCGTATCATAATGATCTGATAAATGCACATAAAAAATGCAAATAAACATAAACAAGTTGATTTCAATTAAATTTAGTTTAAACAAACGGATTTGTATCTCACAAAAGTTTAATAGTAGTGGCCATGAACTAGTTAAACAGTAGGCCATTGCACATGTGCTCAGTTGTGGTTATACAGTAGGTGTGCCACTGACGCTGTCGATAACCCCAGATCCGAGGCTACGAGAAGCAGGGGCTGCAAGGGCAGCAGAACTTCGCGATTGGCTCTCCCAACGATATGAGGACGCGGTGGCCGCTGCAGCTGTTAATAACGCTACAAGTAGTATTGGTAAGGAAACACTGTTAAACTATTTATATTCAACACTAGCTGTGCCAGCAACTTCGTCCGCGTAGACTAGTTATTTTTGGCGTCCAAATTTATTTTTTACAACCTCCACTTCATCTATATAGATTTAAGCGCCACGACGTCGTTCTTGAAAATTAATCTTAAACGATAGATATATAGTCTCGCGGACTTTTTTTTTGATCATATAAAAAATCATTCTTGCATAAATATTTTTTGGGTGTCTTGAATCGTTTGTCACATCGAAAATCCACAGAGATGAATAATTTCCCCCGTTTTTTTTCACATTTCCCGCTGTATCTTCGCTCCTTTTAGACACAGATTGATGAGTTATAGCTTTCCTCGATAAATGCTCTAACCAACACAATGAATTTTTCAATTTGAACCCGTAGTTTCTGAGATTAGCGCGTTGAAACATACAAACAAACAAATTTTTCAGCTTTATATAGTATAGAAATAGCTAAGGTAAAGACTAAGGACGAAATCTGTTAATTTTATTATACTTATTGTGAAAGCCATAAAATTATTCTAGCAGAAGTTATTATTATCCAAGTCGAGTAGGGTGAGTCTTTGAAAAAATACGGCATTCATGTCATATATTTTTATTTTAGAGCCTGCCCCAAAAATTGTGAACAACTTACAAAGTCGACCAGCACCGATGTCAGCGAAGCCAAATACTGATGAAAAAGAAGCTTATGGTATATCATTTTTTAATTAAAAGTAATTTAGTATTCACTTTTCTGTATAATAAGCTAAATTATGTATACAACAAATGATAACTTTTACAGAGCGTCGTGTTCATGCTTTACAAGAAGAAGTTCTCTCTTTACAAGCGCGCTATCAACGCGAACTACAACGGTTAGAGCAGGAGAATAGAGAGTTGCGACAACAAAATATGTTGCTGAGGCAAGGAAGACAGCCATCTACTAAAAAGATGAGGGTACAAATTTTAATAATCGATATATAGGAAAGTTACCTCTTCACAGATTCTTCTCTTCACACAATGTTGTATTGTCTGCCTCTGAAATTATGTCCTAATGTTATTTTAACTCTTTGTAACTACTGTCCTGGCGTACACTGGCTTTGGACGTTCTAATTTTTTTTTAATAAATATATAGGCATTAATATACGCCATTGATTCTTATTAAAATAATAACGCTATTTCCTTGACACAACAGCAATAACAAAACAAAACACTTTAACCGTTTAAAACGCGATTTATATTAGTTGAACGGAGAGACGCCCCGTGACCCCGGCTGCTGCAAAGAAACAGCCGTAGTTAAAATAATTTTTAAATATGTTTAACTAATATATATAGCGTTTTAAAGAGCGGCAATTCTCTGATTCTAAAAATTCTAGAACAATCATTTTAAACGTAAGTAAAAAATTTACATAGAAAAAATCAAACACTAGGAAACCAAATTTCTATTGGCTAAATTATTATTTTTTTAAATAAACATTTGTTTGTAGCGTTCCCTCATCGACATGTACTCCGCTGTACTAGACGAATTAGCAGACTGGGACTCGGGGGAAGCAGGAAGGTTGCCCAGAGTTGTTGTTGTTGGAGACCAGTCAGCTGGAAAAACGTCGGTTTTGGAGATGCTAGCACAAGCTAGAATATTTCCTAGAGGTGCTGGTGAAATGTGTACCAGGTATTAATTTTTTTATAATGGAAAAGGATAGCCAAGCATAGTTGGCCTATTTTGGATTAGGATATTCAGAAATCCACAGACTGAAATCGAAAGGATGTTCGTGACCCCGGACGGAATTTCGATATTCCTTAATCTTAAACCAAATGTAAAAATAACAATCAAAGTAAAACAACAAGTGCGTTAAGCGATAAATATATATAGTATTTGAATTTGAATTGCAACATCTAGGTGACTCCCATCGTCATTGTTTTGTAGAGCCCCTGTAAAAGTGACACTGTCCGAAGGTCCATACCACGTGGCCCAGTTTAACGACTCGTCTCGTGAATTTGACCTTAATAAGGAATCTGATCTAGCTGATTTGCGCAAGTAAGTGTAAAAATTTGAATATATAATATATATACATAGTCTATATTATTTTATAACTAACTGACCCGGCAAACGTTGTTTTGCCATTAAATTATTTTTGGGGAATTCCTACTATGTAAGCATCTGGTATATGGGTGAAAGTTGAAAAAGAGTCATCTTGAGTGATTAAGTGAGGACAAATAAAAATAACAAACACCATACATTTATTTATTTACACCACCAAACATCTGGGGGAAAAACTTTCCAAGTGATTATTAATCAGATATTAAGGGATAAAAGAATATTACGTCACTAAAGCAACTATTTAAAAAATTGTAGTTAGTGTTGGTGATAGAATGGTGAAAATTTTGGTTTGTATGTATATTTAATGTTACATTATAAAAAATATAAAGAATGTTAACGGTGGATAGTGCTTATCCCTTAGGTGAATGATATTAAGATAGTAACCCATTCTCAGTCCTACTGAATTTGCATGTAAAATTTAATAAAAATCGGTAGAGCCGTTTAGAAAGAGGGGTGGTCACTAAAACCGTGCCAAAAAAAACCCTAGTATATTTTTAAGGGATTTTTTGAAACCCAAGATTAATAACAAAATATTCCTAATTTTACTTTAAATCGTAGAGAATAAGTAGTGTGATTCCACCAATTGCTTTTTATAGGGAGGTCGAACTGCGCATGCGCAACAGTGTACGCGGTGGTCGTACTGTGTCAACTCAGCAGATCGCGATGTCTGTGAAGGGACCTGGCATACCCCGTATGGTGCTGGTCGACTTACCTGGTGTTATATCTGTAAGTGTTAAATATTTTTGCAAAAAAAATCCTGAAATTTTGTCTAGGTTACTTACTATTCAAGTAGCGACGCAAATAAAATTTACTTAAAGTAACATTACTTGATAATAATACTTTTTAGCTAGAGAAGCATTGGGTTCATTTTATGGTAGAAGAAATACTAAACCAAAAAAGAACTAAAAAAAGATGCTTTGTCTACCTACGTTTGGCTTTCAATGTTCGGAAATCTGACTGAAACCGAAACGCGATTAAACTAGATGGCTTTTTTATCAGTGGACGGTGATCTGTGACCTGGACGGAACTTTGATATAAATATATTGCCCTTGAGTATCGAACCCACGACCGCATGATTATGAGCCATACATTGCTACATTACACCAACAATCCCATCGAAACGATACTTTTTAAATTGTTTAAAATTGTTTATTACAGACTCAAACTGTTGATATGGCTGCCGATACAAGAGAAGCCATCAAAGAAATGACAAAACAGTACATGGATAATCCAAACGCTATCATACTCTGTATACAGGTAATCAAATATGTTATTTAATAACACAGATTATGTATAACAAATCCTGTCGAGGGCGATCGCGATTAATGCGTTTACCGCGGGTTCAAATCCTGTGGAAATACCATTAGTTGTGTCCAGGGCAAATAAATTTCCTAAAAAGAAAAAATAGGATTTCACGTACTTAAAATCCTAAGTATAAATATTATACCTGTATGTCTAGGATGGCTCAGTGGACGCCGAACGAAGCAATGTAACCGATCTAGTGTCGTCTTGCGATCCTTCAGGCAAAAGGACTATATTTGTGCTGACTAAAGTGGATCTTGCTGAGGAGAATTTGGCAAATCCAAATAGAGTAAGTTCATAATATTGTTTAAGAATATTCAAAGTAAACGTCTGTTTTTACGTTACAACAGACCAAATAGTTCAAAACGAAATTTAATATATAATACACACAATTTTGGAAACGCATTAAGTTCGAAACAGCGGTAGTAACCTATAACGCAACCGAGTCGTTACCTCTATTGACTCTAAACTAGACTCAATCGCTTTATGATAGCAACCACAATGCTCGGCGGGCACAATACTTTTCTCATCACCACATATTGTACAAAGCTTGTTTCGAAATAACGTTGTCAATGACCATCTGTTTGCTTTGTCACTGTCAATTTGTCAACCGTCAATGCCATTATTTCGACCATACTCAAGTCACAAGTCTTACTTAACATTTTCATAATCCATTAGGCTTAAGTAACTATCCGGGCGATGTGGTAAATGTAATAGATGGCAGCACTGCGCCTTATACATTTTATCTCAACAGAGTATTGAATTGACTTAGTTATTATATACATTTGAATAAGTATAGTTATATTAGTGCATTTGAATGTAGAAATAGTTCTTGTTCTAACAAGAAAATGTAGATCAATTATACTAGTTGACGCTTATTCAAATATTTCAGATCCGACGAATTTTAGAAGGTAAACTATTCCCGATGAAGGCGCTTGGGTATTACGCGGTTGTGACAGGTCGCAGCAGAAAAGACGACTCGATACAAAGCATCCGGGAGTACGAAGAGCGATTCTTCAGATCCTCCAAACTTTTTAAGTAGGTCTTATTTATTGTTTTATTATAATAAAAGCTATGTGTTGTCTCACTGGGAGCTTAAGAGCCCCAATAAACATTAGTGATTACAACCGATATCGGATAAATGTTCTATCCTAGGCACTAGTATTACTAAAACTTTTAAACATAAATGTTTTTACATTCTATTTCTCGAATTGAATATCGATTATAAATTTAAAAAAAAAAACGACACGGGCAGGCTTGAACTGGCATCCACAGCGTTCTGGGCTGTCGCTTTAACCAATTGAGCACCGTGACAATTCTACTCTCTTTACAGTTTTTTTTTATTTATAATCAATTTTTTAATTAATATAGTGCCATCATGTGCGATCATGTGTAAAAAATATGAAAGTCCTATTTCTCGTACAATTTTAGTTCTATTAGTAGTTAAGTAACTTTCATTTATTTTGTCGACTTCAAAACCGATACTGGCAATATAGACTTAAGGCATATATTATTAATATAATTATTCTATTTGATATAGGGATGGCATGGTCGCTGCAGGACAAGTGACAACTCGTAACTTAGCACTTGGTGTAGCAGAGTGTTTCTGGAGAATGGTACGGGATTCCGTCGAACAGCAAGCAGATGCATTCAAAGCAATGCGTTTCAATCTTGAGAGTGAGTGGAAGAATACATTCCCCAGGTGAGCGGTTCAATCGTTCGTTCATTCGGTTATTTCGATTGCAACTCGTGCTTGGCATATCCAGTTGGATTTTTCTGCCACAGCGTTGGAATCTACTTATATTTTTTTATTTAGATGTCTGATATGGCATAATTTTGCTATTCGATTTTTAAATGCTATAGTTATCTCCCTATATAAAAAGTACCCTATATATGCTACGCCATATGCTTAAAAGTAAGATGTTGAGATATGTTATTTTTTATTAATTTAAAATATAATAGCAATAAAGCCTTTTGCTATTTCAAAGTGATAAGCTTTCCTATTTCTAGCTCCATAGTGACGGAGATTAATATATGTATAATGTATTTTTTTCTAACTTGGCAAAACACCACAATAAATATGGCCGATTTTAAACCATAGAGAACTAGTGATAGTGACATTTTATAGCGTGTAGTTGTTGCCACTGATGACACAGAAATTCAGAGATTGATTATATATGGAACAAACGACCCAAATATTTAAAATCACTTGAAAGATATATGTTTCAGGCAACGCGAACTAGATCGCGATGAACTATTCGAACGCGCGCGCGCCGAACTGCTCGACAAGTCGGCAGAATTGTCTGGCGTCCCGGCCGCTGCGTGGGAGGCCCGCCTTCAAAACGCACTTTGGGCAGCTGCTGCTCAGCGTATCTTCGCTGGTATATATTTGCCGGCTGCCGCAAATGCGAGTGATGATGTTGGTAAGTTCACTCGAAAAAGTTTTAAAAAAAGGCTTTTGACACCATATGTGTACCTTTTAATACAAGGTGCTACAAATGCTATAAATAAAATAAAATATACTTAATATTTTTTTTAAATTTAAAAAAATATTAAATTTCGTCAAAAAAGATTGTCTGTCTGTCGTGATTCTACAGAGTGTTCCAAAGAGCAACATGACCGAGATCACCCAAGAAACTCGGTCCGACTTTTAAACTTACTAACATACTTCTGAGAATTTATTAACCTAAGGAGCAATTCATATCACTGCCAGGCATTCTTGTCAAACAGTTTTCCATAAAGTTCATTGGCCCATGTTGCAATACACTGGGGATAATTAGTATAAAAATAAATAAGGTATTTTCTTTAACCTTGGCTAATATTGATTTCTTTTAGACTTAATACCTCGTCAAATAAAATACAAGCACCCAAAGAATGGAAACATGACTCAAATATGGCTCGATCCTTTCGATTTTGATTTCAGTAAGGCATCAAATAAACCCACAATCTATTAGTGATATACCTATATAGATATAGTATAACTAATAACATTTGGTATAAACAGTTATGAATCATTTATACATAAACGTCATTCATAGATAGTTCAAGTGTAAATTATAGAATATATTTATCTAGATTCTAATAATCTGTTTAATTAATTATAAAATCGAAGTTTTCGCTTAGTAATTTAGAGTTTAAATAAAATAATTTAACGGTGTAGAACGCGATATATTAGTTAGCTTTGCAGCAGCTGTGGTCACGGGGAGACCACGCGGGCAAAACCCCCCAAAAGGCCGGCCGGAATTAAGTATTTTATTTAAATGTGTACTACTCGCGTAAACTATAGACAGTATTTAATTTAGAGTTGATTAGTTTCTGTCGTACGATAGTATTTCATGACTATTGTTATAGAACAAACATTTCTAAAATGTATTGAACCTACTCCTGATAGAATTTTGAGATATAAATATAACTGGCTTTTTTAGACAAATTCAACACATCCGTGGATATAAAACTTCGGGAGTGGGCGGAGAATGAACTTGCGACTCTCTCCATCCAAGCTGGCAGGCAGGCCCTGCGCGAGGAGTTTAGCGAACTTATGTCCAAGTCTTCTGACTCGGACGCCATCTATGATCCAGTGAAGAAAGCGGCTGTGGATGAAGCATTGGCGAGACATCAGTGGGAGGAAAGAGCACAGGACGTGAGTTATTACGTATTTTTCAAACATCGACCAGCTTTATATAGATTATATTATTTATTACTTGCTATGCCAGCGACTTCGTCAGCGTAAAATAGTTATTTTAGGCATCCAAATTTGTTTCTGCAATCCTCCTCCTCATCATCATTATAAATTCTTCGTCGTTCTTGCAAGTTAATCCTTAAAGATAGATTTGCATTTGAATTGACATATACAGTCGAGGACATTTGTTTTTACCTTTTAAAGGGGAATTATTCTTCCATACTCATATTTCATATTTTTTGGTATTTTAACAGTTTTCGCAACGTACTCATCGGAAAACCCACAAAGATGAATTTTCCACGTTTTCCGTTTTGTCTTAGGTCCTATTAGTCACATCGCAATATTTTATAGCCTTCCACGATACATGCTCTAACCAATACAAAAATATTTTTTTTCAATTAAAACCAGTAATTCCTGAGATTAGCGCGTTGGAACAAACAAAAAGGGCAACCCCTTTGAAAAAAAATCTATACGCAGGTACTCCGTGTACTGCAAGTGAACGCTCTACAAGACCGTTGTGTCGCGTCACGCGCAGAATGGGATTCCGCCGTTTCGCTCATGGAGGACGCCCTCAAGGAACGACTCAAATTGACCGAAGATGAATTAAAATCGCTCACAGGTCAGTATTCAATACAGGAGATGATCAAATCATCACATCAGAAGCAGTAAAGGTTTAAAGTGTTACTAAAAATGTTTCAAATTATTGACGTAACTAATTCGTAATGGGTATAGAATATAGATCTTACCAAGTCATAGTTCGAATTTTTATGTTTTTCTATAATAGAATAGAAAAGACAAGCCATGTAACATGTAACATGATGCACTGTCGATCTATTTTGGTTTTGGATATTTGAAATCCACGAACTGAAACCGCAACGTGCGTAAACTTCACGGCTTTTCAATTGTGGATCGTGTGGTTTGTGACCCGACCGGAATTTTGATATTTCTACCATGTACTTTATATCCAAACTTCTAGAGGAAGCCCAACATGAGAAAAGTTATTGATTAATTAATGTATTGAATCCACGACGCTTTATTCATTTACAGTTATAAGAAATTAAATAAATTTATATAATAAATATTCAGGTCCCGGCTTCCGAGACCGGTGGCTCTACTGGCAGTCGAGTAACGAAGAACAGAACAGGCGAGCCGAAGTAAAGTCAGAGTTGGAACGTCTCGGTTCCAATAGGCCCAGTCTGACTTATGACGAGGTCGTGGCTGTTAGGGATAACTTAAGGAGGCGAGGAGTCGAGGTCGACAATGAGTACATACGGCAGACGTGGAAACCAATATATTTGAAGTGAGTAAATTATGTCTAGTAGACCGGCATTTTTATACAGCTAATTATATCATCTATGTTGACCGCCTCTGTAGCCAAATGGTTAAACGGATTGCCTAGCATCGCATTATGCGCGAGAAGTCCTGGGTTCGAATCCCAGGGGAACAAAAAAACAGTTGTTCCGGTCGGGTAGGGCACAGAAGTCTGATCAACTACTTGCCTGATAAAAAGAGCGGTTCAGTGAAACGGACACAAAAATGGGTTCGCCCCACGCCCCAAAGGGGAAATGGGATTTCACAATTATATCTTACTATATGGATTATCAGATACTAAAGCAGACTTTCTTCTTAAGTACCTTAGTAATAAGGCTACATTGCATTGTGCGGGATGTGCATATGCGCGTGCGACACAATAGCTCAATTGCTTATAGCAATAACACGAACGCTGTTGATTTTTCTTTTATGGTAGAGAATCGGGGTTCACTTTATGGTACGTAAAATAGCCCAGCAATATAACGTCTAATAGTAGAATCTGTAGATCAGTCATCATATTGTTTTAGGCATTTCCTGAATCGCGCACTGTCCCGAGCAAGAGATTGTCGCAAGAGCTTTTACTTGTATACGCAGCAAAATGGCACAGGGGTGAGTTTATTTCCTATTCAAACGGTGTTAGGGCTTAATTATATCGTAAAATTATATATCCATACCTAAATCATATTATTAAATAACAAATTAAATTTTAAAACTTGTACTTTACTTTTAAGTCGACAGATAAGACAGGGTTATAATGGTAACCGATACTTGCTTTCAGCTTTTTTAAGAGATTTAGCTATATCTTTACTGTACTGTAACAGCTTGTTATTTGGTAAATTAAATTTGGCATGGAATGTTCTCTCCCGTTCTGCGGTCTGAAAATTTATAGCATTGAAATGTTTTCTTATTTATAACTAGTCCAAACATATGAATAACTGGTTGTAATATGATTTTTTTCACAGAAGGAATGCTGCGAGGTAGTCATGTTTTGGAGAGTACAAAGTGCTTTGCGTACAACAGCGAACGCGTTGCGGCAACAGATCGGCAATAGGGAAGCGGGAAGGCTCGATAGAGAATTAAGAGAGGTCTTAGACGAGGTACGTGTATTGCATTCACAGTGGAATACATTTAAATAAAACACTTTTAACGGCTGCTGCAAAGCATTGTGAACGTCGTGCAGTAGTTGAAATAATTTGCAAGTTAACTAGTACATTTCACGTTTTAAACCATTGAAAGAGTTTTATTTAAATGTGTACTACTCGCGTTAACTACAGCCAATACTCATTTGTAATTAATGTCTTAAATATAGTATAGTTCACTTGACATAATATATTCTTTAGTCTTAATAATTTTAAATTGTCTGTGTTGACCGTCAATAGATGTCTATTCGGTCATGTTTACCTATATAAGTTATTTTGTAAGGTACAAAGTAATGTACCCTCTATGCTTACATTATATATCACCTTGTCTTTGTGAACTAAATATCTTATTTTAAGAACTATATATATTTTGACAGTTCATTAAATTATGTTACAGATGTCATCAGATCCCGAATTAAAGAAGAAATTGCTATCTGGTAGGAGAGTCGAACTAGCAGAAGAATTAAGTAAGTAATTTATTCATAGTACAGCCAAGGACCTACTCACTAACTTTAAAAATAAAGCTGTTATTTGATCGGATGTTCCGTCTTAATTATGTTTTTTTTTTATTATAGAACGAGTGCGCCAAGTTCAAGAAAAACTGGAGGAGTTCATAGAAGCATTAAACAAAGAGAAATAAGCGTAGTTAGATTAGTTTATTAAATTATTATTTATTCACAAACTTGCATTTCATTGATGTATATGTGTTGTTACTGTGCAGCAGTTGATATAGCTTATATCGATTGTACAGCTATTATAAGGCGAACTTATTACAACTGGATTTTATTAATAGTGTGTATCTAGTCCTATAACCCAAAAGTACATGTGTGAAATTGTATTTTTTCAGAAATGTCCGTTTTTTTCATGAATTAACCTTTTTTTTTTCAATTTTTACACGTGTGTGAGTCTGTTGTTATTTACTATTATGAATTGATTTACTCAATACTGTATATGCAACTTAACTACTTTGTGATTGTTACCAATGAAATGCAATGTTTGTTCAAGTCGATTAAGGATTTGTACTTGTTCTAGTTGGGAAACTGAGCACCGATTATATAATCATTGTAAAACATTTGATATGTAAAATAATTACTTTTTTTTTATTAAATAACATCAAATCACAAGATGATAGAATTGTTGTAACTGTAACAAGATTTTGAATTTCAGGTAAAACTTAATTTGTAATATGACATACTTAACAATTATGAATTTTTGTTATTTTAGAATTTCTCGTCTACTATCAGTGTGTTAAGTATTTTTTATGATTTATTTTTCTATATACATACAATAGTTTGTTAAATTTAAAAGTTATGCTCTATGCTTAATACTTTCCCCGTGGATTTAATGGTATGTGAAATCGACTTGATATTAAAAATTAGGAAAAATAATTTGTGTATAAGTCTGTCGGCTGTTACCCAATCGTTAACTTCAGACCCAAGTTATATTTTTAATAAAATGTTGCACAAAAATATAGATTTGTTTTTATTAAACGCCAACAATTACAAAATACATATGAAAATAAAAAAGTTAGGTTTGTACAACAGTTAAAGCTTATTTGTAAGATAAAAGCACGAGTTATTATTACAACATAAAACTATTAGGTATTTTATACCATAATATAAATGTAACATATAGTATATGAAAACAAAGAACTCAGAATATGTGTTATGTTATTCTATAGTTTAAGTTAACGAGGCGAAAAAGGTGAGGAAGCAAAAACATCGGCGTTCAAAAAGAAACGAACTTCCTGATATCTGCTTTCTCTCAAAATATTCAGAATATCTCCGGAATCTCCCCACATCATTTTATATTGTTCGTACATATATTCAGCCAGCATTTGTGCCTCTAAAGTATCATTTTTCAAAATTCCTTTCGCCACTGTTAATATGAATGTGTATTGACAGTTTTTGTATGGAAAGTAGTCTTCGAAAAAGCTCTTTAAGCCATTTTTATAAATCTCAATGACGGACGGAAAGAATTCCCTGACTAGTTCCTTAATATCACTTCCAATATATTCTCCGAACTTGGCCCCAACTTCGTTCATAGCTTCAGTTTTATCATCATCTTCAAAAATGTTAGGTTTCAACTTTAAAGTATGCCTTATTGCTTTGTAATACAGTATAGTCAGGTGAATCTTAACGTATATATTAAAATTCTCTATACGAGTCATCACTTTTTGTAACCGTGATATAAGCATTTCAAATACAGGCATACAAGACACATATTGATTACTTGTAAATACTAGTGTATATTTGAACGATATCAAAAAGTCTTGTAGAATCTTTTTTAGACAGGATTTATCTACAACTTCCTTCCAGAGTGCTTCAAGTTTATCAAATAGTGGAATCATGATGCTATTGACTTTATCGCGTTGTTCTTCTTCACTGGTTGTAAGGAGCAAAAATTTCGCAATCAGCCTAAAATACAACTTCATAGATGCAGTGCTCATAATGTTTTCTGGGTCTGGGGTAGGTTCTTCGTCGTCGTAGAAAGAATGCTTTTTAACATTTTCAGCCGTGAACTTGTTCTCAATAAAATCTTTGATAATCTTTTTCAAAAGCCCCTTATCAACATTAGGCAACGAAGATTCCAATTTATACAAGGCACGCATTGCTTTATTTTGATTAACTTGCGATAATGCTGCATAAACAGTTGTCCAAAAGTCTGCTCTAATATTTTTTGGAATATTATTCTGATTGCTGAGCCGTTGAAGGGATTTGCGTGGTAGATTTTGGTAGTGAAATTTTAATATGATTTCCTTCAGCAAATTCCAAATTTCAGGATTAATAGTACCTAAATCTTTAAAAAAATAAGACGTCGCTACATTGATTGTTACTTTTGGACTCTTGATTGCGACTATTTTAAACGTGTCAACCTCAAAAGATGTGTTCAGGGCAAGTCTCAATGCAATAGCATGTGTGGCTCGCCGTTCTAAACACTTCTTTATATTTTGTTCCAAAGAAACAATTCTGCATATAAGCAATTGATTAGCAACGGCTTTTGGTCCAAATAAGCGCCAATCAAATGTATCCTTCCGAATATGCGGCCTCGTTGCATGAATATTGTCTTTGAATGCTTGAATTAGTTTTAAATTTTGCTTAGTTTTCTCGTTGGTCAAACATTGTATTATTTTTAAAATAGTATCACTAGACGCTAACAGTGCTAGGGGGCGAACTAAACTCATCTTTGGATTGTCTTTGAATTCGTTTTCTAATGATACCAAATGTTGATCAGCCAAACCATTTGCTTCACCAAAATAGATTTTCAAGTATCGTAGAAAGCGATCGTGATTTGTTTTTTCCTTGGATGCTAAGGTGGTGAATATTTCCCCAGCACTTAATAAAGACACATCGTGGCGTAAAGAATTGATATAAGATGCCTCAAATTGTTTGATTGGAAAAGTCTCTGCGATCAGTTGTCGACGGGCAACACGACTTTCAAACAAGCGGCTTATTAAATCTTTATTACCGTGAGCTGCTTTGGCCAAAGCATCAACAGCTCCTACTACATCTTGAATTTTAACATTGTATGTCGAAACGACATCTAAAAACTCGTTCGGATAGTCTATAAGCATGGAAGTCAAATTCATTTTTACTAGTTTTACTTCAGAACCTGACAAGTTATATTCTTTAAAAGTAGTGAAATTCTTCCGATACGCGTTCATAAGTTCCGATGTTGGTTTGGTACCGTTTATAATACTGCGAAGTATGACAGCATGAAGACCCTCGACGCACAATGGTTGACCTTCAAGACCATCTAGACCTAAAGTATATGCAAATTCCAACATAAGAGTCCATATATCTTCCGGCATTCGCCAAAAACAAACACGCTTGACAAATGAACGAACTACAGCAGCGCGCAAGTTACTAGGTTCATTTTTATGTTGTTCTACCAATAATTTCATTAGGACTTTTACATGTTCTGGTACTCCACCAGTCTTACTAACTAGCACCAGAAAAATATTTTGTCTTCCCTCTATAGAGCTCTCTACTTGCAATCGATTTTTGAGTTCCGAGAAGGTTTTTGAAAAACCAGAAAACCTGTATCGATCAAATAATTGATCTAACAATGTTTTAGGCTTGCAGGATTCCATAATATTGCATGCATATGCAGCATATTTACGCTTCATTAACATACATTTTCCAGACACATAGTCTTCGCAAAATTCACTAGTGTCATAATGTTCATCAGCATCAAAAAAAATATGATCATCGCGGTCAACTACCTTGGGAGGTGATGGCTGCTCATATGGCCATTCTTTAACTCTTTCACCAATTTCTTTATTAACAAAAATTAATTTCTTAAATGTTGCTCTTTCTTCAGAAGCAATACGTTTAATAAGGGGTTCAATCCTTTGGTAAGAGAACCACCCCTCTAGATATTCGGCCTTTGCTAGAAGCAAGACAAGATCCTTACATTCATTAGGAGATAGGCATGATGCCAAAGTTTTTATATTTAAGATTTGTGATGTGTACAGCTCACGCTTGGCTTGAAATCTACCTTTATACTTTTTCATTATGTAGATAGTAGCTGCAGGGCTAAGGGTTCTTGGACTAAGGCAGCTCTCAAGTAAGTCTAAATATAACTCCCCATCTAATTTTAATAAACACTTGAAGCTGTCAAAAAATTTATATTCTTCATCAAAGTATTTACACAGTGCCTCATGATTTGTTTTAATACATTCAAAGTAGACTTGTACGACTCCTGGACAGGCTTCGCAAAGTATTTTTAAGTGATGTGGAGTTAGTTTATGAAAAACATGTACAATTTCTTTAACAATGAATGCTGGAGAACAATGTCTCAAATATTTTATAGAATCCTTAAAATTTGTTTTGTTGTACAAATAAAATTCTTCACAGCGTTCCTGATCTTTAAGGTTCAATTCAATCCAATGTTTCATTTTATTAACCGCAGGCCTTGTCATTTCTGGAAATACTTTATTTTCTAAATAAATTGGGTTGACAATATGCCTATAACTTGAATCCAGTAGCCAAAGACTTTTTAAAGCCCTACTTACATAGAGCATATCATCATCTTTCAGTGTATAAAGAATATACTCAACATTTTTAAAACGATTGGCTACATCAATTTTGTATATTTTGTCAATTGGGGTACCCTCTGAAAGTTTCTGAAAATCAATTTCTTCTTTGCAGGCTCTATTAACAAGGCTATTTAAGTAACAATGTCTTTCACCTACATTTTCGCCCTTTAAAATAATGTTCTGAACATGATCCATCTGAAAAAGTAAGTGACAATAAGCGTTATAAACAGGGCCTTATATGTCTATATGCATGTTACAATTATTACATTGAGTCATGATTAAAATATATATAAATAGGATAACATTTCAAGTGCTTTAGATTCTTATAGAGATTCTATTCTATTTAGAGGCTATAAAAAAGAACACTGTCTAATAGCTATATACTATTACTATGATATTATGAGTTATTTACTTACTGTATTAATTTGAATTTCATTAAATTTTCGCCTGCAAAGTGGTTTATTTATGTGACACTTTTGGAATTCGGCTTTGGATGAGGTCAGCTGTCAATTTTAGAATTAATCGTTGACAAATGACCTTATCTACTCACGTGACTAGACCCTAGTTAATTGACCGAACGATTGTCAATATATAAAAAAAATACTGATTTGTTATAAAAGATTGCATTGATTACTTCCCTAAATGATTGGAAACTTCATTATATTAGGAACACAATCAACAAATTAAACTCAGACAGTAAAAAATATGTATCTTCATATAATATAAATTAATAATAAAAGTAATAAATTACTTCACTGATTATATTGTTCACTAAGTTTTCACTTTGTCTTCAAGTGGTCTCAGCGATTTTGTAACTCAATAGTGTTAATCACTAACATTAGTTGACAACAACTATCTGTCAAAGAGCCATTGGTATTTGCTATTTTCGATTGCTAACGATTATGACGTCAAAAGAACCGAGATTGTTGATCGTCACCGTAAATGAGTTTTTGTATCGATATTTGAAAACTTGCGATTTTGTACGCTTAGTTATCATCAAACTGTTATTCACTTTGATCGTTGAAAGACACTACTCAAAGGTAGTGTTTTATTCTTATATTTTGGTGATTAACAATGTGATTATTATTTTTCTTGTCGTTTAGTGATTTTTAATTGTGTTTCATAATATTGCAGAATTATGGCACGTCTAATTATGTTGAGTTTAGCGGAAGAACAAAATAAAAAACTCTTGTACAGAGAATGTGGGATTCGGAATATTTTTTTTTATAATAAGACAAGTACTTTAGTTTTTTAATAGAAATAGTTAATAAGTTTCTTTTTATAATGTGTAATACTATAATTTTTTGTATATTATTAGATATATGATTTTATTTAAAATCTAACTTTATTTAGTTAATTTAAGTTAAAGTCCCAGTTATGATATAAATAGCATATATTTTAAGGTTTGTAAGTGTACCATAATGTTAGATGTTGTAAATAATTTTTTTAATACGCTTTAACATTAAAATCAATAATTGTATTAATTTAGAGGAACTTATAACTTTCAGATTAAAAATTTACCATTTATATCTCTTCTATTTATTAACAAAATGTCTTATGTCATCTCTAATTTCCCTAATTAATTCAGCTAGTGATTGCACAGCATTTGCCATTCTCTCTTCCCTGCAACACGTCTGACGAACTGTAATAATGAAGAAAAATTATTATGTTATCCTAAATTTAGCAAGCCGGTGTTAAGAGTAAAAAATATTTATTTCGATTGACAGATTTCACCAGTCGGTTTGCAATCTTTGCAAAAGGAACTAATTTATTATGTATGTATTAATTTTAGTTGTGTAACTTTTAATATCATGTACATATATGTCACATTAAATCATATTATAAGATGAGTAATTACAAAAAAATAAGGGAGATGCGTCTTACGATTGGCATAATAAAAAACATTATTAGCCAAAGAAATTATTCATTAATAAATGAAGTAGAAAATTTGATACTTCGTCGTTGTGGTAGAGTTGTTGTATGTGGTCGTTTGTGGTGGTGGTTCGCTGGTTGGTACAACATTGGTGGTGAGTTGGTGAAGTACAAATTCTGTGACTAGTTAAAACATATTTACAGGTTTCACAGTGTAGTCAATAAACACACACTATGTACAGCAGAATTATTATCTAAAAATATTATTTATAGGTATAACAGACTTTAAAATGTCTTACACAAATCTCCCGGAAAACGTCCCAAGCTTTGGGGTTCCTTTCCGCAAATCCACCAGCAATTCCATTTGCCTTCCACACTTTTCTCGGTTAAAACAAACACACGATGTTATTAATTTAACTAACATTACACTTCCCCTTATAGTTAACAATATAAATGATTACTTACCTCTTCACAACGTTTCAATAACAACATAAACAAAAATGAATAAAACTTTAAAGTATTCGAATGCCGCCAAGCCGTAATTTTCAAGATAATAGTCTAAAATGTTCTTAAAGTCGTGTATCCTGCACGCTCACATTGTCGATCGATAAAAAAGTTGTTCTGTGTTTACGTTAAGTGGCTGCGCATGTGTCACCGTACCCCAAGTTACAAAATCCAATAGTACCATCATTTAGTTATCATCGAAACTGACAACTGAAGGCTAGTGAAACTGTTGTCAAAAGTTACAAAATCGGCCTGCTGGGCGGCACTGTGTTGCCATAGTAAAGCATGCTTGTTGGGTTGTGATGTCTACTTATATGCCTCTTGAGAAAATAGGATGTTACAAATTTCTTTGAACACATTTCACATATTAGTGTGGGACCAACATGTTTGAACTTTATATGTTCAGCTCGTGCAGAAGCATTAACAAATCTCTCTTCACAAATTGTACAATTATATGGTTTTTCACCAGTATGCCGCCTCGTATGATATAGTAATGCTTCTTTAGATACAAATCTGCTTCCACATATATCACATTTAAAGTTCTTTTCTCCTGTGTGCTTTATCATGTGAGTTCGAAGGCAACTTGGAGCAGGAAACTTTTTCCCACATTCTGGACAAACATGGGGTTTCGCATTGCCATGTGCAAATCGGTTGTGCACACGCAAACCTCCTCTTGTGCCATATGCTTTATCACATTTTTCACATCTGTATGATTTTACCATGCTATTTCGTATAGGATGCGGATCTATGAGGTTATTAAGACACAGTTTAACGTGGCGGTCATAGAAATCTTTTGTTGAATAGGTTTTACTACATTTGGGACACGATTTCTTAGTTTTATGTTTCTCTTCATGTATTATCAATTTATCTAGGCCTATACAATATTTCCCGCATTCTTGACATATATGAGTTGCATGTTGCCGGTCATAATGTACTTTAAGGCTTTCTTCGTAATCACAAAATAGTGGACATTCGGGGCACTTAGTTAATTGGTGTTTTTGATTATCAGGGTTATTTGGCTTTCTATGTTTTATAATTGATGAAGTTACATAGCCATGGTGAGCGAGATTATGAACCTTTAAATCATCAAACCCATTAAAATACAGAAGACAATCTGTGCACTCAAATGGTTGCTTACATTTCTGTTTTCTGTTATACCTTGGCTTCTTCATAGCAAGCAGGTCAGTTTTTGATTCTGTTATATTTATAATTACTTTATCACTGCTCTCTATACTAAAATTGTTTTCAAAAGCATTACTTATACTCTCAAAAGCTTTACTTAAAGTATCCATTGAAGTCCTGCATCGGTCTAGGAATCGCATAGCTGCTAAAGTATTCTCAACACACTGCACACAAACTGCATCTACTCCAGGAATATCATCATTGAGCTGCAAATATTAATAAATCATTACAAAAAAGAACAACCATTTAACTTCACATAACTTCCAAATACCAACCTCTTCACCCAGAAGCCGAACAAGAATGCTTTTCAATGACTGAAAAACACCCCCGCTAGGATTTAGTGTGACGGCGTCACTTGTACAAACGTAGACTTCCTCAATATTACATAAACATAATCTACAGTGACTGTATCGTTTCTGGCTTAGTATATTGGAAATAATAATATTGATATTAGCATCATTAGAAGGCTGCATCTTTCAAATTTGATTGTAAATTACGCGGGCTCACAGGTTTCGTTCAACAATTTGGTTCATAATTTAACAAAATATAACAAGTATATTTTTTTATCCCAGATACTGTACTATGAGAAATATGCGAATTAAACTTTTATTATTATTAGTATAGGACTAACAAATGAGTGAGACTTCATTTGAACTTACAAATTATTAAGAATGAAAATTATTATGACTCGAAAACTAAAATAGACAAATTCACAATCATAGTTAGTGAAGTACCAATTGTTGCTCGAAGGAAGGAAAAGTTACGATATTATCGAATATAGAAATCGAAGTTTGTAAACACGATCGAACACAACCAAATCGATTACTTTAAAAATAATATGACATTATAAGATATATGAAGTAGGTCTTCAATAAAATTGTAAAATTGAGTCAAAATAAATGTCCGAAGTTTAAATTAAATCTATAAAAATGAGATTTATTTTTATATGACGCATATGAACGATTTTTATTTATTTATGAAGCGAAGATAGATTTTATTGTAACATGTGTAGGAATGTTAATAATAAAATAAATGTAATAACCACTTGTAATTAATTGCATAAAACTATGTATAATATATTCAGTCACCAATACCCATTCGAATTCAGTCCAACTAAGCGCTTATTTGCCATAATTTTACTGACAACATTACTAAATACGTGACTAGCGTCATTAAAAGCTTGAAACATGTTCATGGGATATTCTGAAATTTTATAAAGTTAAAAACAATTAGTACCGTAATTACGTTAAACATATACATAATTCTAAAAATATCGACTTAGTAACCTTGCGTTATATTCTCAATTTTTAAGTTTTCGGGTAAGAAATTGCATTTACAACATTTTTGATTGTGTATCTGAAACAGATAATGAAATATTAATAGGTAGAAGAAGAAAATATAATATTAAATAACCGCTGTTGGCAATATTTTTTATTTGTTTTTAATAAATAAATAAAATATTCTGATATTAATTATCAGAATATTTTAAGGTATGGTAAGGTAGGTTAAGCAATGCAACTCACCATAAATGTACAAAGTAAGATACTAAAAATATGAAATTGGTTATACGACATTGTTAATTTGTTTCATAATTACATTGAATACGCCATTGTTAGTAGTCAGTAGTAGACATTATGTCAGTCAGTGTTTAAGTCGTGGAAAAACAAATATTGGCTACAAGTAGTTCCAATATTAGTGTCACACTAAATCATAACTAGTATTTAAGCAGTTAATACTGATTTACTCTTGATTTTAAATAAAAAAAATAAAATTTTTGTATCATATATTGAATTAAACAATTTATATAACATTGGCAAAATAAATTGCTTTGTTCCAACTACCTCGATGTATAGATTCCGATTCTGTTACATCACTATAAAGTATTCGACATTGACAATAAAAAAAAACTCATTCCAAAATGGCAGAAACTCGTTGGAGTGCGTTAGACGTCCCGTAAATATGTATTTTCGTAAACGTTTACAATCTTAATTGGTATGAATTTAAAGTGCCGCATTTGTTTTATCGACGTGTTAGTGTCTGTTTTGTGAATTTGGGTGCTAACATTGTGTGGTTCGGATTTTAAAGAAGTTTTCTGTGTTGTGCCTTGTTTTCATCGAGAACATCATAACTTTTTGTTTTTTGGATTTATGCGTACTTGGATACGGTGAGTGTATAGTAATAAAATAATACTGCATGGTATAATTTAAGCCTAACTAAGGTAATCCTGATTGAGGTGTACCTTAAGTAGAAATGATTATGTATTTACCAAAAGTTTTGACAGTTGTTTGATTCGTGTTTTGTTGGTGTGAGTGAGAGCGACTAAGTTTAATGGAAAGTGGTTTATTATTCTTTAAGTGTAGTTCAAGATATTATGGAATGTCTTAGATTCTCGTTGAAAGAGGTCAGGGGTCAATTTAATTACTAGCTAGAGTTGTGCATGAGTTACCACAGTAGAGTACAATCGCGTAGGTTTGTCGCCTTGCATTTGTTCCGACAACATTTTGTGTGAGATTAGATTGGCGTAGTACTTTGTTTTAACATATTGTATTAACATTACTGAACATATTAGTTATTTCATTCATTTGTTTTGGTTAAAAGTTATATTTTTATTAACACATTAAGGAACTAAATAATAAAATAAGTCTGAAAATATAAAAATGTTATCTATATTTGACTTTTACACTGTACTACTGATCTAACATTCCCATAAATTTAGTATTGTCTATCTAACATGATGTAAGGTTAGCCGCAAAGAGTAATTATTTGATTAGGGCACATAAGACTTATTATACTACTTTCTTGTAAATAGATTACCTAAACAAAACATGCTCCCATATAGAGAAAATGGAATTTCACTTAATTCTTAATATTTATGTATCAAAAGTCTGTATTTTATGGACAAATACACACATTATAAATATATATACGCAACTGTGATTAAAAAATACAAAAAAAAATATTTACCTATCAAGTTATTTCCTATGTATTAGGTCTTATTTCTTTAGAAGCAATCTAGTAACTCAGGGTTAGCTGCTAATATACCATACACACTAATTTCTATAGACAGAATTTCTTCACTGAATATTATTATTATTTTCCATTGGGAACATAGATAAAGGATGATTGGTGAGCACCATTTTCTAACCACGTCACCCATTCCCCAATTGCAGAGGTCATCTTCCCCTCACCATGTCCCTTCAAACCTTTCGGTCTCTTTGTAGAATCTTAAGACTTGTTCCATCTTTAATTCTTTAATGTTAAAACACTGAGTATTAAGTAGTAATAGTAGTAAGTGTATATTTTATTCTTTTATTATTAAACACCAAACTTGCTTGTCAAACTGTGAGAAAAACAATATAAAAGCTTCTAGGATAGCTTAAAATATACAAACATATTTAACAAATATGAGAAATGCCACGGCAATTTACCTTACTGCAAATAAGATAAATGTTCAACAATGTGTAGCTCATCTCCGCGTTACAATACACAGTACAATAAAACATGTCATTTTATGTGGGTCATACTGTAATAAACAATTATTATTATGTAGTTTACATTAAAATTTATGAGTTACAGCTTATTGACTAGCGGAGCTTACATAACTACTGTAGTAAATATTGTTTGGTTTATATGTTTGTATTAGGTTTTTACTTGTGTAGTTTGAATTGCATTTAAAAGATTTTAAAAGAAAATTCTATAAAACTAGATGTTGTTCTTCTTTGATCTAACTTTTAAAACATCACTTTTATTTTGACTGAAGCTTTACTTCGCTAAACAATTTAATTTGTCATATCATTCTAAATTAGTTTGGTAGATTAGCAAATAGGTTATATGCAAAAAAAACAACAAATATAGATATGTAAGTGACATAATATTGTATTCACATACATGTGTATTTGCGTATATATCTAATTACACATTCACTAAGACACAATTCTTCCTTTTGCAAAGTTATATATGAGTATGACAACTTTAAATATTTATCCATACAAGAGAATTTCTTATTATTTTTGTCTATTCTCATACTTCATGTATTTTTAACTATCCTCTTGTTTTGAAAAAAAGAAATACTTCAAAACTTTAATATTTTTCACACATGGCACTAAGTATATAATTTAAAAATCGAAAAAAAATTTTTTAACTCGGGCAGGACTTGAACCGGTATCGTCAGCGTTCCGTGCTGTCTAAACTAATTGAGCTACCGAGTAAATATTTTCTTTTAACTTTTGGTTAATTTACTTAATAACATAAGTTACTGCTTGGTTTTATGATAGCCATTCGTTTCAAATCTTAATATCACGATTAGTGTCTGCTTTTCGCGTAAAGGTAGGTACTGACTAAATGATTTGTTGACTACGTTAATCGCGAGTTTCTGGTCAGTACCTTAATAGTTAGTAAGGTTCGCTTCTCGCGTCCATTTAACACAGGTAGTCGCGAGTACAAAGCTTTCTCCCGTCAGACGATTGAGTACTCTAACCTCAACAATAGGGTACGAGCGAGTGTCCGGTTACAATATGTCGACCGGTAGACGGTAGTACAGCGTACTTATTGTTTATTAGGCTTGGGCCTCGAAATATTTCCTCCGGCGTAATTACGACTTATAACGAGTTATATACATGCTATAATCTATTATTGCAATTATATAAGATCCGTCTTAGCTCAGTGGTTATAGCCTAGCTTTGCGTAAAGAAGTGAGCCCTGTATACAGAGAAAAAACGAATTCTTTCAGTCGGACACAGCGCAACTAAGATTGCCCGTAACTGACGTAAAATCGACAAGTGCGATACAGAAATGTTTGCCCCATGCCCCGACAAGGGACTTGGGGGGACGCCAGAACAACGCAGCGGAACATTTTTTAGACGTGTACTTTATTTTCCTTGCAAGGTAGATAATAAAGTTAATATTCATTAAAACTTACGTATTAGCGTACTGTACACCTCTATTTAAATTACGCTCACTTATTTCTTTCGATCTACGTACTACGCATTAAGGAAAATCGTAAAATTTCTCCTCTAGTAATTTACTGAGAACAACTAGGTATTTAATTAGAAAAAAGTAAATCTTGGATACAGCTTGCTTGTAACAGTAACGAGCATTGTCCGTAGATTACGCGAGTAGTACGTTAGTTGTTTCGCGCTTAAAACCGTTAAAAGTGTTTCATTTAAATATCAGCATTGCCATATAGTTACAACTTTAACACAGTGGTGTCGCATTAACCGCAATCGGCACGATTAATCACTGAGTTATTATAGAATGTGCCGCGTTGCGTCTTTTGACCTGAAAACCGATCCCCTACGACCTCTAGCGATGCAATTGTGCCGTGAAAAGATGGTTATTAAGTTATTTATAAAGTGGGGGATTTGTGTAACTTGTGACGGTCTAGTGACCATTTAAATATTATTTTCACAATTCAGAGAATAGGACAGAAGGCATAGGCTTTACAAGATGGCTAGTGACAATGTTACTATCTTTTAAACTTTCGGAAATACATAGTCTAAAATCAAACGCCAACATAACGTTTTTGTCTTTTTAACTAGGACGAAATTATAATAATATCCACTCATGTCCTGTTTATTCAGACAGAAAGGAAGAAAAATTATTAAACCTAAATCCGTTTTTTGCTTTTAGGAAAGGAATTTTAAAAGTTATATGTCGATTATAAATAAAAAAAAATACGAGTCCGCCACGATTAGAACCGGCATCTACAGTGTTTCATGCTGTTGGTCGAACCAATTCAGCTACCGAGTCACTATACTCGAGTCAGTTGAGTTCAAGGTTCAAGTCCTGACCTGACTTTTAATTTCATGTCATCATGTGTAGTAGTAATATTTGAAAAATATTAAAGTTTTCAAATGTTTAAGTTTTATAGTAGTGTAATTTATAATTACCTAGATAATTATTTATAGTCTAGTAGAACCCGCTTCCAAGACGTAGTAGTACTCGGTTTTAGTGGCAAATTAGTTTCGTATGAGCGCAACGTGAACTAGACATCCGAAACATCGGGAATAACAAACAGGCGCATAAATGCAAGCAATCCATAAACCCGTTGTTTGTTCCGTCCGCTTTGTACTTGCGTCGTAAATTCTGATTAGTATTTGGGACTGAACTGTTTATTTGCTGCGTGAGCTATTGATGATGGTTATTCTCGTGTGATGATGAATTGACTCCTGGGTACTGTGTCTGCATTAGATCCACGATTACATTCAGCATTTTTTATAAAAAAATATGTTAGTAAGTACTAATATCTGCAGTTGTGTGTTGAACTTATCATTCTTACTCATTTGGAAGCCCGGTTAGAATTAAAAAATAAATTAATATAATTCGCGTAAGAATAAAAAAGTGATTTAAATCGAAAGTAAATATGAAATGGATGGGACTCAAACCCACCTAGTTAGAAAAAAAAATACATGGCGTCCAGTTCAATTATTGCAGATAAAGCAACGATAGGCCATGAGGAGACGTAGGTTCGAGTGCCACTCCTTTTATCTAAATTTTTCTCAACTAAAATAAACTTTAAAAATTTGTGAACCTACAATGATTTTGTTTCGCTTGTGTTTACGTATATTTTTTTATCGTGAATTGAATATTTTATGGAAACATTTTACTAACCAAATATATATATGTATATACTTTTTTCTTAACAGTGAATGCGATTAAATGTAGTAGAAATAGGTACAATGCATTCATCGGATACATTTAAAATCGACCCACTTCGTCGTCAATATCTGTATTCAGTACTTCCTTAACGATAACAATTGGTACAAAGAAGCAGTCACCCCGTCCACTTGTCCAGCCGGGGCACGGCACTAAACGATGACGTCACTTCAGGCACTAACTTGGCGCTCGCCCAGATTGGTATTTTAGATTATTTACAACGCCGCATAGATATTATTGTCTATGACACTGCGCGACATTGAGATTGTACTGAATCGCGATGTATTAATAAAATAACTATTATTGCCGAGTGTGGAGAGACGACGTTTTGACGTTCGTGTTTCTGATGTCACGTCTTTAATTTCTTCCTTGATGGCGGTAACCTTGTGACCGATGACTTTTTTATAACTGGCTAATATTTGACGCCTGGTTTGTTAAATTATGTTCTTACCTTTTAGCTTTAAGATACGATTATATACAATCATAAAAATAATTTCCATAACGTTCCATTTTTTGTGACTTGATCGGTATCCACAATAGAAAAAAGTAAGCATACAACATATATTTCTCTGGCCACGTTCGGATAACACCGAAGGCATTAAGATTTCTGGTACTTGATAATTCATATTTATTTAGTACTTATACTTTGGTAAGACGAGAAACCTTCCCATGGCGGAGATAATAAATAACTATATTTGGCACCCGTCGTTCATATATTGCATTTTTTCTTAAATATTTTTCATATTGAGTTGGTTAAAGTTTCACTCCGCAGCCGATTAATATCGATCACACGAAGGTATGTTGTTACGTCACTCGGCACGCTCAAACCGGTCCTGCCTGTTACAACTTAGTGCAAATATACAGTTAAACTAGGATACTTGCTTTTTTGTCGCGGTTCGATATACTCTTATCATTTTTACTATTCGCATAACGGTTGTAGGCGCTGGTCAGGTTTTGTAATGTTTGTAATGGGGATATTATGATGGTTCACCGCTTCTAATGCGAAAGACTGGCGACGAATAAAATTTGTACTTTGGCTGATAGTAAATATCTGAAGACATCTTCATTACCCCTTGTAATGTTATTGACAACATAGCATTCTCGAAACTTAGTGCATCTAAGTAGAAAGAATCTGCTTTCAGAGAAGTGCTAAAGACACATGTAACGTTTGTAAAATTGGGGTTTTATTCTTTTATATTGTAAAAAACAATTCTAGCAAAAAAAGCACATTTGACATTTGAACATACAAGACAATATAATCTGTTTTGCTGCTACCATATGCTAAAAATTGAACAAAATTCGTGACCACGAAATTAGCTCCAGTCGTACCATTTACCTACTTTTTACTTTCAATATACTAGATACATGTGGGTGTGTAATGTACCAAGAACTAGTTTAATGTGAGTTTTGACTGTGACATCAATACATTATTACTTTATTAATGACCGTCTTGTACAATAAATAATAATCATAGCTACTTAAAAATACAGTCGAAATGAAATTGGGGACAAATCTTCCTAGGTATGTTTCAGCCACTTACACACACATTCTAGAATGTTAGTTTGTTCCTTGCTTCTTCAATTCATTTACGCTTGAAGGTGCTGCTAACAGCTTCTAGATGGAACTCTAAGAACACGTTCTTATTACTTCTAATCCCAAGGATGCATAACTTCCTCTAATCAAACGTAAATATTATATTAAATTTACTGTTAACCTTGTTTTACATTAGACTAATAGTAGCTGATTATTTAAAATTATTTCATAAACTGCATAACCTAATGAGTCCATACAAACAACAGTAAGGTCACATCAATTGACAATGCGGCGCTAACTGTCCCTCTTTTACTTTACGTTAATTTCCGTGGTTAGAGAGAGAGGCCCTCTATCGAATTTCAAGCAGACCGACCCTTGTTGATTAGCCAAAAAAGAACATCCTTACACCTGCTACTAAGGGAAGCCTGGTCGAATGCATACGATGTATTATGTATGAAGGATCTCGTTTAATTGTGTAAATATTTAAATGTATTCATTGTTGAAACTGAGGTAGGAATTGCGTTATGTAAAATTTTTGACTTCACTTTGTTGTGTATTGTTGCATGAATACTCATCGCTGATTAAATAAACAATATGAGCCATCATTTTCTTTTTAGTTATTCATATCTAATACTTTTATGTACATTTTAATAAGTGAGGAATTTCATTTCTATCTGGTTATCTTTAATTAGGTGCTAGTATCATTTAATATTTTATATTACTTACAAACATTTGCGATTTTAATTATAAATTCTCTTATTAATTGAAAAAGTTATTAATGTATGTATGGTACAGCACAGTAGTTATAAAATATACAGTATACTATGATAATTCGCCCGTACTAGCTTCTACTGAAGCTTTGTTATCAGTATAGTCAGTAAATAGATTGAAAATGTTGAGTGCTTTGCTGATTAGGAAAATATAGTTTTATATTCTAATAATACATACCTAAAAACACGGTAGCTCAGTTGATAGAGACAGAACCCTCTCAGAAGGTAATCTTTTGATTTAGGTTTGTTTTCCACCTGTGTCATTATTTTATCACATCAAATCGAATCATTTAATCCACACACGTTAAAAATACAAAGAATAACACACAAAAATACTAATGACATAAATAATAATAATGCGGAGGGACAACACTAAGCTTTTGTTTACTATACTATTTTCAACGATGATTTTATTTCGAATATATCATAAGTATTATTTTCTTTCATTTCTGTGTCAAAATCTCAGTAGCCAATGTAGGAGAGCGAAGTTTCGCACATGACGATCACAATCTCGCTTGATTAGTGTATTTGGTAATATGTAACCGGGTCATTGGGTTAGCTAAGGAATAGCGTGGTCACGAAAGATGTCAACACAACTGTGAATCAACAGAAAAGGCCTTTATAAAGTATAAGTTATGCCTCTTTACAGCTATACAAAGAGAAAATATAACTAACTCTAAGCCGATTATCGCGCTTAAATCATCAGAGAAAACATGATGTCTCTTATTTTAAATTTCAATACTTCTCTGTGACAAAATTTACACAATACCACTGTGAAAAATAGAGTTGAGAATGTTTTAGAGGTTTGCTTGACCTCGAAAAGTATGGAAACGTTTATAGCGTTAAAAATATAACAAGAAGAGTTGAATGCTAGACAAATTATAAAAAAATTAAGCGCTTAACTTTTTGCTAGTTTGTAGCACCACCTACCCATAGTCCTTTTTCTCTTGTTTTTCCATCACGTTTTCACGTACGTGGAAGAGATCGCTGCTTAGCGATAAGGCCGCCTTTTACTTATACGCTAGTTCTTAAGTTGTTATTTGTGGGCGCTATTTCCTGCGGCGTTTATAAATGTTAGTTATATTATTAAATAAATAAAAGTATACGTATCTAATTGTATGGACTTGTAGAAAACTGTCGCAGTAGTGTAACATTATTGATTCAGACCCAAACAGATTTTAAATATAGGTCACAAGTTTGTAAGCTGGGGTTAATTAATTCAACGATAAATGGCTGTTCTGATTAATGGCAGTTCGCGACCGGTGCTGTAATTATGCGCAAGTCTAGATAGAACGGATTTGTCCTTATTTAGAAGCGATTATGTAATTTTTATTAATTATGAAGCAAACGATAGTCGCTTATCTATTGTAGAATAACTTAAGAGTAAAACTAGATATGATTGACCATGTCATAAGCAGATTAGTCTTTGTCTGCTCAAGCGTTGCTCGTTGTGGACATTTAAAGATCCCAGAGGGGTGGTCAATTTGATAGCTATTTATAAAGAACTTATTTTTTTTTTAATTTTTATATGTTATATTAACAACAATAATAATCAATAACAACAATAACATTGTCCTGTTTTTTTTATTCATGATGTAATTATGAAGTATTCGCAACCAACCAGGTTTCCACTTTATTCCCATTTCATTGATCTCCCCAATTGGTATATGAAATATAATCTCTTACAATCTCTGGGAACCAGTAGCATTTCTATGGAATCCAACGAAAAGCTCAAAATTTGGCACGCGCCGGTTTCGACTATCGGCTTCATTGCCAAAATAATTTGCATAGAGGAAGCGGGTCTGTGACATTTATTATGAATGGCATTATACAGTGTGATGTCATTTCTAAATTGTTTTTAATGGAAGTTACATTTGGCAACGAATGTAAAAATAGCAAATCTGCATTCCGTTTGAATTGTTTTAGTTGCATTCGCCACACCTTTCGAACATTAGCAAAAAACTCAGCGCGCGGCCACTTGAGGAATTTGCAACGCGATTTTATAAAGAGATTTCGTAACAAAAGTAATAGTCTATAATACTGCAGACGGAGTTTCTTAAAATGGTAATGAAGTTAAAAAAAAGTGAGTCCAATCCGAGAAGCGAAGAAATCTTTCTTTTTATAGTCGTGGAGGCGTCACGGTCATCCGAGCCACTTTCACTAAAATTTAACCGATAATTAAACATGATAATTGCATTATAACTCAATAAGATAGTGATCGGCGTAAAGTTTTCAAAATTTACGACTTTTGGCTAGGAGAAAGATTGGTGATTATTTTCGGTTGATATGCAAAGACGACATTGACAAGCATGTTTGTTTATTACATACATGTATTGTATAAATATGCACATCTTAATTAAGTATTTGTTTAGCGTTTACATAGACATGCTATAAATAATGTTGTGCACAATATTGTTAAAGATGCAATCTCTAAGTGGCATTCCTGGGACATGCTTTAAACTTTGGTATGGAATAAATTATTAGAATTTATATAATACCAAAAGCCTTTTACAATTATCAACAATTATAAGGACCACCAACACCTTCATAAAAGACGTTCTATTTTGTCCAAAAGTTTAAAAAAATATTTTAAAATTTTAAAGCTTCATCAGAGCTGTGACATTATTAGTACACTTCTTGTTGCTTATTTATTATTTAACATAGTTACTGATTTAAAGTTAATATTTTTTTTGGATTCAATAATCAATATACAAATAAAAGCATTCCAATTGCTTTTTAGCCGGATGTCTGTAGAACTATTTGTTTTTGAAATTGTTTCGACAGCGCTTCATGAAATCAAAAAATATTTACTGAACATAAACTGAGGAAGACGTTACGATAGTAATTTCATATCTTGAGACTATTTATTTGATTTGTCTGCTGGAATGTGAATATGGCACATGACAGATGCAGATGGCCTTCAGCGATAATGTCGGTAGAGAGTGGGTAAATGTTTTTAAGTGAATTACTAAGTTGATGTCGTAATATGATTATCAATGGTCCATGGAAAGTATCTTATCTTCATACTATTGCTTTTTTTTTTTTCAAATTAATAATACCTAGGTTCAGATGGAGCCACGAATACTAACCGGGCGTTTTGGGCGGGCCCGGGAGCCCGCCCCGGGGTGTGCGGCGAAACCCGGGGGGCCCCCGGGGGGACCCCCCCCCCCCGCCCCCCCCCCCCCCGGGGGGGGGGGGGGGGGGGGGGGGGGGCCCCCCCCCCCGGGGGGCGCCAAATAAAATACCTAAGTAGATGGATCCCGGTATAAAAAGTGATAGGGTTGTTGGCGTTCGTAAATTGAAGGAGTGTTATGATGCAGGGTTTCTCGAACCTACGTCTAACTATTTAGTGCTGGCACGTCATCATCGAAACTTACAAATCCGTTTAATAAAACATTTAATGGGTTAAAACGCTGAATATATCATTCAACGTATTTATTTTAACTACGGTCGAAGTTTTGGATGCTTTAATGCAGCCGTGGTCGCGGGGGACTCAGTTATTCATTCTAGATCCACATCTGGCGTATACCGTGAAAATAATAATTACAACGGTACGATGGATCCCTGTTTTCCAACTGTTATGTCAGTGCAAAATTTTTCCTTCTTTGCGAAGATCTAATTTTTATTAGCAATAAGAATGTTTTTTTTTTGTTTTTCTTGGGGTCCGAAGCTAAGACTTATCCTTTCTTAGACTTATACAAAATGCAAGGTTACGGTTCGCTAAAGCTGCACAAATGCGACCCATAAATAGTGAACGTCTTTATAAAACGGCTCACCTAGCACGCGCGCTCAGCGGAATGAGGCAATCGCAGAATATTCCCATATTACGACACAATTACCTACGTGCTCGAGTTCCGCTCGCCACGTTATAACTTGCTAAATAAATGTTTGTATATACGTTGTTGTTCGTTACTTCTCTTGTGCTGCCACTGGCTTCAGTTTGAACTGATGTAGCAAAAGTGATGTGGGGAGTGTAGTATGTCGTACTCCCTCGGAGACAATAGGCGACCAGAACTACTAAACACATACACTCACCAGACCTCTTCTCTGCGAAGCATGCGTGAGACGACGCTAGGAAGGGAGAGGTCATCTGGGACGTATGGCGTTGTCGTGATCACGCAATTGCCACTTGCTCCTAGATATCGAATTCTAGATCAGAGAAATGTCATTGTCATGCTTTGGAAAAACCGTTTAGGTTTCAGTCAGGCGGTAGTCGTTTATACCCCTACCGACCCACATTCAGAACTGTATTTTATATACTTAATAGTTTTCTATATGTTAACATCTAGACACAAAGTAACAATTTTCTAAAAGTATCAAGATATGCCCAGTGTAAACTCGTTTTGTTCGAACGTTGCAACGAGTGATAAGCGGTGATAACTAGGTATTTGCAGTCGTGACTGTTTGTGAATTATGTCCGAGAAAAAGTTTAACAGAATTATTACATTATTGTGGTAGTGTTGATGGATTTTTAGGTTCTATAAAAGTAAAGCAGGAGTTGAGAATCTATCACAGGCGTCAACGCTTGATTAGATAGTGCACTATAATATATTTTCTTCCTACCTAATTTACACGCCTACAACGATATATATAGCTTTATTTGAAATTAAATTCGATGACCTGTGCTATCTTCAAACGTGAATGTACAGTTTCATATCAAAATACTACTTCGACACCTCACTTCATTTGACTTGTCAAGCTCTTATTATAATTGTTGATTAAATTATTATAATTGTAAAAAAGTTACGCCAAAACCCCTGACGTATAGTAAAACCTTTTCGTCCGTTAACCTGTTAGAAATTAAGATCTATCCTTATCATATATTGGTCGTATTATTATCCCTTTCAGACAACATTTATAATTATCAATATTTAAATCACAGTAAACCGTAGCCAAAATTAGGTTTTGCTGTTATTTGCGTTTGGTTATACCACGTTTTTTCTGTGAGTTACGTGACGTGACGTCACCCGAGATATTTGGGCGAACGGGATTTTTCTGGATCTAACTCTTGTCAAATCACATCGGTTCTGCCGTTGTTGTTCAAAAGGCTGTAACTAACACTACCTTATTTATGTAGATTTGTACATTGAACTCAAATTCATAGCTTACAAATCGCACACATATAAAATAACACGCCGACCCTGTAATGATCTTCTAAATCAATTATCTAGAGGCAACTAGAAACGTTGAAACCTTGACAAACGGTAAACAAATAACGTATTCATTATCGTCCGTTGCAAAGTGACTTGTTTTAGCGGAACTGACTGCTCAACGGGAAGGGACTTGAGTATGAGTAACTACTAACTGTTGGTGATCAATTTGAAGACAGGTTTTTTTATGTACGGAGATAAATATACCTTTTTTTACCTATGGTGTAAATGCACGCCCACGTCGAGCAATAGTGACATGGGGGTTAGGTAAACCGTACAGCACACCCCTCCTTTGAGACTAGGTCACTAGAACCACTAGTTCCTACGGTGTATTCGAAGGAGGCCTTTTTTAACAAGTAATTTTAAACTATCGAATAGAAGTTGGTAAATCATACTAAACCTCCTGATCCACAAATATAAGTCAATATGCTTTAGAGGGAGCCCTGGAAACTTTTACACTCAAACCACAAATCCCATTTCAGACAAAACGGGCAAATGAGGGAAGATCTAAAGCACAATATAAGTAATATATAAAGTTATCTCTTGATAAAACTACCTAAGAACCGTCTGTAGTTGACGCGAGTTGTAACTTGTTGAGTTGAGTTGTAACGCACTTTTAAAATAAATATTTTTATAAGTTTCGGTAGCTTTATAGCAGCCGTGGTCACGGGGGCACATCCCGTTTTGTGTATTATTCAAATAAAACTAAGTACCTACCTTTCATCTTTTCTAGTCGAATAAATTAAAATATATTTTTTAATGGGTAATTTATTAATTAAAATGAATTTTAATTTGTAAAATTAATTTTAATTCATACATTAGTGTTCATGTGAGAAATGGACAGAAGTGTAATTACTTTGAGTATGTGAGTCTCAGCCATAGCTAATGTGTGTTATCGATTTTTTTCTATGCGTATTGAAACCGCAGTTTAAAAAACTGTTTCTCTCGCTTTATTCATGTTAAATATAGCTTGTATATTTCGCGTTGAGATAACCTAAGTATATTTGTTGGGTACTCAAAGAAATGTTGACAGTACTCTTCAACAAACCTCATAGAAATTAGTGTTTTAAAAAATTCTTATGACATAAAAATGTAGTCCTATTAATGTTATAAACTCAACTACTTATATGTGACGATAGATTGTGAATGATGTTATTATTATTGTTATTATTATCAACGTGATCTTTATGTCGAAATAAAACATGCTTTACAAATGGTCACGGGGGGCATAGTTAAATATTCACTTGAACTTATATCTTTCGTAGATACTGTCTATCTCCCCGTGACCACGGCTGCTGCAAAGCATCCGAAACGTCGGGCCGAAGTTAAAAATCATTTTCAAATAAGTTTAACTAATATATCATGTTTTAAACCGTTAAAGTGTTTAATTTAATTTATATCTTTCGTGTATTAAACCATTGAAAGCAATTTATTAAAATCCGTTAAAGTTTTTTTAAATATACATTTTTGTTGAGCGTGTCTGATACTATACTCTAACGATGAGTCAACCGAGGCGGACATCCACTGTTCCACCCGGCGGTTATCTTGATAACGGTCGGTTTGTTTTTATTTGTAGACGCTTCGTTTAACTGCTCGATAACGAAAGTTGAAACGTGTTAATTGGTTTTGTATTGATAAAAAGGCGAGATAAATTATTCGTAGAGCATAAAATTTTATTGTTTCGTCCTTGTAATTGGCAGATTCCAAAACTTATAATAAACAGCGACAACGTTACACGATACTGTTATGGTGTATTGTATCCGTGAATAAGGTACATACTGTCTGTAGTTTACGCGAGTAGTATATACATGTTAAATAAAACTTTTTAACTGCCAGTTTCGGCAAATACAAACTTCGACGGAACAGATGGCGCTAGCGTAGCAGTTCTTTTACTTGACGTCAAAGAACATTAAACTTGCACGGTCAATGTGAGTTTTATCATATTCAGGAAATTGCCTCCCATGAATTTACTGCTACAAGAAATTATTTTCACAACCGGTAGTAACAGTGTTTACGAAAATAATAGAACAAGTAACTTTTCGTCCATTAGTACGAACGAGCAACACACGCTTTCGGTGAAAGTAAATGCCCACGAGCTATTAAAATAATGTAATTTTTACTAAACGGAAAATTTTATTTAAAACAATAAAAATAATTTTATTCGCGTATAGTCAATCTTATCTAAGTGAAATTGTTTGCGTGTGTATTAAATGTTTTTAATGTAAATTAAACGTTGAATATGGCGCGAATATCCTTTAGTTTCGTAGCGATTTTATTATTCACTTATTTGGTGTTTTTCGCATTGGCGATTGGTGTACATTAAATAGAATATTTCGAAATGTTTTAAAGTCGCAATTTTTTTTCTAAAAGTGAAAATCCGTATCCGCTGAAGGGCATGGGGCAAATTGTTTTTTGTGTCCGTTTTATTTATTAGACTCTTCTTGTTACTCGACTAAAACAGTTTTTATTTCCCTCGGGATTCGAACCCAGGACCTATCATTAGCTTTTTCAAACGCACCTCCAGTTTGTTAAGATGTAAAAGGCGATTTTTTATTGATTTCGAGGTCAAAAATTTTTAATTGAATAAAATTCATAGGTTACTTGTAAATGCAACTTAGTTTATTTGTGAGGTTTATAAATAAAATATGCGTGCAAATATGAGGCTGCTAGGGGCAGAGTGGCCAAATAACAAAAAACATGATTTTCAATTTCATGAATTTCAAGAAGGTAAATAAAAATCGCAATTAACTTAGGCGAAAATGAATTTGTTTTTGTTTCTGTAAAATTATGTTACCAATTTTTGAACATTGTGCTCTTGTAGATTTACATATTTAGATTATGAAAATATAAATAACTCAAGTCATAAAATTGCAGTTAGGCTACTCTGCGTCTATCGGCCGCATATGTAAAACTTTCCTCGCTGACTTAATCTATAATTGCTAAGTAATTTATATCCTGAAGGCTTTTATTAAACGAAGCATGCATCGGTATAATTATCCGATGTTCCGTTTCCCCTAAGAATGAGGATCGAGATGCCATTCCCTATGGTGCTTCGTGAGTCATATACGATTTGTCAGTTGACTAATGACAGGCTAATAATCAACGGGTCGTGAGCCTTATCCAAGATTATATAATCATATTATATTTTTTTCTGAAATACCTATGTTAGACTTCGTCTGGAAATCTGGATATTAGATGGGTAGTAGGAATATATAAATTCTAAAGTTCTTCTTGAAGTTTATCTGCGTTTTGATTTCAATCTGTAGATTTCCGAACATCCAAAACCAAAATAGGTCAACACCGAATCTTGTTTCAATGTTATATGGCTGGAGTGTTTTACTTATTATCAAGTGAACTGATCATGCTGATCACTGGACCATAAAAGTGTTGACTCCTAGTGATGGTAGCTGCGGTTGGTATGGTATAATTCGATGGTAGATGGTAGGTATTTTAGGCACTAAGTTATCTTGGAATATTCCAAACTTCTAAGTAGTTTATTTACAAAGACAATGTTTTGTCTAACTAATGCAAATAATTACACACTCACTTGTCATTGGAAAATTGCATATCATTAGTTTGCGATAATGATTAATGAACGCATCATTAGCGATAATTAAGCTCGTCTACGGCGACTCGTGGGAACCCGATATTATCATACTGCACTCGCAAGATTGGGGCCGCTGACTCAACTGTAAGAGACTAAGAGATTTTAAGAAACCTTTTAGTAGAAATATTTGTTGTGACTGTAAATAAATCACTTTTTCAACTTGATCAAATACATCATCAGGAGATGTTAAAATAGTGGACTGCTCGAAGAATGAAGAATGATCATAAATCGAGGAGCTCCTCCTGATGATGCCGTCCGGTCGTGATGGCGAAACATCGAGAAATCATGTTTCTCCTTTAAGTTAAAATCATATACTAAGTACTTTATTTTATCATCTCGGATATTTTTAATAAATTTCTTTATTAATTTACACAAATCTTTCGCAGAATGTAGCACGACGATAGCCCACGCTATATTTTTTTTATTGATTATTAATTCGATAATTTTTAAATACATTTACTCATTATTATTTGTCATTAATGATGGGAGAAAATAATTAATTAATTAATTCTTAACAGTGTCGTCGTGCACAAATTAAATATTGGTTTACTTTGAGTTGGTAGTTATTTACATAGTAAGTTGTGATGTATTTTTACGAGTCTTCATCGAAAGATTGTCTTGAGCACTGAGTGATTTCTCGAGTAGTTGAGTCACATCGGACGCAATTCCCATCGCCTTACGTCACGGTAATGTTTAGACTGTGATAGCGAATGCTGACGCTTTGAATTATTTCAACCGTTAAGGCTCTGGGTCTCCTATTCTCGCCATAGACGTGTATATCGTCCCGCGATTCGTAGATACTGTTGTTGTTTCTTTCACTCACTAATATAACCGTATAATCTATACTAATATTATAGAGCTGAAGAGTTCGTTTGTTTGAACGCGCTTATCTCAGGAACTACTGATTCGAATTGAAAATATATTGTTGTGTTGGTCGACCGGGAGGCTCCGTGCGATGGGCGGGGGGAGGAAAAAAAAAGGAAAAAAAATTTTTTTTTTTAAACGTTAAACGCACCAAAATGTGCGATGGTGGGTAATAGCTATAGGTACTGCTAACATTTACAACGCGGACAAAGTCGCTAGCACAGCTTGTTTATCTAATAAAATGAATTAGCTTACTAAGAGACTAAGGGCGGGCTGTCCATATACACTTTAATGAAAGTAAGTAGACAAAACTTAGAACTAGTACAGAGTAGCATACATAACACAAAGTGACAATATTTTTTGTATGTAAACTAACGTTATATAAATGCTTTGTTTGTAGTCTTATACATTTTTTGCATCGTAAACGGCAAATTTAAACGATATTTCGTCTTTTTCAAGATGCATTGACCCCCGTCTAAACGGATCATCGAATAGTTACGTAACGCGTTACGTTATATGCGGCGTTTAAGGGAGACGACAGCCTAAAATCAGGTATATTTATAATGTTCACGTAAAATTGCGCGTGGGCTATCGTTATTTTTGACTACCTTTTTTTGTCCGTCGTTTGTTTGTCGGTACATTCGTCACAATATATCATTTTAGAACTCCTTCATTCATTAAATAAGTTAAAGGTTCAAGCTCGACGGGTTTTTAAATCGAGTCGCCAATCGACTCGATAATACTCCAACACTTGAGAGATCGCCTCATCAATAGACCGATTTTCGAGAAAACAGAAGCACAGATTAAACCCGTTAAGGAAAAAGTGAAATTCCTAAGCCGTACGATCATTTCTTTGTACGAGCTATTGTTTCTGTAATTACCAGTATTGTTTATAAATCCGTTATCTGTAATCATTTCTATGCAGCGCACGACCAGTGGCGAGGGCGACGCTGTGTCTGGATAAGTTCCGAATAGATAATTAACAATGTTATTGTCTGTTATTGCTGGTGTGTGACCCGTTATCGTTTTATAATGTAGAGTGCGATTATTTTCGTCATGTTTTAGTCTTTGGTCAAAATTGTGGATCTCATTAACGGATCATTTAACCTACTCAGTATTTTTAAAAAAATAATACAATAGCGGATCTTAGGTACATATAAAGGCCGGGGTAATGATAACAGCTACAGCTTAAATCTAAATCGGTTTTAATAGACACCTATACTAATTATAGTATATATATACTATGTATATGCATGTCTATCATAACATATTTACTTATGTATATAGGTAGTTTCCGTGGGTAGAAAATGGATAAATTTTTTGAAATTATTATAAGTAACATTTACATATCGTTTACAAAACTTTTATCATATCAATTTTATAGTACTACTTACTTAAATGACTACTGAGTGTAGCTAATTTCATCTCGGTTTCCTTTCGAGCAAAGACTAACACAAAAGTAGCGAATCCTTTTAAGTTGCGATCGCTTTTAAAATAGACTGTTTATCCCTAAATCCATTAACATGGCTACGTTATTGCGAACACGTAGTTTAGGCGACGGTTGGTCTACGTTTATCTGGATACTCGAAATTGTTTACATTCAAATAAATATATGCTTATATATAAGAAATCAGTTACGGACAAATTTTATATAGTACGTACATACATAACAGTAATGTATATCCAGTTATGTATGTGTGTGTATAACTTCAGAACTTGGTTACTAAATAAATACACAAATCTATTTTCCACAATTTAAATGCAACTCTTAACTGTTTGCGGCCGAAATGTCGGGCCGTAGTAAAAGTACACACAGTATCTAAGTACTTTGCACTATGCTGGCCTTAATTATTTTTTTTATTTTGTTTATTGTAATAAAAGTGTATTATTGTTTTTATATTATGGCCTTGTGAACAATGGAATTGGACATACATAGAGATTTATTAACAGTAGGCCGATTTCCGTTTCTAAGCTCTGCAAAAGTAAGAAATGTTTATATAAGTATGCAAATAATCCTAAGTAACCCCTCTATAAAAAATTCAAAAATGTACGAAGTCATTTGTTTTTTTTTTTATAGGTATAGGTAAAATTTATATTAATCTAAATTCAGGGTGTCTGAAGAGATCGCTTATAGCGAAAGGTCGCCCTGTGTTAAAATCTGTAAGTTTTGTTTTGTGAACCTAGTGTGAAATAAATAATGAATAGTTGAGGATTTATATAAGCTGTTTGGAGTCATTACGGAACTAAAATACACATGTAATATTCTTGATTGATGAAGGAAGGTTGTCTTCTCAATATGCAATATGCTTATAAAGCAAACAAACGCTACCCATTTCAAAAGTGTTACAGTATGGTTGAATTTTGTTAATGTTCGTCTGTATGCAAGGTGCGATCAACAGCAGTGTAGAAAGTAGATTGAATTGCTTATAATTCGTTTGAGATGTACGTTCCTTTACGTCGAATATGAAGCCGAGAAACACCAGATGCGCTTAAGTAAGAATTCAATTTGAATATGACGTTTTACTTTGTACTTTTTTCTTTTTGTTACCAAGTTATCTAAACACAGAGCTAATGCTAAATCGTAGATATCTTATAAAATCTGATAATGCGAAATTTGATAGTGCCACAGCACGGAACGGCTGTCGTTAAAGTTTCAATCTTTAATCGATTATTAATTAATAAAGACATGCGCAAACGCAAGACGCACCTAAGGCACATGACGGTCGCCAACGTTCAACGGGTTGTCAATAGTTTTGTTCCTAGACTAGGAGCGAGTGTGTATAACAAATAAGAACTAACTGCTTCTCTAAGTTACACTATAGTCTACTCAGTAGGCATTCGGCGAGATCCGAATGAAAAATGGGAACCGTTTCGCGTTATCTTATAGCTTTTGACGATGAGCTACCATTAAATGAGGCCAGTCCTTACCGCCAATATAATCAACGATATATTTAAAATGTGCATTGCACATATTTATTTACGTGGAATTGATATCTGTTGCATGCTAAGAAAAAAATTAGCTGATAGTTGCCTTTCGTCGTTTTCTCACCACCGGTAGTCCAACCTTAACGTTGAGCTTGCAAAAATTTGCATACGATCGAGCGTGGCGCGAAATTATCAGTACCGTTATGTCTGACACCAGTTTTTTGGGGAGTATTGTGGTATTTGGGTCACTCTTTGGGTTCGATAATGAGCTGGTATTCCGAAAATTTTGCGGTCAATTTTTATTTATAATGAAGGCACGGGTGTAAGTTATGAATACAATAGCTTTAGTGATGTTTGAGATTCGATTACCAGTTTGCCGACTCGTTGGTCTAATGGTAACTATATGTATCAACCAGGTCGGGGTTCGATCCCCACCAGGTCTAAAATGTTTCAAATTTATATTATTTCTGAAACATGCTGCTCATTGTCTGGACATCTAAATATTAAATGGGTGGTAGGAATCTAGAAATTCCGTTTGGGTCACGAACCACCGTCGCAGATGAAAAAGCCGTAAAGCTTAATCGCGTTGTGTCTTAAATCTGTGCTTTGAACCTTAATACGCAAGTATTAAGGTTGAAATTACATTGCGCGAGAGGTGCATGTGTCCATAAGTTTAAAAAAATCGACGATAAGGCGTAGGACTCGATAGCTCAATTGGTAAAGCAACAGATCGCTGACAATGCCGCTTCGTTATTTTAATTTAAAATCCTGCCGAACGAAAATATTTTCAATTTGCATGTCACATTAAAAATTATGGTTTTCAAGAATATACTACGACTTTACGCACCATGCTCGGTTAATAAAAAAATCCTCATCACGTTTCTCATAAGATGACAAGGTAGTTTTAAAATTTAATCCTTTCTCAGTTGGTGACAATTAAAACCTTCAAAGCATTATAATAATATAACGCAGTGTTAATATTTTGTAGACAAGTCATTTAATTTTCGTAAGCTTCCCAGTTACGTCTATGAAACTGCTCGCCTGCCAAGATATAAAAAAAATGCGAGCGTGTCGCCGCAAATGATAAAACTAAAATTCCGCATAAATTGATGGACAGGTAATAAGTGATTTTACGTCATGGCAAGTAGCTTTTTTTAGTAGAAAGATGTCATAAAACTTATTTACAATAAATAATATATTATATAAAATATAAAATGATTTCTTAAATTCATGATTTTAATTTTCGTTGCTAAGGACTTCTCTTAAAAAAAACTTTAAAATACTAAATAGGCACTAGTACATATGTAATTGTTTTTTTCTGCATTGAATTAATGTGCGAATAATGATTACTGTTTTTTAATTGTTTACTATTAAACTTCAAAGTCGCACAGGTTATCTACTTTGCATCCTCCTCTATATTATAAAGACGTATAAGTGTTTATAATATAAGTGTAAATACCTTCTTTCACTTATCTTATATCTATAATTGCTGTATTTTTGTGTGTACTGGGAATAAATGTTTTATTTTTTTATACAGATACTTAATATTGAATTATCTTTTCTCCTTATGTCAAAAAGGTTTCTACTCTCGCGTATTATTAGTTGAACAAATTATTTTAATATTTTGCAATATCACTAAAGAACACAGACAATAAGTGAAACTATTAGGTAATTACAAATTAGATATATAAGGCCCGAGTAAGGATGAATGTGGAAACTTTTTTTATTTACACGCATGCGCGGATGTTGCGCCATATATCAAAGTGTATGTAGCTACTAATATGGTTATTCACTTATTTTTTATAATGTTTACCTTATAAATAAACTTGCAATGTCTCGGTGAAATCAAAACTTATTGACTTTGATAAAAGCGATTGTTGTTTAATTGATTTTCGATTTATATACATTTTCATTTAATATACGTGTGTTAATTTGAACTACTTCGTAGAATAAAAAAATTTAAGACACTAGCGGTAAGTAAATTGATTAGAGCAACAGCAAGGAACGCTGTGGATGCTGGTTGAAGTTCCGCCAGTATCGTATGAATTTTCTATCTAAATAGATATTTAATTCCATCATGTGCAATAACATGTAAGAATTATTAGTGTTCGTTGTAAAATTTTAAGTAATTAAATATTTTTGAATGATAAGCCTAACTGAAAAGTTTCTCGATCCAGAGTCGGAATTCCTGTATGTATACATTTTCTTAGAGGAGTAGGTACAAATAAATGCCTCCTTGGCTCAATTGTTAGACGTAATACGCGTGAGTCTAAGTTAGTAATTCCGGGTAAAGAATATTTTATTTATTTATTTATCAGGAAAATTTCAATGGCATTACAGGGAGCCCAATTCAACACTGAACTTACAAACAGAAATATACAATTTTACCAAACATTTCAATTAAACTATGAGTAACTATATATAACTATTACATATCATTAGTTTCCTATTAGTAAATATTTTTTTTTTTTTTCAAAAACCAAAAGAAAAAAAAAAAAAAAAACACTGCACGAGCTTACTCCATGCGTCATAGGAAATGTCTTTTTGCCTATGAAGCAGTTTACCACCACTATTGCTCTTGTCCAGGACGCTTTACCTAACAGATTCGTTTTAACAAAGGACTTACGAAAAGGGTTGGGTTACGATGCCTTTTATGTTTGTACTGATATATAAGACTAATTCTTTCCAGCATTAGCATATTTGTTTCTTTTCCCCACAATATCCTTATAACATACGCTGCGAGAGACAACTCCGTATAACTCCTCACCGTATAACCCACAATACTCAGTAAGAACAGTGATTGGGTACATCAATGGATAATAGTTTCAATCTACCAAGGTAGAAGATGACCTACCGCTGTTTAACATTGCAACAAGCTCGAGAGGTTGTGGGTTCGAATCCCGTCAAACATAACACCTACCGTAAAATGCTACTGTATCTCTGTCGCAGTTATATTATATAAATGTTATTTTCCATGTCACGGCGTTAGGTGTTGATAACATAGTGGACATTCCTTTGCAATGTCGTGGTATAATTTGATATCAACGTTTTGAAATGTTGAAATCACCTCGGCGAAAATAATGCACGTCTTTTTTACAACGTTTTTGATTTATCATCTGTTGTAGAAAATATACCCATTTGCTTCATAAAGAACGGTATATTTCACGTTGAACAAGAACGGCCATTTTTCATTTGTTATACGTGTGTTCGTTCTTCTGATGACAAAGTATATGAAACGAATAGAATGCGTACTATACTAAAGCACGTTATAATTCCTTTTGGAAAATTATTACATACTAGCTGTGCCAGCGACTTCGTCCGCGAGAATCGTTATTTTGGGCATCCAAATCCTTGTCTTGTTCCTGCAAGCTAATCTTAAAAGATAGACATATAGCGTCGCGGATTTTTGTAGATCATTTAAAGAGGAATCATTCTTTCATACACATTTTTTAGTTATCTTGGACCGTTTTCGCATCGTGACGCAACTGAAATCCACAGAGATGAAAAATTTCCCCCGTTTTGTTCACTTTTCACGTTATATCTTCGCTTCTATTAGTCACAGCGCGTATTTTTTATAGCCTTCCTCGATAAATGTTCTAACCGACACAAAACGAATTTTTCTATTCGAACCCGTAGTTCCTGAGATTAGCGCGTTTTTTCCTATTCTCTACGGTCTATGGACTTCAGTATCCAATATCTTTTTTAAGAAATACATTTTCGAATTACCCTATAATGCTTATCAAACATATCTATTTAAAAGTGCACACGATTAAAGCCTTTTTGAGATGGCGTGTAGGACTCGGTAGCTCAATTGGTGAGAGCAACAGCACGGAAAGCTGTGGATGCCGGTTCGAGTCCTGCCCGGATCGTAATTTTTTTCAATTAATAATCGATTGTTAACTTTATTCAGAAAGCCAAATTATGCAAAACAACTAAAGAAATATATGCCTTAACTGCTCTAAAAGCGCAGTTCATTACTGAAACCATATAAATACCACAGATAATGCGTCAATAAAAATGCCAATAATAAAAATCTTGCGACGGTTAAAAGTGGAAAAGCATCGCCCTCGAGCGCCTCTGTCTCGTACTAAGACACGATGACAAGTGACGATCACATTGGACCTGGTATGCTTTGTTTGGCAGCTGTCCCTACTCTGGTAGATATTCCTCTAATATTTCATCAGCTATCATTATATTAGAAATCTAAAATTACTCCTTGGTATACGAACACGACGTCTATATTCTATACTAATAAAGCTGACGAGTTTGTTTGAACGTGCGTTTTAGGAACTACTCGTTTGGTATTGAAAAATGTTGGTCTTGGTTAGAGCATTTATCGAGGAAGACGTTAACAACGTTGAGAATGATAGGCGCGAAGAAACAGTGGAAATGTGGAAAAACGGGAAAAAATTATTATCTTTGGGTCAAGGAACCAAAAATATTATGTATGGAAGAATTATTTCTCGTTGGGTTGGTTATCTAAAAAAGAGGTCCGCGACAGTATATTATGTCTATTTTACGATTAATCTACAAGAACGACGCCCTGACGACGTGGAAAATTTTGATGCCTACCGTACTTAACTTATCCACGCGGACGAAATCGCGGGCGCAGCAGTATAATATAAACATATAATGCTGTGATTAGGTGAATGTTTGTGCAGATAAAACCTACGTAACTTGTATCTGTTCTTATCTTGGTCCTGCGACTTTTAAACCCGTGCTGGTAATATTATGTAAGCCTTTCAAATATTATTAATAACGATATACAATAACATATACTCATGAATAATTCGAGTCTTATCCGACACGTCGTATGATTAGATTAGATTTTAGTTTCATGGAATTATTATGTGTGACCCACGGATATTTTATTTTTTATGCTATGAGGCCGTTACAGGCAGAGTAGCCTAACTGCAATTTTATAACTTGAATTAGGGATTTATAGATTCATAGTCTAAAAAGGTTAATCTACAAGAGCACAGTCACCGAAAATTGTTAACATAATTCTTACATAAATAATAGTACAAATTCATTTTCGCCTAAGTTTTTATTTTCCTCCTTATTGATATTAGGCCACTCTGCCTCTAGCAGCCTAAATATATAATAACAAAGTCCTCTGCTATTAAACAAATATCGTTGACTTTCGACAGTAGTAATACATACGTATATTAGAGGCTATCTCGAACTTATTTGTTCTTTGATTCCATCTCTTTTCCGCATCAATTAAACAACACGCGATATCTTGAATGAAGTAGTAGTTCTTCAATGAACGCATGACTAGATTCACGAGCCGGTCAATACTTTGAGAATGTATTTTTAACCAGACTTATGATCTCTGTAACGCACACGATAAAAAACCATGCCTCACGTGTAATAGAGACCACTATTGTATCTCTCGGTAAAGTGATAGCATTTTGTTTTAGGATGTTTCCTGTTTACATGGTTTTTATTTCTTTGTTAGGTAAATAGGACCTGTTTCTGTGGTTTTGTCTTTGTTGTTTAACGTGTCAAGGAACTCTGGATAATGCACGTCAATTTGGGATCAGATTCACCTATTTGGGTTTTTTTACTGACCAGATATGAGGCTGCTAAAGGCAGAGGCTTATAGTAAAAGACATGATTTTCAATTGGGAGGCAAATAAAAAAGCGCAATTAACTTAGGCGAAAATTAGTTTAACTATTATTTGTGTAAAAATGATGTTAACAAATCGGTAATTGGGCTCTTGTAGATTTACACTTTTAGACTATGAAGAATAAATAAGGGTCATAAAAATTTCAGTTAGGCTACTCTACCTCTAGCGGCCTTATATTTGGCATATAATCTTGATTTTCTATTTTTTCGTTCAATGTGATGATTAATTCCAATGGTTTAGCAAATTAATAGATACTTTAAATATCTACCTAAGTTGATATATGATGATATAGCAGTCTATATATAGATTCCCACTGCTGAGATTCTAGCTAGAATGTTCGTCAAATGTCTGTTATAACTTATGTTATTTAATCAATTCGTGTTCGTATAACTTCAGCATTCATGTCATCGCAAAAATCGGAGACTGAACTAGCGGCCTAATAGTTATAACTTAGTACATGTAGTCACAACCTATTTAGGATTTCGCCTTATTATTATAATCAATAAACAATTTCATCCAAAGTTATCTGTTGTTCTCGTGTTTTATCTTATCTATTTTATGTTCCAGGTGATGTTAGGCGGGACGGTTGGAGCGGTCTCCCCGAGTGGTGAAGACCTGCTCACCGTCACCGTGGTGCGGGACGAGCACGGGTATGGGATGAAGGTTTCAGGTAAGACGCAGTCACCAATGTTAATACATAATTAGTGTGATAGTTTTAAAACTTTTTGTACTATATTGCAATTTGAACAGAGCCACTGACTCCCCGTGACCACGGCGGCTGCAAACCATCCGCAACGTCGGACCGTAGTTAACATAATTTTCAAATAAATAACCATGTATTATATATCGCGTTTCAAAAGGTTAAGGTGTTTTATTTAAATGTGTACTACTCAGGTAAATTACAGACAGTACCTATATTGCAATTCTAAAATTCTAAATAATGTCAATAATTATCAATTCATAAGCTTTTGGGTGCATTAAAAATTCATTGCGTTATGGATAAGTCCGTAAAATCCACAAGAAATTTGCCATTAAAATAAGTTCAATCAGTGATTATGTCAACCGCAAGCAACCGTATAACTGAATGTTCTCGTTTGGTAGCAATGTATGGGTAGTATCAACAGGTCGTGTGTTCGATCCCCACCGGGACCAACATGTTTCTAATGAATGTATATTGTCTCTGAAACATGTTGGACTTCATATGGATATTAAGACTGAACTGGAGAGTAAGTTAAGTGAACCCCGCGTTTGTACTCCTAACATAAAAAAATCGAATTATTTCTCCAGTCAAAAAACTAGTCTGCGAATGCGGTCTAATTGAAATTGGTGATACCACGACTCGATTCATTTCTGTCAAACGTTAATCGCACACATAAGATTAATGACGTGTAGAATTGGTGAGTGGCTGAGAATTGGGCCGAGTCGGCTGCAAAGGTCGGTGATTTAGTGCGTTTCGCTGTTAAATAGATTTCACGAAATCTCATCTTGAGAAATAATACCCCCTTTTTTATTTTTTAATCCATCGGTTTGCTTTAGCCTCGACCGACACCTTATCTCTTATTAAAAGTTATGTTAAAAGCTCTTACGACAGTTGGATACAGTGACAGCAATATTAAAATCTAAATAATAAAATCAAACAACATGAATACATAAAAAATGGGTATCAATTATTATATACATTTTGATACCCCATGGATGATACTTAGAGCGATAGTCAGAAATAATGAGGAAATACAATAAATATCTAACTAAAAAAAAATACATTTATAAATATTTTATTAAGGTTTGATACTCGAATTGTGTGCAGGCATATATCTTATAGAGCGAATTGTATGGGCAAATGTATAGTCAAACCCCTACACATACGTGTGGCATTGTTTGTCAATCTGAATAGATTTTTAATTTATGAAACATATTCCGTGGATAAACTTCCGGAAAGCGCATACCGCCGATCGATCTGAAATTTGGTATACTTATGTATTTTGACCGAAAATTGGCGCAAACGCCATTTCGAATATGAAAATCGAAAAAAAAAAACTTTTCTCGTTCAATTTAAATTTTGGATTATGACACCACACCCACGTCCACACACACGCACTCACACACATGATATTCGTGATTAGGAGGTCAAAATACGTAAGTGTAGCAAATTTCAGATCTATATGCGCTTTTCGGAAGAACACCCTTTTTTTGTTTCTCACTATAAGCTAGAGTATGCTGTAATTCAAGTTATCAATTAACTATGACGGTAGACCAAAATCCATACAAACATTCTTAGAATAGACATTTGCTTAACTGTTTGAACATTGTCTTATTGTCTGATGTATGTATTTCAGGTGACAATCCGGTGTATGTCCAATCTGTAAAGGAGCATGGAGCGGCGTGGCGCGCTGGTCTTCGGTCGGGGGGATAGGATATTGCGCGTGGATTCCATTCCTGTCCATCATCACACCCATCAACAGGTCGTACATATGATTAGAGGTTAGTAGTCTTTGTCTAGCACTCTAAGACTGTTATGTTAGTGTATTTTTCAAGACCTAAGTTTAAATCCTATCAAACAAGTTCAAAAGGATTTAAACTAAGTGTAGGGTTTGTGAATCGATAGAAATTAGACAAAAATGCGGTTTCAATTCTGCCATATCTTTATATTTTTTTCTACACTTATTTGTTTTTGATCAAATAACATCACATAAACTTGTCGAGATGTTACTTAATATGTATCATGCTATTAGTTATCGGTGTTAAAATTTATCCTAGTATTTTATACACTATTTTATGTGTATTTCCAGCAAATCCTACCACCGTGTTGACAGTACAACAGAGCTCCAGACACAAAACTCCAATAACAGCACCGGTACCAGTTAACGTAAGTATTTTTTGTCAAAATTCATTTATAAATCTCTAAAAGACATCAGCAAATCCCGTTTCACTTCTTTACATAAGACGAACATATTTCCGCGACCGTTTTACTGTTCGCTTTTATTACAACAAATAGACAAGTAGTGCCCTGCCGATCAAAATAATTTATCGTTTCCCCGGGATTCAAACCTCTCAAGGAACCAGGGCTTTTTACTGTTTTACGCTAAAAGTGGGTGGTATTTAAGAGGATTCGATTAACTTAATACATTTTCAGTTACAGACAGTATAAGCGGTGACAAAAAAAACACACGTAAATCACTATTTACTCATTTACTTTGTCCCCATTTTTCAAGCTAAGCGTTGGTGTGCCTTAAATTATAAGTCATAATGTTGCGAATTTTAATAACAAATAATAGAAGTTTCCAAATAAATTTTAACCGCTGCAACGCAGAAAGCCATTATGTACACAGGTGTCTACTAAGGCAAGGTTGCATGACATCAGTACAATTTATTTTCAAATCTATAAAGTTTGGTAAGAGACCTTGAGCGCTTTGATAATTTGATTTATGTGATATAACGTGTCGTTTTGACCTCACCGTTGCGTCATGACTGACTCATCAAAGTATTAAAACTTTCATATGAACTTACAAAAGTAACTATATACTGTTCTCATATTTATTTAGAGGTCCCGGTTTCAAACTCAAGTTCCGAAAGATTATTGCGTCACACACACACTCACACATATTTCTGCTGTACTCTGACAACTGTATCGTTACAAAAAAATATATTTATATACTAATTTACATATTGTCTTGGATTGTTTAGGGACTTTGTGTTCCTTCTCATATAACCCTTTAGGCAAAGCATGTCCCGGCAAACAGTGAGATTATCCCGAGATTTCATTTTTAGTATTTTACTTTTCAGCCGGAAAAGCAAAGACAGATTGAGAAAGAGAAGGCTGAAACAGTTCAGCTAATGTTAGAAAGAGAGCTCAAATACATAAGGGACCTGAGAAGTAAGTTTTGATCGAATTTCTTCTTCTAATAGCCTTTGTTAAATGTGAAATGTGAAAAAAAATGTATTGATGTTTTCGTATAAGGCCTCACTACAAGTATATAACTATTTTTTAGGGTAATCATTTAATTATGAACGCATTACGTACGAACAGCTTGAAAACCCAAAAAATCTGCATTAATAAATCTTCTAAATTCTAGACGAATTGCTCAAAGTGCCCGATGTCCGAAAACAAGCAGAGTTGGAGTCCGCAGAACAGCGCTGCTCAAAGTTGCAGCACAAAATAGACTCCATCATGGCTGGACAGGTAACTGTCACTTTGAACTTTATCATCGTAATTTAGATAGAGATAATAGATAACATTATACATTTCTTGTATAGCACTGGTCAGAGTGGTCAATTCGTACTTTAGTATTTGCAATTGTTCTTTGTTTTGCAGCCAAGCGTTTTTGTTTCTCATTTAGATCTCATTAAAGCGCTCTAAGCTCATTACTTTTGTTTTTGAGCTCGAAGCGATTAAGTTATTGCTAAAAATAATGTTTTAACTTGTGTTAACAGAGATAACACGGTAACGGGGTCAATAACCTCGCATTTGTGTATTGTCTGCTTCTGCGCATGTTTGTTTATTTTTGTGCAATGCAGGCTTCGAAATTGATTTTATCTAATGGATGCGTTTAACGCATAAAATTGTAATACATTTTTAATTCAACCACGGGAAGTTCAAATTGGCTCTTATCATCTTTTAGCAAACATTGCTCAAAAGCAGACATGATTCATTGAATATTAAAACCGTTTTGCCATACCGGTGCGGGTAAAAAACATTATTGGCAATTTATTTTCATGTTTAATTGCTATAACAGTGAGGATTTGAAATTGCTATACAAAACACAAAAATTGGTTTAATTTTACATAATACAATTAACATACGATTTCAAATCCTGGCTGCGCGCACGCGTGTCACAGCATAAACTAACTTTGTAGCCCGACGTCGTACCGATCGCGCCGTCGACGCCGCGCCTAGCACGGTCCAAAGACACCAACGACAAACCGACACCGAATACCGGTTTCCTAAGCGGTTTACCGAGATCGCTGAGCAATTTAACCGGACAGAGTCTCAGGAACCTGAGACAGGCGAGGCAGAACAAGTTCCAGCAGGAGAACCAACCGCCGTTGAACAGGCAGAACTCTGAAGACGGGAAGAAGAGGCACAATAATACAGTGCCGATGGTGCCTACCACTTGCTTGGATAACTCACCACCACCCTTACCACCGAGGTCGATAGAACGACCGAAAAGGAATCCCTTGACTCCGCCCATCACGACTACAGCGGATAGTATGAAACAAGGTATGCTCGGTTGACGTCCATATAATTTGAGGTTTGTCCTTCAGTCAAATAAATCAAATTATTTTGTTACTTTATATTTGCAAATAAAAACTTTATGTATAATAAGTTTATATTTCTAAATAAAAATGTAAAAAATATAAAGACAGTTCAAAGATAAAAATAAATGTTATTTGGCTTTAAATTTCCTTTTCTATTGAATATATCGGTCTTTTGTGTCTTGGATTATTATTTTCTAGTCGTATTTTTTGAAATCACATAAAAATAAACTTGTCAATGAACGACGTCATTTCGAGCATACCTCGTTTCAACAGTGAACCCCCTAGCAATGCCAAAACCGTCATACTACAAATACAACCCGTCGGTGTACCGCGAGGAGTTCCGAAGATCCTCCCACTCGCTGGACGGCGAGCTCGATGGACCGCAACCCAACTCGATAGCTTTGCAAATGAGCTATCCACTCGTTAATGTACCACCGCCGCCGTTGTTGGTAAGTTTGATCGATAGAGGTCAAAGCAGACATTGAACTAATAATATCAGAATTTGTATCATTTATAGATCATTGTATAAATATATGAAGCACACGCTTCTATTAACAAGTAACAGACAATTAAATATGATCAAACAAAGCAATAAAACAAGACAAAATAATAAATCTTTCTTTCTTATGAACACGTAGCGTAAACAAGAAAGAAATAACAATTACCGTTTGTAGTTTACGCGAGTAAACTACAGACATTTAAATAAGACAGTTTTACAGTTCAAAACGCGATATATATTAGTTAAACTTATTTGGAAATTATTTTAACTACGACGTTTCGGATGCTTTGCAGCAACCTGTCTCCGTGACCTGTGACCATGGCTTAGTAAAATAATTTTAACTAATATACATCGCGTTTTAAACCGTTAATGTTTTATTTCAAATGCGGTGATTAAAGAAAACACTATTCCATTGATGAGTGGACCATGATTCTTCTAGTATATTTATATCAATGATAGAAGATTATTTGGAGATTAAGTTGTTAAATATACGATATCTGCTTTAGCCTGTCAGTTAAAAAGGTATGTTTATAGTTCATACTATTGTTTTCAGGGCTTGTCACATTAAATCTTACTTATAGTTTCATCTAGTGATAGTATTAGGTATGCATAAATGGCAGTCTTATGCTCGATATACCTTCATAGCTGTATCCCACTATATTTTCATACATTATGATTCTATTCGAAATAGTATAGTTAAGTGTAAACTGCCATTAGTGTTACTTTGATGTTGTTATCTCGCATTCTCTCGGCTATCTGTCAGCTATGCTTCTTATAGATAATTTAGTGCTTATTTCATCTTGAGCTAAAACAATGTCTTTCAATAACTTAAAAGAAATATTTTTAATGTATTTAAATTATTTTGAGAGCATTTCATAACATTTTAACTTTTTACTAGTCTTTCTCTTTCCAACTAACTGAAAGCATGGTCATCTATGTACAGGTTTAATAAATAGATAATGGAGAATACTTGGACCAAGTTATATAATTATATGTTGTTATATAGATGGTCATAATAAATAAAATCTTCTTTATTTTGTATATTATGCATTTCAGAACGACAACCGAAATAGTGTGCCAGTGATGCATGTAAGAAGTCAGTCTTCACCAGAGCATTTAGACCACGAGTTACCGAGATGTAAGTAATTGGCTAATCAATAGTAAATACTACTTACTATATAAAATTTATTCGCTTTGACCTCTTGAATAATGTAAATTAATTTTTAGCGAGCGGTGTAATTGAAAAGGAGGCGTGGTCTCGAGGGACTCCACCCCCCGGCACGCCCCCGCCACCATATCCACATTCCACACAAGTAAGTGTAGCACCAATAATTTGAATAGAATAAGGGCTTATTTGATGTTGATTTTTACTCATCTTATAATTTCAGCCATGTTCGGACCCCCAGAGAGCGATAATCTCAATGGAAGAAGACGACTCGCCGACATCAGTAAGTTAAATCTTATTTTCTTTTTTGTTTCTTAAAAACGAGCCTTTATTATTTCATATTAAAAATCATTTAGACATATTCCATTCCCGATCTAATTCAGGATAAAATGTAAATAAATGCTTTAGTTTATTTGTAAGGTATATAACATTCGCATAATTTCAGGACAATATGACGTACGCCGGTTTATTCTCAAATTTGCGTACTGTGAGAGAATCGAAGCCTAGAATGGCTGTACTTATCAACTGGCTGCTTGGTGAAAGACGGTAAGAAGTTATTTTAACTTTGTTTCGATATGTTTTAGAAAGTTAATTGTTAACTTAGTATCTGCATCGGATTTAAATCCTATTAAACCATGACCGTTTACTATAAGTGTTTTAAATCGTCAAACTTATTATAGACATAAATTATTCACATTTTTTATAATAGAAAAGAATAAATAAGAGTAGGGTTTACTTAACATCTGATGAAAGAGATGTGATGTTGATCTATTTTGGCGTTGCATATTTGGAAATCCACATACTACGTCTTTATGTTTTTTAGATAGTTATTTGTGAATTGAATATTCAGATTTCCGGGCGAAATCTAACATGTTTCTGTGAATACATATTTTTTAGAAACATGTTGACACGGTGGGGATTAACGACCCGTTGATTAAAGACATATTTTTGCTCCATTACTCCAACAAACCCGTAGACACATGGGTTAAAGTTTACATTATCAAATAAATATTTTTTTTGTAGATGCGCATGCGCAAGTCTGTTGTTGGTGTTGACGGATGCGTACCGCGCGGCCGGTGGAGTGGGCGCTTCGACGCTACGACGCTGGGCATATGAAATACATTCCGTCTTTCTTATGCCAAGCGCGGTAAGTGTATTCGATTTAATGTTAGGAAAAATATACATTCGTTATCTTCCCTTTAATAACATTTATCTTTCAAGGTTCTACACTTAAATGGTGTTGATGAGAACATGGCCAATGAAATCGAACACGTGTTAGTAAATGGTAAGCCACTTTACAAGTTTTATGCTACTTCAGAATACACATAACTACAACTAACTAGCGACTACTAACGACCCTCGCTTTCGCTTTAGTGCAAATCTGATACTTAATACTCTACAGAAAAACTGTGAACGTTGTATATAAACCTTCCCCTTGAATCATTTTATCTATTTGAAAAAACCGCATCGAAATCCGTTGCTTAGTTTTAAACATTTAAGCGTACATTGGGACAGAATGTAGTGATATTAAAACGGAAACTTTCAACCAGTGAGTTATAATTCGTACTTAATCCGACCGATTGAGACCTTACCCACTTTGAATTTACCAGAATACGAAAAAGAGGAGATCTTACGAAACGTGTTTCGCAAAGCGAGACGGCAAGCGAAAGACGAGTTGGCGCGGCAACTGAGCGAGTTTCAAGTGAAGAGGCAACTGGGCCTGGCTACACTGTACGGGCCTGACGATAATACGTTGCAGTTGTGTGATGTGGATAAGTCACAGGTATTTATGATTTTATAAATGTAGAGGTGTGTTTGTCTTTCAAGAGGCTATAGATCACACGAAAGTGTTAGATATTGCCACCTAGATAATTGCAAGGCAAGTTTCCAATATTCGTTGCCTACGTAGTCTACGGTTTTAAATATTAAAGATATCGAATTGCAAGGTTTAACCCGATAACCGTATTATTTTTGTTGGTTAAAGTAAGTTTGTCTAATCTACACTAATATTATAAAGCTAAAGAATTTGTTTGTTTGAACGCGCTAATCTCAGGTTCTAATTCAACATTTTCCTTTGGTTTTGGTTGGTCCATTTATCGAGGAATGTTTTAAACTACAACATTAGGCTGCAGCAAATAGTGGGCAAATAGTAGGAAATGTAAAAAATGGCTTAATATCAAGTTTTACGTTATGTGCGCCGGTGTGATGCCCAAAAATATGTATATAAGAATTATTCTTCTTTAAATAATTTAAAAAAATGTTCGCAATGGTAAATGTACATTTTAAGTCCAAATCACGAAAACCTGTTTTTATGTTAATCGAATTCGGAATATAGTTCTACATCAAACATTAGTAGGGTTATACTTTGTCTAAGCATTGACCTTTTTGCAGGAAGTTGTAGTGGTGGAACGTATAATGTGTCAGCGGTTACGCGCTGTCGCTCAGGGAGGGCCGTGCGGTCCGTGCGGTTCGAGCGTAGCGGGGAGCGGAAACGCTGCGGGTTCGCCCGAAGCACATTCCGCGCTGTTGGCCGCTCTGGTGGCCGCTGCGCTTTGCTTGCACTGTCGGTGAGTAGATCTTATATAATAATACAACATATACTAGCAAGTCGAGAAAGTACGCCGTAAAGTCTCCTTCGTTATAAATAGACCGACCTCGTATAGGGTTGTTGACTGTAATCATAAATAAATATTAATTAGTAAAAAAATAATACTCAAATTTGTTAAGTCCACTAAAAGTTTACTCAATCTCAAAAAGTCGTGACGTCATTATTAGTAAATTTTTTTAAACATACTTTTGGGGCTTTACAAATAAATCTATAGTTATATATAAAGCTGAAGAATTTGTTTGTATGTTTGAACGCGCTAATCTCAGGAAGTACGGGTTCAAATTGTAAGATTATTTTGTGTCGGTTAGAGCGTTATATGTTAAATAATGTGGCCGAGTAAATATATTTACACACTCTTCGTCATAAATAGATTAGCACTGATTATTATTATCAACATAAGATTACGAAATTATCTTTGTTACTACTAAACTAGTCATCGATCTTTGTTTTTGACAACTTTGACTTAGTTTTCCTAAAAAAATGGTACGGATCGGTCGCGTCACCTTCTGCGTTTATGAATAAGAAACCAAAGACTTAGATACAGATCAATAAATTACAAAAAAGTGAGGGTAGTTGCAAAATTTATTTAAATTGCAGTTGTTACGTTGCTATTTAATAAACTGACACAGCTGTTCAACATCGTTATTGTATTTTGTACTTTTGTAATTAACAATTACCGTTTATGTTAATACAGTTGCGAAATTCCTTCAGTACAAGGAAAATTGCCTTGATTTTATTAGTAAGCAGTTTTCCTGTACAGAAACAATGTGATAGAAAATGTTAGTTTGGTTTGACGTGGATTGGTGAAAAATACTTAAATAATATTGAAATTGGCAGTTCTATTTTGATATACACGAAATGGTGTAATTAACTTATAGTGTAAATCTACTTACATTTGTGACGAAGTGTTTCATTTTTATAAAAAATGGTGAACGTTGATTTAAGTGAAGTGAATGCTAGAGAGATTAGGAGACGTTGGTGGCAATCACCTAAAAGTAAAAAGAAGAAGCAAGCCAAGTAAGATTTAGCGTTTATATTTGTAGACTTGTTTTAAGCAAGAATTGGGAGTTATTGGCTTAATAACTAATGGTGTGAATGCATAGTGCATGCCCAGTCTCGCGTCGGGCAGTAGTGACGTGGAGAGTGCGTTAGAACATACTGCACCTTCGGAGACCCAAACCGACCAGCACCACTAAATGTACCACCAGCTCGTTACGGTGCTTTCGAGGAAGTCCCGGGATCATGTTTGTACGACTCTAAATCTTCTAGAGAAGTATAATTCTCCTAGTATATCTCCCATGGACTTCATATCTTACATATAAGGTAATTACAATTTAAATGTACATATATCTGTTTTAGACCGGCGTCTGTGGCCGCGGCAGTCGGTGGCTCCCGGCCTTCATTTCTTCAACGTGACAAGTTGTACAAGCAGAGGCTCAAACAGCTGACCAAACAGCATCCACAACCGGTTCGTACGATTTTTTTATATAATCATCAAGTTGGTATATCTATACTAATATATAAAGCTGAAGAGTTTGTTTGTTTGTTTGGACGCGCTAATCTCAGGAACTACGGGGTCGAATTGATATATTTGTGTTGGTTAGAGCATTCATCGAGAAAGCTATAAAACTTTGCGTAACTAATAGAAGCGAAGATACAGCGTGAAAAGTGAACAAAGCGGGGGAAGTCTTTCATCTCTGTGGGTTACAGTTGCGTACGCTGCGAAAACGGTTTAACATAACTAAAAAAATTGTATCAAAGTATTATTCTTCTTTAAATAATCTAAAAAAAAATCCGCGACGCTATATGTCTATCTTTTAAGATTGTCTTACAAGAACGACGGAAAGGGACGCAATCGACGTCTTGGCTAACAGCTTAAGTTTATAAACATGACGGGGTTTGCGAAACCTTATTTGGATGCCCAAAATAACGGTTCTCGCGGATGAAGTCGCTGGCACAGCTAGTTTACAATATTTTTTAAGTATACGGTCTTTCAATTAATATACTTGGTAAAGAAAAACATCGAAAAATATAACCTATATTGAGTCAACTGCTAAATTAATCCTATCCCTAGTAAGAAGGGGTACCCCGACTGGGGACAGTAAAATAAACATAATATTGGGTCTTCTTTAAATATAAGGTATATGTAATAAGAAATACATATAGTTTAAACTTATGTGTTAAAAGGAAAAATGGTAGTGTTGGTTCACCAAATAAACCTAACCAATGTTATGTTATGTTTGTCCAATTTAGATTGTTATTAAAAATTAGCATCAGCAGTATGTATAACTGATATTTAAAACTTTTATTTATTTAGGTGGTTGTATGTTTGTTTTCTTTTTAGTTTGTAGTCCGCGGCCATCATTTGCAGTTGCGTGCACTAACTTCAGTGGCTGACTGCCATCACTGTGATATGACGATAGGGGGGCTCGCGCCACAAGCTGTGGTGTGCACAGGTATATATAGCTCCTAGATTATAATGCGATTGTCAAACATGAAACTTGTGTGATTTTGCAGTATTGCGAAGCAGTTGAAAGGTTAATTTAAATAAAACACTTTTTAACTGTTTAAATCGGGAAATGTATGAGTTGAACTGTTTTACTTATTATTTTTAACCAAGGTACCACGTTTCGGCCAGCAGCCGCGGTCACGGGGGACAATAAGAACCGGGTCATAGTTAGCATAAAATGTAACCTTGTTTAACTAATACATTTCGTGTTTTAACTGTTAAAACGTGTTTTTAATGTGTATTACTCGCGTAAATTACAGATTAAGTCTTAGAAGGTAATTCTTATTAACTAAGTGACTTAAGATTGTATATCACAAACTATGTCGGTTTAGATCATATAAAAGTTTCTCGATCAGACAGGGCAAAGAAGTTTTATTACTTACTTGCCTGTAGGCAAGATTGTTAAGTGAAAATATATCTGCCTCTATGAGTTAGATATAGATACTTAGAAGTGAGAACTCAAACACTCTCTCAATGTTTGTTTATAATATATTTTTCTTATTTAAACAGATTGCAACTTGCGCTTGCACCGCGAATGCGTCCGCAAAGTGGAGGAGGGATGCTGCTTAGACGGAGAACATCATAACAACCGGATATCACGATTTATGGAACGGATACATCCGAATAATATGCCCGGTACTTCATTAAATCAATTTATCACCTCTACAATGTTTACTTTGCTTAAATGCATTCAGGACGGGCTCGTTGGTCGAATGGTAGCAATGTATGGCTGATGATCAATGGGTCGTGGGTACGATCCACACCGGCTCCAACATGTTAAATGAGGGGGGGGGGGAATATAGAAACTCCGCCCGGGTCACGAACCACCGTCCACAGATGAAAATATCCAAAGCCAAAGCAGGTTGACAGCGCATCTTGTTAGATGCTATACGCAGGGTTATATCATGTGAACCTTATGCCATGTCTGTCCCCCTCTATTATAAAAAAAGATCCAATTTATTAACTTTTAAATAAGCCTATGTAAGAATGAAAGAAGATGTCTAGAAGAGTCAACTACACAAAAGACTAATGTTATTTTAAATCAATTCAGCAGATGGACGTATTAAAAAAGTATTTACTGGCTTATTTAATAATATTTCATTAAATAAAAACCTAAATAAGATTGAAAAATTTTACGACACGGGCGGGACTTAAACGTTCCGTGCTGTTGCTCTAATCACTTGAGCTTTTGTTCTCTTTTTATTAACATAATTTAGAGCTTATGATCGTTATTTTTATATAAGTTTCAACTGATATAACCGTTTGTTTTAGGTCAAGATTCCAACGACAGAAAGTCGCGGAAGTCATCGGGAACGGCGAATTTTCTCAATAGTTAGTATTCTTTGTTTTTATACTAATGTTATGATTTTTATACACTTTGTATATTCAAACACGTGGTTAATGTATAGGTTATAATCAAAGGAATTTAGATTGGTATCTTGTTTAACTGTTACTGGATATGAAACTAATATTAAACGGGTGTTAGGAATATATGAAATATTATCTGGGGCCACAGATGGATGAGCCTTACCCCGTGCTTGTATGTCTTCTACTGTCATAAAAAAAACCTTCCCAGTCACTTAATAAGCAATAAGTACATTTTTTACTTTTGTATTAAAGCTAAGCATGTCATTTTAGTTTTTAGGTCATAAAATACCTTATAATTATATCCGTACATGCCCTAATATATTTAATTTTTCTTTTTAATAGTGGAACGGAGTTTTCGCAAAATGGAGGACGAGCCAACCTGGGATCAGACTCTCACACCGGTACACAATCAAGGTAAGTGTTGTTTTTCATACAAGTTTCCAAGAGATGAGAAGTGAATCTCCTCCACAAGCCGTATAGAAATCGTCAATTCACATACAAAACCAAAATCTATAACACAATTTAAAAAATGTATATAAGGAACAAGAACAAGAAAGTAATAACAATAATTCAGAATTATTTTAATATAGCCAAAAACTTTATAAGACATAGCAAAGCTAATATTTCAAATCGTATGCAAAAAAATCATTTGAAACTCATTTGATGAACATATAAGTCTATTGATTCTTATACAATATGTAATCTTGGTTTTGTATATTGCCTACTCAAATATTTATCTGTCTTATATTTATTTTGCTATAATAGACGGTACTGGTATTGGCGATCTATATCGGGATATTTTCCGTATTCGCAACGTTCGACGATGCGAACGATATTTCGCAAAGTAATTGACGTTTCTAAACATGTTGTCAATTAACATTTGCCCTTCATGATGTAAATATGACAAGCGTTTGGGACACATCCAGTCGCTCTATATCCGTGAAGTGGGCGACCGAAATACCTTGACCTTTAATAATTATTTTTGTTTACGCGAATTGTTTGAGGGTGAAATGTCGGATATTATTGACGGGAACGTCGTGCCTTCGTTTCGGTTTTGTGGCTAGATGTGTTTGATCTCCTTGATAAGGGTAACCTATTAACAAAGCGAACCTAGTAGCTATATATAAAATATAACTAATTTTTATGTTGAATTTAAAATCGATAATGAATCGATGAAAAAAGCTACGACTCAGGCAGGACTTGAACCGGCATTCTCAACGTGTCGTGCTGTTGCTCTAACCAATTGAACTACCGAATCCTATTGTCATCGAGACATCGAGTCATCGTCGAATTTTTTCAACCCATCGATACGTGCACCTCTCGCGATTTTTAATTCATATAGTGCTATCATTTGCTATGACGTAAAAATTTAAAATAGGCAGTCTTTCCACAAATTAAAATAATAAAATGATGTGACTTGTTGAAATTTAAGTTTATTTAAATCAGTGGTATCGTATTAACGTTAAAAGTACATAGATATCATTATAAATACTATATATATAAACTTTTAATAAAAAAAAAAACAAATTTGTTACAACTGTTTCCTTGTTATAACGTGTTTCATATGTCCACTTCACCTCTAACAAGACATGTTATATTTCTTACATTGTGGATAATCGTGCTTTTGGTTGTCGGTGGGAGGTCAAGTTCTACTGGTACGGTCACTAGTATAAATAGGTTTTTAATTGTTCCCGAAGCGTTTCTGACGCTTTCTGACAGCGCTTATTTCATTTCTACGCACATTGGAATGTGTGTGTTATAAAGAAAAGATTTTTGTGGTTTACTTTAAGAACAAATAAAGAATGCATTTAAAGACTTATTGACAATAACACATATCTAACGTTATACAACATATTTGTATAACGATTACACCATAACGAAAAGAGTCCTTCATCTTTGGCTTTTTTATTATCCAGTCTATCGAATAACGTTTTGTATCAGCCGTTTTTATTCCTTAGTGAATTGTAAAGAACTGGGTCTTTACAATTCATATTATAAAAATAAAACACTTTAACGCATCAAAACGCTTAGCTAACTAAAGCGTTTTAAAGTGTTGTATTTTAAAGCTTTTTATTAAAAGAAAATATGTATATATAATATTTTGAATGACCCATCACTCTTCTGGAATTTAAAGCAATTTGTCACTCTAATCTGCCCGTATTCGCCTGCCGAAACCTACCGTGAGCTTTTCACGAAACTTTCAGGCTGAAAGTAGTTGACGCGTCGACTTCGCGCCGGTCGGACCACTGTGTCCCTGTGGTATCGGTTTGTTTGTGTGTGTGTATGTGTTACGGTCTGCGAAGTTTGTTGAGGGGCTAATGTATAGGCATTTGAATATTGGAAGTGATAATTTGCACTGGTAAATTTTTTGTTGTTGTTTTATAGCCTCAAATAAACAAGAATTTTCTGTAATTGTATGTAGCTATTCTTTGCGATTTTTTACATATGTTTTATTTATATTTATAACTTGTAAGGCTTTTGAAAGCAATAAATTGAAGTACCTAGTCACATAGGGTAACATCATCGATCAAATAAAGCCAATATAGTTTGCTACTGTCTAACATCCTAACGTGTACCATTATACGTTGGTTTTCACAAATGCATTTTATTAAATAATCAAAAATATTTTTTTGTCTTATATACTACGAAGTTATCTTGCCGGTCATAACCAATTTTTATTCTAGGCACGCCCCTAAGTAATTACCTATAAATGGGCTTATAAAGTTTACAGGCGACCTCCGAAGATCGTCAAAGCTTAACTGGGACTTGTTTCAAAATGAGATCTTGATCAGAAATATATATCTTTTTTTAAGGATATAGGAGGACAGACATGGCACGGGGTTCACTCGATGGTAGGTTATACCCCAGCCTATAGCATATAACAATATGCGAGGTTTACCTATTTTGGCTTGGGATCTTCGGAGTAAAACCGAAGCACGATTAAGTGGACGGTGGATATAATTCGTCATCATTCCTTTAATGCTTAAATGATACCGAACTGAATCGTGTTTTCAAATCTAATTAATTTTTCCTATAATATTGTAACTGTAAGACTATCACATTATTTTGGTCTATCTACGATTTCTTAATACATACGATTGAAGAAAATTTAAAGTTCGATGGAAAAATCATTATTGTGCGTGGAAAAAATATTTTTCACACAAACAGATGACTTCACATAGCACAAGCAGAGTACAAATTACGTAGTCGTTAAATATTATAATTAGCGTATTACTCACGTCTGTCTGTGCCGCTGCGACTAGTGACTACGTTCATTGTCGTCCGGAAGACGTCTTGTATTTATACGCAACGCCGCGGTCAACTAGCTAGCTTTGAACATGCTAATCTTTCTCCTTTTGAGTTCTTATTAGTCTAAAACATTCCCATTTCACTTATTATATAGACTTATAATTCTGCGGTAAACTAAAAGGTTTTAAAGAAACTATTAAAGGAATAAAATAGTATAAAACTCATTAATGATCGAAAATAAATTTCGACTCGGCCTGTCCCACTTACACCGGCATCATCAGCATTTAATCTATATCTTGATATGTGACATCAAGTGCCATAACATGTAAAAAAATTATTAAAGCTTTTAATTGTGTAAAATTGTATATCGATTTTAAATTAAAAATAATCATGACACGTCCAGGACTTGAACCAGCATCCACAGGGTTCTGTGTTGTTCATCTAACCAATTGAGCTACCGTGTCCTACACGTCATCGTCGAATTATTTCAACCTATTAATACTTGCAGCTCTCGCGCATTGCAATTTCTACCGTACTGATAAAAATTGTAGTGGTCTGTTATATCACTGTATATTCATGTATCAATTTTATTTCACACAAATTTCGTGTCCTTCTAGATTACTTTTATGTTTTCCCGGGATAGAACCAAAAATGTCTCTCAAGCAAAACAAATTCGTAATTCAAATTTTTGCTATTAAAATGTTTATTGTTATCTGAAAGTGCGTCCACTTACCGGCTTCTTACTACAGCTTCAAGAGTTCTGTTGATAAACAAATGTGGCCTATAATCATGCGTGAATCGCCATAGTAGCATCATGAGTAAGGCGTGCTTTCTATTGCTTAATGACGTGAGGTAGGGTGTGGCCAACCTTCCTCGAGGACACTTGCTGTTTGGTACCGTGCTCCGATAACGAAGTAGGTACAGCATCGAGGAAGCTTGTCACTAAAACACACTAGGTATAGAAGCTTTCAAATAATAAATATTATGCCATATTTTAATTAAACACTTTAACGGTTTAAAACGAAATATTTTTATTAAAAATAAATGAAATGTGGCCCGAAGTTTCGGATGCTTTACAGTAGCCGTTGTCACGGATAAAGATGAAGGGTGTCTCTGATGTTAAAGTAAAAACGTAACGTCGGGTCGCTGTTAAAATAACTTTCAAATAAGTTTTACTTATATATATCGTTAAATGCGTTAAAGAAAATTAAACAATTTGATTTACTAAAATATAGAATAATAAGCGTAACGACCTAAAGTAGGTAATCACTCTTTGATCATGTTTTTACTGGCGTTGTTTGTACCGACTTACGTCATCTGCCTATCTATTTGATCGACTTTATACTCAAAACAAATGGATTTTATGTCGTCCGTTAAGATTGACGTGTTGCGAATTTCTTTTAATCGCCATTGCACCATTAAACTTTGTTTATGTTTGAGAAGGCGTTAGCTAATTGTTACACACGGTACTGTTTGCTGTTACTATGAGTGTTACTTAGAAAGGAAGCTAATTCACTAGCTATGTTCCTTAACCTAACTCGAAACTTCCGACCCCAGCCCAAAGGGGGGAATTTTTTTTTTTTTTTTTTTTTTTTCCCCCCCCTTTTTTTTTCCCCCCCCCCCCGGGGCTAAAGCCTGGTACGAATACTGGACTATTGCCATTTCGGAGACCCGAGATTCAAACCTGGAACCGCGTAATGTGCATTAAGTTATAATAACCACTAGATCAATAACACATAACGTGACATCAGTATTTATTTTATGCCGGAGTCAAACTTGACTTCATTTTACTAATTATTAAACTATTAATATACACAATTTATCTGTCTGCCAGTGGTATCTCATCCTGCCGATACTGAATGTTCGCTGACATTTCACCCAAATGTCACTGAGTTCTCTGGAATATTGTGTTTTAATCTTCTTAAATTATTTTCTACAGCATCTAATTTTACTTGTATAACTTCTTAAGCTGATTATCGTTTTTTACCTCAAGTATTAACTTCCTTGTCAATTGCAGTTTAAAATTTACTTACTTAGTAATGCAATGTTAAACTCACATAAATTCAGTCAAACTAATGAGATACATAAAAGCTTTGATGCGACTTACATACTGTAGCGTTTCTTAAAACTAATAATTATCTAGCGACAAAGCATGCATTCTTTCGTTATTACTAATTATTGTTAAAGGCTCGTTGATACAGAAAAAGAAGGCCAAAGTCATAAGGTTTTGAAGTGTCCTAATTATTATACCACGACTAAAAGCGGTTTTAAATTTTTGTATCCGAATACGACAAAGGCGAAATGACAGGAAACTCGAACAAATTACGAGACAATTTCCCGAACAATACAAACAATTAAATGGTCTGAAGTGTCCTGTTTGGTCTCAGACGAACCGTTGATAATGTGGCTGTTGTACAGGAGCGAATTTTCACTTTGTAGGGCCCTAATATTAAGACAAAAACGTCTTTTAAAATACATAAATATGCGCCGGGCCTCAGTGCCCGTTGTAGCGTTATTTCGAGATGTAAGTAGAGTATTCAACAGAGTACTTGTAATAATAATAATGAAATAATTTTCCTTTAAGAGGGTTACAAACCTGACTACGAACTAACTTGACGGATAAACTTCCGAAAAGCGCATACCGCCGATCGATTTGAAATTTGGTATATTTATTTTTTTTTCCCCCCCCAAACCAAAAATATTAAAAAAAAAAGGGGCACCCCCCCTTTTTTTTAAAAAAAAAAACCCCTTTTTTTTTGGGGGCTCCCCCCAAAAAATTTTCCCAAAAAAAAAAAAAACCCCGGGGAAAAAACCCCCGCGGGGGGGGGGAAAAAAAAACCCCCCCCCAAAAAAGAAAAAAAGGGGGGGGAAAAAAAAAAAACCCAAAAAAAAAACCAAAAAAAAAATCCCCCCCCCCCAAAAAAAAAAAAAAAAAAAAACCCCCCACACTAAAAAAAAAAAAAAAAAAAAAAAATTTTTTTTTTCCCACCCAAAAAAAAAAAAAAAAAAAAAAAACCCCCAAAAAAAAAAAACACATTTTTTTTTTTTTAAAAAAAAAAAAAAACCCCCATCCCCCCCCCCCCACAAAAAAAAACCCCACAAAAAAAAAAAAAAAAAAAGAAAAAGAGGGGGGGGGGGGTTGTTTTTTTTAAAAAAAAAACCCCCCCCCCCCCCCCCCCCCCCCCCCCCCCCCCCCCCCCCCCGCGGCCCCCCCCCCCCCCCCCCCCCCCCGGGGGGGGGGGGGCCCGCCCCCCCCCCCCCCCCCCCCCCCCCCCCCCCCCCCCCCCCCCCCCCCCCGCGGGGGGGGGGGGGGGGGAAAACACCCCCCCCCCCCCCCCCCCCCCCCCCCCCCCCCCCCCCCAAACACACCACACACCCCCAACCGACGGCCAAAGAGACCCACACGCCGACAGAGGGGGAGTTTTTTTCTCTCCCCCCCCCCCCCCCCCCCCCCCCCCGCCCCGGGGGGGGGGGGGGGGGGGGGGGGAAAGAAAAAAAAAACAAAAAACCCCCCCCCCCCCGCCCCTCGCGTTTTTTTTTTGACCCCCCAAAACCCAACCCAAACATTAAATTTCGAACTACCAATCTACGTTTGACTTTCTGTCTGTAGATTTATAAATGTTCAAAGCCGCAATAGGTTATACGACTGGGGTATTCCACGTTTCTCCTCTTTCAACGACTTCAACCTTGTTTGCCCTCCTCTGTGTCAAAACATCTCTAAATAAGTAAAATTAGGGCCCCGTCTCCTTTGTGTTATAGAGGTTTCAGTGTAACTATGGTACTAGTGTGTTCATGCTCTTTCGAGAAACGATAATGGGACAATAGAAAAAGTTTGGGTCAAGGTCTATCTTGATTCGGGATCTCTAATTACGTCGCTTCCTCTTAATCTGTTAGTTTCATTAAAAAGGTTTTAGAATCACTCTTCATACTAATATTACTAGAAATACGACTATGTATTCACTATTATTGATATGTACTATTTCATTATATATAAAAAAAAACTAAGTAGTGTCTGTGGTTTACGCGAGCAGTAAACATTTAAATAATACACTTTTTACGCTTACATACGCGAAATATATAAGTTAAGTTACTTTAAATTTATTTTAAATAATATATTATCACGTTTTAAACAGTTTTAGTTATACTGTAAAGATTTATCCTTTATTTAGAGTTATATTTTATTATAAACAATACAAAATAATAATGTCTGTAGTTTACGCGAGTAGTAGACATTTAAATAAAACAGTTTTAACGGTTTTAAACGCGAAATATATTGCTTATTTTAAATTTGATTTAAATAACATATTTCAAGTTTTAAACAGTTTTATTTAAACTATAAATATCTATTCCATATTTGGACTTATATTTTACAATATAAAGCAGAAAGAAATAAGAACTATGCCATATGTGCATTTGCAAAAGTTATCCTCATAAGCATATAAAAATCATAACATCTGATGATGCCGCCCACACGTGATGGCGAAACGTCGAGAACCTCTTCTCGCTCACATCGGCCGAACACCCCAAAAAACAACGACATACATATAAAAATCATTGCTGTAATGTTTTTTGGTCAAATTTTAAACTCATATACATTTCTAAAAGTATTTAAGAAGTTACAGTTAAGTACAAAGATATTTTTTAAACTAAAATACTTGTTTACAGTTCTCTCTAACTCTAAACCTCTATGACATGTACATTTGACAAGTAATCCATTTGTTACAAACACAAAAATATATATATTTGCAGACATAAATTAACAGGCTTATGAGTGAGTAGTAAAAATAATTGAGCTCGAAGTTAAAAAATACACTTGGGGAGTGATAAGTACAAACGATAATATGCCAATAGAGTACTGGGTCAAGGTCGATAAGGATTGAGAGGGATTCTTTAATGCTTCATGTTTTTGTCTACCCGCAGGGTATCTGAAGGAAATAGCTTTTTGTTGGTGTGGTCTCGGCTTTTTATCATTGGTCCTCTCCAAGTTTATATTTTGTTTTTCTTTTACTTTCCTGTTGTTTATTTTTATAAGATAAGTCTTGATCTAGATTTTTATTTACTTGACCGTGTACAAAACAAAGTTTCATAGACACGCATCGTTGAATCGACGTAAGAAATTTCGTTTAAAGGAACAAACATGACAAATAATTCTATTAAAATATTCTTTTCGTAGATTACACGAAATAAAACAAATTTAATGGTTTAGAACCGAAGACACGCGATTACACTTCTCGACTTTCTGTGGACAGTGCTTCGTGGCCCAAACAGAATTTCGGTATTTCTAACACCCATGTATTGCACCCGGTGAAGATCGAATCCACCGCCCACTAACACTAACGAGCTTGTCCAAAATAATACATATATGGTTAATAGATGTTGCAATGTCTTATTCCGAAATGTTTCAGTTAAATATATCTTTGTCCTTTTTACCTTTTATGTGAATTTCTGTCGAACTCTATCTGCCTGTCTGTCTGTCTTGCCTGCAGTGTCGTTTATATATAATTAAAATTAAAAATGCTCTCATATGCATAAATACGTCATATATTGTTTTTTATACTTAGACTTCTGTTGAACGTTCCCGAATTAAACGCACATTGATAATTACAATATAGAGTCATTAGTGCCAAACTTAACAAAGCTTTTAGCCTCAAAAGAATCAGGACAGCTTCCAGTTAAGTATGCATAGCGCTTTCACAGAGGTGTCACAGATTTCCATGCAAACATTTGACGTCTATAAAATTTGCAAGCATACCCGGTTCAGTTTTGCCTGTCCCTTCGGGGTAGGCGCCAGTGAGTCTGTGAGGGTAAGTCGAAGCCTAGGGTGAGGTATGTAAGTGTGTATGGCTATATGGATTACTAGCTGTAGAGTCACTAGGACTCTGCAAAATAGTTATTTTAGGCATCGAAATTTGTTTTTGCAAACCTCCTTCTCATCTTTATAAATGCTAACTGTGACCCACGGCGTCGATCGCGTCCCGTCGTTCGTGCAAGTTAATCTTTAAAAAATAGAGGTATCATTCCTTCCCCATATATTTTTTTTGGTATTTTGAACATATTTCGCAGTGCACGCAAAGGAATTCCTCAAAGATGAATAATTTTCCCCGTTTTTTCAAAATTTCTCACTTTATCTTTTCGTATTGGTCCCAAACTGGCGTTTTGTGTTTTGTGTAATGTAATATAACACAAAAAAATCAATTCGAACTAGTAGTTCCTGAAATTAGGTCTTCATACAAACAAACAAACTCTTCAGCTATATCGTCTCGTTCCGGCATTTAAATATATACCGAAACTAACATCTACATTACAAAAGAGTATAAATTGTATTGATTGAAATACATTGGACAAACATTTATCTAATAGGTTGCATTAAAATGCAATAAATCATACGCTTGCATCGGATGCCTCTAAATAAATTGTGGCGCGTGTCGATCGCTCGGGGAATACCGTCTACGGTCAGAAGAATAGATTTGTTATTATATGTAAAATTATGTATATACAATTTTAGAATAACGATGTACGGCTTCCGCGGCCATTTTGCAAAGCTTAGATTTTCGCGAAGCTTGGATTAGGCGAGATGTTCGTCGGTCGTAATTGAGAATTTCTCGACGTTTCGATGTCATATCCTGATAATGATCCGTTTCAGCTATGTATTATATTTCTTTAACTCATCAAGCTAGCTAGCTATTTTATATTACTCCATAACGTTCAGCTTTTATGGTAATAGTGCTTCAAAAAATAATAGTAATTAACGGATTATAACGCGAAATGTTAAATTGTTTTCATTTTATTTTAACTACGGACCGACTGCGCGTTTTGAATGCTATTGCTATGGTCACGGGGGGACGTGTTAACTAATATATTTCGCCCTTTTAATAGTTAACGCTTAACTACAGACAATATTCTTGGTTTTAGTGAGTCTAGAATGCTTTCATTGGGATTTTGTGCTTCGGGAAATTCTGACCTTGTCGCCCAGTAACAAAATACACCATAATTTCTAGTGAAAAAGTGATGTTTTGTTTTATTCAGATTAGAATATATATAGTTTTTGACAGACTTTTTTTATGGAAAAATGTCCTCTAATTTCCACGACCTTGTCAATGCGACCTTTGAAGATCGTCGGTTTTATCACCACTCACAGTGGAAGTCGTACTATTTCTTTTGGCTCACGCTTTTACTGTCAGTATGGTTGTTTTGCTGACAGTACGTTAAGTGCCGTTGCACAACTGTTTGGGACGCTAATAGAACCGAGTTCCGGTATCGATCTACCAACACTATTTCAGTGTATTCCCCTCTTCCCCGTGGTTCGAGATTCGGAGGTGCAGTAGATGTGTAATTAGTTTAATTGATTTATCGATTCTGCGTAAACAAATCGATTTTCAGTGAGGCTTTATTTATAGATCACTAACAACGAATAAGTTTACCATAGGCTTCTTCTATGTTGACTTATGTATTTTAGGTTTTTAGGTTTATTAATGTTTTCTTATTAAGAGTTACGGTGTTTAGTATTGTCTGTGGCTTACGCGCATTGTGCAGATGTATTAAATAAATTAAATATAACACTTTTAATGGTTTCCAAAGCAAGCGTTGTCACGAGAGGACGCACGATATATTTCGCGTTTAAAATCGTTGAAAGTATCATTAACTTATAGTATGGAATGATTGCTATATTTAAGATGCTTCAATTAAAAAAAGTCATAATGTTTTCCCTTCAATTTTGCCGTTAGTAGGTTATAAGTACTCCTCCCCGTGACCACGGATGCTGCATAGTATCATAAACGTCGGGCCGTAGTTAAAATTATTTGTAAATAAGTTTAACTAATATATTTCGCGTTTTAGTCCGTTATAGTGTGTTGTTTAAAAGTGTATTCCTCGCGTAAATTACAGACAGTATTTAAGTGTCTACTACTCACATTATCATCTCAGATAAACACTGCAAACACATCTGTCATTTGTTAACATCCTACTTGCTTTGCGATTATGCTACGGAAATAGCGCGTTTTCGCATGGAATGCATCGCCGATCCTGTTATCAGATTGGATGCGAGCCAAGCGGTCAAGGTTACCACCATCAACCACTCGAGCGAAACAGGCTAACGATAGTCTGTAATGAGGTCATACGGATTCGTTTGCGGGGAGAAACGGCTAAGATGGATGAGCATCAGGAGGTCAATTTCGAAATGGGAGCAAGCTTTAGGGCATATCTTTAGGTTTCCTTAATTCAACTTAAACGTCAAAGAAAAAAACTAGAATAAGTTTACCATTACCGCCCATGTGATTCCGGTCGGCTAGTAAAGCGCTAAGCGCAAGATGTACTGGGTAGGGTACAATCGACTGTCATCTAAAATGATTCGCTCGTACAAAGCGCATAAAAAGGAATCTATGTAAATATAATCAACTTGACATAACAATTCAGTGTCTCTAAGGAACTATGGAATTTCATATTTATGGCATTTTTGTGACGTAATTTATTAGTTTTATTAATATATGGGTTATTGATTTGATTGAGTGGATTTCCTAATACCCAAGCTTTGGTTTGGACCCCCCCCCCCCCCCCCTTCCCCCCCCCCCCCTCCCCCCCGTTATAGACAGGACTATATTATTAGCCATACATTGAATTTTATTGCTTAAAATCGAAATATGAGTTAGAACAACGAGTTGAAATTATCATGTCTTCATTTCTTATAAGGATCGCTCGTTCCTTCGAATGGGAATACAACAAAAGCTATCCTTTTTTTGCTTCTCTGCGAGAGATTAAAAAAATAACAAAGTCAAGGAAATGTCCTGATTATCTGGAGATGCGCCAAACAGCTGATTCACCAGTACAATCACGTACAGAACGCTGTCTTATTTAATATTCGATAAAATAAGTACGAGAGTGTCCGGCGAATATAATTTGACTTGAACTGTAAAATTTACTTATAGGCGTACTATTTTTCTATAGTGTATGTACTACGCTATTCGACAGAAAAAGCGGCCCAACAAAACATTGTGCTATTCAATTTTACAAAGAACTCGTGTTCACTAAAAAATATAAATGGAGTCAGAAATACACTCGCGCAAAACTTTCATAATAGATGATGTTTGTTTTCATCATGAAAACAAAATCATCATTATAAGTTTCACAAAAGTTTACTCGGTACAAAGTAGTTACACTTAAGAATTGCAATAGTGCAGTATACGTAAGTGTACAGTAAGACCTAATTCGGCATACATTAGGTATTAGGTAAAACTAACAGGTATCGGTCACTCGGGCGCAACCGTAATAAATTATGATGTCTAAATTCACTATAACTCTTGATCTAACGCTGTACGTGAACAATAAAACGCGGGAAACATCCCGCTTAGTTGGCGACGGGCCAAAGGTCTGCTTTACGAGTACATTCGCGCACGAAACGATTTATAATAAATAATCATAAATTGCAATTTTATTGACTGCCGTGTTGTGTAATTGTTACAGTTTTATTTACTGAGTTCGAAGTTCGAAATTTTATGAGGGAATTGCGCGCGCGGTTATGGTTTGTAAGGAATTTTGACGTGAATAGTTTTCGTTAGGAATAACTTTCTTCTATGATTCTATTTCAGCAGTATGTCTGTAGGGAATTCATGAAATAATAATATTATAATATGACAGAAATATAAAGAATTAACTTCAAAAAATACTATGTGGAATTCTATGATAAAATATAGGATTGTATTGTTCTCTTTTTTTATGATAAACTACCTTCCCATGTTTTCATGGAGGCTTTGAAAGTACATTTTTAATATAAAAAAATGGCTTACATTTCAAAGTTTGTTAAAATATCATTGGAAATATTCTACTATATAGAACGGTGGCACAAAAATTAACAACTTCTTCATACCGATGTATACCAGAACTAGAGGATGTAGTATTTTCCTATATTTTACGATATTTAATAATAACACAGTATAAATCCCTGCTTATCCCCGATATCGTCTTGATATTAAATATACGCCGATATAGATTTTTTTCGGTCCGCTGAAAAAAATTATGAAGGGCAAAACTCGCTCTAACAGGATTTTCTCCCTCGATGATGTTTTTATTTTTGGATGGTTGTCACTATCGGATTGCGATAAATGTCAATAAACCCTTGGGATTATACACGCTACGTAAAATGTAGGTCGATTAGGACATTAGGACACCCTCCATTTTCAATTCTATAATCCTCCCATGACCACGGCTTCTAACAAGCATCCTAAACGTCGAGGCGTAGTTAAAACATGTTAACTAATATAGTTCTCGTTTTAAACCGTTAAAAGCGTTTTATTTAAATGTTTACTACTCGAGGAAACTATGGAAATACTCATGTAGATTCTTTTTAAACCTTTTTCCAAGATTGGTACGCGAAGCAATGGAAATTAAGAAATACAAATTTCAATAGGACGGACGGCCTCAAACTATTAAACACCTGGGATCCCATATTAAAAACTCTGGATTCCAATAAATACAACATACAAACAAAACGTGAAAGACACGTTTTGAACCGTTCGTGTTTTATTTAAATGTGTACTTCTCGCGTAAACTGGAGTTAGTATGTAGATTCTCTCTAAAGATTTTAGTCATATAACATTGGTAATGTGTTATCGTTTAATTCAAAAAGCCTAACATAACAATATAACTGTATTTTATCTCATTTTTTTTTAGCTTAAGTATAATTTTGGAGGACGGTCACCCTACGTCCTATTTGTTGAGTGTAGTGTGAAATGTCATTGGAGCATTTTAACAAATGGTCGAATAACATGAAAATTGTTTAAATAAAAGTGGATTTTTGATATATTTAATTAACTAGCCGACTAGCAAACGTTCTTATGACATATTAAGTACTAGCAATTATTGTCTCGGGCTGTTCGGCCGATGTGAGCCACCACGTGTGAGTGTGATTGTGTGATTAAGTACTAGCTTGCCCGCGACTTCATCCGCGTGGAATAGTGACTTGTGGTAGAATTTTTAATTATTTTGGCTTTTATTATATGTGAGGGCGCATTTAGGGCAATAAACTATGTTATAAGTCTACTTTCCCAACTATCACCTCCATACTCCTACTCTAACTCCCACTCTCATTCCTACACTCACTCTCACTCCTACACTCACTCTCACTCCTACTCCCACTTCCGCTCACACTCCCACTCCCATCCTATTCCCAAAAAGCCAAAGAAGACAGTTTCATTGTTCTAGATTTAAAACCCACGAATTTCCAAACAAACTTTCATCCCCTTTTTCAACCCCCTATTAGCAGGCTCTAAAATATCTGTGTACCGAATTTCATTCAAATCAGTTCAGTGATTTCGGAGTTAAAGCCGGACAGACAGACAGACAGAGTACTTTCGCATTATAATAATATTAAAATCATAATTTATTTAAATAAAAATGTATAAAATTATGAATAACGCGGTTTGATTTTGTTCGGCATTTCTACCAAATTGTTGAAAGTAAAAAAGTAGTTATGGTGACGTAACTACAATAGTTAGACATAATATGGTCTCGCGATGTTTTTTGTAGATAATAATATATATTGTAATTTTGTCGAACTTTTTTGTCCTATCATTAATACTCTTGCGTATGCGATAAAAGACATTATATGGCAAATTTTTTTACACCTAATTTTTTACCTCCCGTTGAAATTTCTCAAGATTTCTATCGTAATCCTAATTTTCAATGATAATGTAGCTGTCTAATGAAAGAATTATTAAAATCGGTCCAGTACAATAATAAAATCTTTTCTTATAAATTAGTGTAGATAGCTGTTACCCACGATATTCGTATCCCGTCGTACGCGTCCCGAGTTCGGATCGTTATTGCTAGTTAATCTTAAAAGATAGACATATAGAGTCGCGGACTTTTTTTAGATCATGTAAAGGGAAATCATTCTTTCAATACACAATTTTTAGGTATCTTAAACAGTTTTCGCAGCGCACGCAACGAACACCACCAAAGATTAATAATTTTCCTCGATATTTTTCACATATACCAGTGTCTCTTCGCTGCTATTGGTCGCTGCCCGCTATAGTATAGCTTCCCTAATTAAATTGTCAATCCAACACAAAAATATTTTTTCTAGTTCAAACAAACAACTCTCAGCTTTATAATATATAGTGATAGACAAAACACAAAAATAATATAGAAGATATGATTTCAACGCAACTTGAGTACCTTTATGTCTCACATTTTTGATTTTGTAATTGCATTGCGTTAAGCATAGGATTCATTGAAAAAATAATTACTCCGCTCGTACAGATGAAAAATTTTAATTTTATTCACTACCCAAATACATTTGTGTAACATAAAAACAATGAGTCTGACAATTGATCATAAATGCGAACGAGTCATAATGTTTTATCGTCCGGCCGTCATTTCCCCAACTTCAGCTACGATCATATAATTCGCTATAAACCTTATGTATTTATAAGCACTCGAAATATGTGCCCGGTTGCAGGAAATTTTGTATTTTTGTTGATAAATTTTACTCGTTTCGACGCATAAAAGATGGTATTTACTCAAATAATTACTTTAAACGTTTAATATACTAACTTAACAGTTTTTACATTTAAACGCGAAGACAAGTTTGACTCTAGTTTGAACGGTGCGGGTGAAAACTTAATAAGTTATTATTATAACATTGCATACAATTCTTAAAACGGTTGACTTGTTTATAATTATTGATTACAATTGCGGCCCGACGTTTTTCATTGCAATTGTTAAAATAAGTTAACTAATATACTTCTTGGGATTTTCTGTCTGTGATGTAATTCCATGCTATAAATTAAAAAAATCGAATTTTAGATTGAAACTTTTACGTTACGCTCTAACCAGTTGAGCTACTGTGTCCATATGGAAATCTACACTTTTTTTATTTAAATAGAAGTCCCGATTTGTGCTCTAATAATTATTTAAAAGATAGGTCCAAACCTATCATAGGGTAATAAACTAATAACATATAATCAAAGCTCCATTCTATATGCAAGTCTCGTCGCGTCCGTCAGAGATGTAATCTCTTTGATCTCACAACAGATTGCGTTGTCCGCACCCCGCTTGGACAGGCCCTTTATAACGTACAGTGTATCTGACGTTGCGACGAAATTATTGTGCTCTGTGTGGTTATGACTTAAGCCTATAGGTACAATGCAATAGAAGACACGAAATATTGGCTTCTGTAAATAATAAACTTTTTCCTACTTAAACGTCATTTACGCCGTTCATTTGTGTGGGTCTTCTTCCACTGCTCTATTACAGTAGGTTGGCGTTAACTAATAATAAATATTAATTAAAAAAATATTTAGACACGGGCACGATTTGACCCGGCATCCTTAGCGTTCCGTGCTGTTGCTCTAATATGATATACAACGCAGGCACTGTTGTAATCTATGTTTTTTATTGTAATTTGCGTAAAAAATACAGGAAAAATTTAATTAATAAAAGAGTCTAATTTGAAGCAGATAAAACATCCTACGATTAATTCAAAATTACACTAAAAACTGAATTAAAATAACAAGTTACATAGTTAGTTAAATAATAAGTTAGTTAGTTTATATATAGATAGTCCTTTACGTCACGTTAGAAAAAGTTACTCCTTCGCGTACTGTGATAGTATTTTATTTAAACGCTTATCGCCTTGATTACGGCGTTTAATTAACGACTGAAAACAAATAAATCTCTTTTATTAAAATTAAAGTTGTCCAAAATCAATAACTCCTCTAGTTATGAGAATGATGTAATTACTTGAAAAGGCTTTAAGAGCAGCCTACATACTCAAGTAGACTCTATTTGAAGTATTTATGTGAATATGCACCATACATTGCGTATGGTGTTCCCAGCTAATCTCCTCTGATTGATATTTGCACAGAGGGTTCTCTCCTGTAACTACCCAGATCTAGACGCTTGCATTAATAATGCTAAAGTGACTTTATACATTTGAGTATGAATCGAAAGTATTCACTTTTATTTCTATTATTTGTCAAGAAATATCCCACATTCTTATAGTTACTATTTCCAATTTTAGTATGTCTAAAGCTAAAATAGGTTGACAGTGCATCTTCTTGAGATCGTAATTAAGATGTTAAACGGCTTATTATTTTATCTTCCATCAAATGAATCTTATGCTCACTTCTCCACCTCTTTGTCATAAAAATGTGATGTTTCTGTCCAATGCCACTACAGGCCAATGCCTGTAGTGGCATTGGTTTTACCCCCAGTTCAACCACGTTAAACAATCGGTAACAACTAACAACTTCTTTTTTCGTTTCTTATAATAATCAAAAGTATGTCTGTATAGTTATCGATAATTGCATACAACAGTGATAAAGTGAACTTCAGTTAAGCGAATTTGTGATACGGTGATACGTAAAAGTAATTAGTGCGTTACTGGTGTTCTTCGTGTACTCTGCGATGTAATGAGTGCGCCGGAGGAAGGCTGCGGCGTGCGGCGACGGCGCAGCATCAAGCGACTCTTGCGCAGCCTCACTGCGGATCGGCTGCAGACAGGTGATGTTATTCAATAAATAAAGAAATATATAATTTCTTGTCAAACCACTTGACATAGAAATGGTGGCTTGTATGTAAATTTATCAATTGTTTATAATATATTTAATCCTATACCCTTTAATGTTTCGGTTTCGTCACGAAATCGTAACGAAAAATTTTGTAATAAAATCGTCAAGATAATATTAATTCATTAATTATTATTATCGCCATTTAGAATCATCATAGTAATTAGTAGAACTTGTAAAACGGGACGTTTCAGAGGGAAATGTTAACCTATGACAGCCTCTCGATCTACATTTAATCTTCTAGGCACTCAAAAAAATATGAAAGGCCAGTTACTTTAACTTTTACTGTTTATCAGGGATGGCTATCCATCATTGACTGACAATACGTTATTGAAACCGGCCGTTAATGAGTAAGTTAGGTGCAACTTTCAGTACGATGTATATATTATATGTTTACCAGTTGAAATTATTTAGAAGCTAAACTGAGTGCGTTTTGCGTGCTTTGTATAAACCAGAGTTAAAATAATAAACACAATTATTTACTGCTTTACATTGATGGAAATTACGTAGTTCGACGGGGATGTACGAAATTCTCATTCAGAGTCGAACATAACATTATGTTTACGTCCGTTCTATATATAATCGTGTAAATAGACAAAGCTACAAACATAATTGCTAAGAACATCCGCAATTAATACAACAATGAATATAATATTGTACTGCAATGTACACGGTATCTCAATTGGTTTGTGCAATAGAAAGGGACGCTGTGGATGTCAGTTCAAGTCCTGTCCGTATCGTGTATTTTAATCTAACATTAATTTTTGATTTATATGTTACGAATTACACTTACTCGAAGATACATACATACCTTTCAACTCTTTTCTAATGTTGAGGGTAAAAAGTTTTCCACTGTATTGTGAAGGCAATGTAAGATTTATTGGCACATCTGTCGATGTATCGAGATTATAGGCGCCTGGCTTCATTCCGCTATCAACGTCGTGTTTGGCATTTAGACTTTTTTATTGCAATCTAACCAAATTTATTGAGCATGATATAAGGTTCCTTCAGTTCCCCAAACTCAATAAATGCGTAATCATTTAGATGGTAGAAAACGTAGTATAACATTTTATGTTAGCCACTTGAGAAAAGTTTGGTAAATATTTTTTTCTATAAGCTCTCTACATTTAGCATATTTACAAAGTAATTCTAATTAGTTGTATCGATATATTTTATTTATTTATTTTAATATGAAAGGGTTTTGGTCTTCGTGTAAACTCGATAAAAGCACCTGTATAGCTTGACACCTGGAAAGCAGTCTGTGTGCTTTACGCCACGCAGGCAAAGCCACCTTAGATTATAATATTGACTAAGAAGGATTTTTTTAAAAACAATACTAAAAAATAACATTGTTATAAATAAATTAAACAAATTGCGTCTTATAATAGCTATTTATGGGCGTAACTGTAAATAAATTTTAGTTTTTTAAATTTTACCATGGAGATAACGTTCCCTAAAAGAATTTGGCTCTGAAACTTTCCAGTAATGGATCTCGTCAGATATTCCAACTCGTTAAACGTTAACATTAAATGCATCGACAGCTAGAGTATAGGATATTTTTTATTGGCCGCATAATTATATAGGTTATGAGAAGTTCTATGTTACATCTGACGTAACTCTTTTATCTGGCGACAGTGGTTTATGATCTAGGTGGAATTTTGATAATTTTAGATTTTTCGAATATGTGTAAAAATGTTTGAAGTAATTTATTTAGAAAAACATTACACCCGGGAAAACGTGAAACTAGAAACGACGATGACTAAATCCCGTTATAATATATTTTATTTATTTATTATTGCTTTACTTAAATATTATATACTAGTCAATCTGAATAATGTTTATTGTAAACTTTTGATAGTGTTAAACATATTGATTTTGTATAGAATTCGACATAATATTATTTGACCTTGCGGTCTATTTAAGTTAGGCGGATGCATCTTGCAATGTCGATCTATTCATTGCAAACTATCCTGCCCACACATTCACATCATTATTGTTTATAAGGACTACAACACACTGCTCGATCTAATCTTATCGGTACTAGTAATATCTTATATAATATTTATAGGCATTTTTTTCTTTCGAAGAAAGGGAGAGAATATACAAAGCGTAAAGATTATAAAATTAATATTAGTTTTTATTGCCTGTTCTAAAAGAAGATAGAGACACATTTTTTTTTTTATTCCGTTAATTACGGTGTAGTGAGTTTACACCCTTATTCTATTATTGTATGGTGCAAGTGTTTTGTGCGAATATCCAGATATACGTTAGATTCCTGACGATTTGCCAATTCACATGTTATATTGTAATTTATGTTGCATCTCGTGCGATTAATCAAATCTTACCATATCCCTGTCGACAAGCCATTTATTCATTCTACCTAGCTCTTCCCCTCATTTCGTTATTATTTCAATAATGATAATAATAATTTAAATAATTATCAATATCATTATTTAATTTATCAGTAGCAATTTATTGCCTTGCGCGGATATCGAATAGGATCGATTAATTGTTGATATATGTAATAACTTACGATTCATTTAAATAAGACACTTGTAATTATTTAAACCGCGAAATATATTAGTAAACTTATTTACTACGCCTCGAAACTGTTATAAAATAGAAACAGAAAGAGAGGCAAAAGTCGATTCGTTTTGTTCCCCCGTGACCACGGACGCTGAATCCGAATTGTCGCAGTTGAAAGTTAAATAAAGAAGGATAAATATAATGCCACGGAAAAATTCTATAGTAATTAATGCATTCACTGCACAAAACTATACTACACATTTGTTTACCCCTGTCGGATATTGCTTCCTGGTAACTCAAGAGCGGCTGCCGCCAGTCCATCGGCACGATAGCTATCGTAAACTAATACTATTTTCGGTTATTCACAGTGCGTACGCGTAGTTACAAATACACAGATGTATTGAAACGACAAAGTCGGTTGATAGGAAAGGGGCATCACGAACAATATATATATATACAGTTACAAAAAGCGTGTTATAAGAATATTGTAATAGTATTTTAAGTACATAATATTTTACCGAGAATATTGCTTTTCAAGTACTGTCAGTAAAATAAACTGTAAATAAGTATACATAATACATTACGTGTTTTAATCCATTAACCTGTGTTTTATTTAAATTACCGGTACGTATAATTACCGGTTTTATTGAGTTTGGAGAGATTAAAAATAATTTTGAATTTCAAATTGAAAAAGAATAACATAATTTATGGTTATATATAGACACTTAAGTTTCGAGCATTCAGTTTGAATGGACAATTTAGACTTGACATCAGTTTTGCTTCGGAAAGCCGTTTTTAGTTTTTTGCCATCTAGACGTCCGCTCGCATTTTAATTTTAAGACTATTGAAATTATATAATGTATGTAGGCAAATAAATAATGCTTTCTTAGTTTCGAATTCCTTCAGAGCCTATTAACTCTTGCATACGTTTGCTCGTTTTGTGATTAAATAGGACGTCGGAATAAAGCACATGTCATTGCTATAAACCGTTGTCGCCTTCATCTACAGCACTATATAAAACACGTGTGTAAATGAATAGGCAATCACTTCCTGCTCAAAGGCCGGGCAGCGGACAGGCTTTAATTAAATCTTTTGTTTGCCGCCCGCCTTGTTTTGTGATGACCTCGTTAAAGTACAAAAGTTGTCAGAATTCAACTCATATTCAATAATCCTTTTAATATGATTCATGATTCTATTTTGAGAGCTTTACTAAAACTTTCACGATTTACGAAGGTTAAGTACCTGACACATAACATATGAAAGAGATGCGTTGTCAACTAGAAATCTACAGACTGAAACCGAATCGCGGTTAAGCTATGTGGCTTTTTCATAAACTTTCGACACGAAACGATGTTTCATGTGATAGGGATCGAACCCATGGTCCGTTGATTATTTATACATTCATGCATACATGTTAGACTAACGAGTCTAATAATCCAAAACCAGAGTGAAATTTGTCTAAATTTGTTAATTAACCGCCATATTTCTCTTTGTATTTGTCATCTGTTACCACTATATTTGTGTATTAGCTAGCCTATCAAGAGATTGTCTATTAAAAAATGCCTTTTTGTTTACTGTTTTTAGTAGTTATTAGGAGAAAGTTTCGCGATGTTTTTTAATTCTAACTCCTGCTCAAGTGATTTTTTTTTCTATTCTTTTTAGATTTATAATTTATAAGTAGAATTGTCAGAGTACTAATTTCTATATTTCTCGCGAAGAGAAGACACAAACTGAGGTACAATGCGAACTTGTATTATTACTTTATTTATTATTTTTAACGACCAAGGTAATTTAGTTTCTAATATATTTATCTTCAGACACTAGTCTGCTATGTAGAGATAATAAAACAGAAGGATTATAATTGATAGTTCCCCCTCAACTATTAAACTAAAGCTTTGCAATGGCAAAAGTTCCACTCGATTGGACAACACGATTGAAAATTATTGTTCTAATATCTATTGATTTGTTTTCATCGAGTTGAAACACAGCCTCATCATCTACATATAGAAGCTTTTGTATATCTGCCATTTGATTGAAATATCAAATGGATCAGTCGTGTCCATGATTCTTTAGAGAAACGTTTGTACTTGTATAAAGAAAGATTTAATATTTTGTTATCTTATATGCTTTAAAGTATTGAAATAATTAATATTAAAATACCATGAGTTATAATATCCTTCTTGTGCTACTTATTTTGAGGGGTTCTGTTTGAAGAAAACAATACTGACAAAATGACATTAGCCGGGAAGCACAGATGAAATGTTTATAATGATAGTGACGGTTGGAATGCTTTCCCGTAATAAATATAGGCGAAGATCTATACTCGGTGAGTTCGGGAAATATAAGAAAAATCATAGCATAGCATTCCTCGATAAATGTTTGAATGTATACAAAAAAACATTTTTCAATTCGAATCAGTAGTCCCTGAAATTAGCGCGATCAGACAAACTCCTCAAATTTATAATTATAGCATAGATTAGTATTTAATATTGCTTTTTTATGTTACAGGTAAGTGCCGCCTTTAATGCAATGGTGGTTACAGTATATACATAGTAAAGGTAAGTATATCTTTTATTTAATAATAAAAATTATTTTTTGGAGCGCCATCTATCAAATTAATAATGAACGTTGACTACGAAACTTTTAGTTTCACCACTCACCACTAGATGTCAGTGGTAGAAACCAGCGAGTACATCTAAATAATGTGCTTTTTTGTCCCAATATATTTTTTATTAATAATAAGCATTGGGTATTCCTGACGTAAATTCTAATAAATATATAGAAACTTATAGACACGATAAATATGTTTATTGATTTATTTTTGTTTTACTCCAGTGTATAAAAGTGTAAGGTATCTCGTGAAATATCAAGTAAAAAAAAATAAGCACGATCCCTTTCGGATACAGGTGTTTTGTTTCATATTTAGATCTGCAGATGTTTTCCGATTGACAGCTGCGGTTTAAACATGTGCGGTGCAACCTGAGATTTTTTGTGTTGATTTATTAGCTTTCGATGACAGAAGAAATAAAAAACCAAGGCTCAAGGCACACTTTGATGCAGATGCTGTTCGGTATTGACTTTTAAGCCATAATTGTATCAATAAAACATTTAAAAAGTAATTTTGGTACGTAAAAGTTAATAAATAGAGATATATAGCAGGAAAATTTACACATATTCAACGAATAAATAGTACTGCATTGGCATTTTAAACTGTAAATAATATCTATGTATTTTTTTAATGAAGTACATTTTTAAGATACAGGAGTACAGGCAAGCATGGGGGGGTTCAGATGATGGTAGGTTACACCTACCCCAGTCTTATAACATTTAATCAAGATGCGTTGTCGCCCCATTTTGGCTTTGGATATTCAGTTTTCTTAAGAAGCTCTTCTTGAGATAACACAATACATTAATATACGTATTAATATAAATAATATAATTTCAACGAGATAGATAATAGTCATGGACGTTTACTAGTATTAAGACGGAAACAATGTTACATTCGACGATATTAATTTATTATCGAAAATTAGGCTTAGCCGACAAATTGCGCGCCATCGTTCGTATTTGAAAGTTCGGCAACTGTGCTAGTGGGGGCTCGCGCGCATTACTCGCGACGAACTAGTGTTGTGTCGTTCTCGCTATGTCGGACGATTATTCATATCACTAGCAAGTAATTATACGATCAATCCCGAAAATTTTCCCAAAGTCAAAGATCGCTTCTGTAAACTACTTAATAGTTCTCTAAATCACTAATGAATGCTGAGTTTCGCAAAACGGTAGATGAAATTATTGTAATTTCTGCGAAGACCCGTAGAGTTGGCGCTCAGCCAACCCAGTGTTGCAAAGAGACGCGGTTATTGTTATGGGTAAGTCGAGGGCACTTCCGCGAAACACCGCCGTATCACGAGAAATAGAAACGGTTTCATGTAAACAATCAAAATATCGTTTAATGACAGGCGCCGTTTCATGTCTAGTTCAAGGTGGGCGTGGGGGATTTCGAGAATCGAGTTAAACTCTACAACAGCTGGGTTGTGTGGGCCTCATACTTGATCAACTCTTCATCAGAAGACTTCAGAACTTCTCGAATTTACTTATTTGAATTTTTTTTTTACGGCGCGACGTTACGATTGCTTGCAGCTAATAAATATCGCGTTTTAGACCGTTAAAGTGCCGCATTTAAATCGTATCGTATCGTTCATCACCACGAACTAATTATTTTAGCTTGACTTAATATCCCCGAACGAACGGTCTTGAGCTCGCGTTTAATCTCGCACCATGTCTTTCTCACTGTCTTCGCCTCGTTTTCAACTGTATGCCACCAGGATTGTTTGAGGCGCCTACGTTTGCGTTTTTCTGGAGAATTGCATTCACTGGCGATTTGGGTTGTCATGGGGCCATGACCCCACCAGGACTTAGGTAGACCACTAATTGAACATATTGATTTTATTTTATTAGTAAACGTACTTAACGTACGTATTAAGTACGTTTACATATGAACATTAGTACCACGACTATGTGACCCCCTCCTGGCGCCAAAGCTAGATCTCCCTTTAATTGTAATCAAGCGCCTGTTTGGGAATATGATCGGAATATCTACGATGTGTGTGGTCAATTTATTTCATTAATCTCATCGATTGGAGTCTTATGCTATCTTTTTTTTTCATTAATTTTTATATCACGCGTGTCCCTACTGACCCATTCTATATATCTATCTCGAAGACGCATAATACGAAGTTTTAATCTTCATCATTCAAGGTAGAATAAATATGTTGCGTGATATATGTCTTAAAGCAATTATACGAGTATGTACTATAAATCATCTGTTTTCTGTTAATATAGCTGAAGTAACACAATATATGTATTACGTTACTTCAGTCAAATAGAAATGACGCGGTCATCACGGTCTTCATTCAATTTATACACTTCAGATTTTAAAAAAATAAATAGTCTTGGCAAGTTTATTTTTTATTATTCACTACTTATGTATATGATACAACACATTTATGTTTAATAAAGTGACGTGATCGGTCTTTTATGCTGTGCAAGGTTACTCGTTTCAAGTAATATTAATTTTAAAATATGGAAGGTCAAAAAGGTACCCCAAATGGCAAAAGCAGTGGGTCAAGTGTGGACCCTTGTAAGAACTTAAAGTTTTGATTACAAAATCCTTGAGTGTGTCTAAATGCAAACAATTTGCAGTATTGTTCCGAAATTATAACACATATATAATAAATTACGGTTTTATTTTTTTTATTTGAAGAAATAATAGTACTTATATATAAACATCAAGCCTAAATGCTTATTCAATAAATGCCCCACCTCACACCAAAATAATTTTTCAACTCAAACCAACTGTTCAGCTTTATAATATTAATCTAGATAGTGAAATTAACTTGTTAATGAATTCGAAGAAGTAAAGATTAGACTAGATAGCTTACATAAAAGTTTAGTGACTGTCATTTGTTTTATAATTTTCAACGCTTTGAACAACATATATATTTTTTCTAGTCGAGTAATTAATAGATATCTATTTAAAAATGTGAAGATATTGAAGGAATCCTGTTAATCAAACGAGGCACATCATATTTGTCTCCGTTCGGCACACAATCGCTGTTACCCGGTAAACGAGTTGCGTCAATAAATAATTTATAGCTATTGTTTGAATAACTGGATATATGCAAACTGTGACTCACGGTCTGTTATGTCTTATCGAATATCTTGATAAAGGAGAAAATAAAGGGATTTGACTATTTGAAAGAAGAAGAAAAACAAGTTAGGCATGTACCATTAGAGCAACACGCTATCAAAAATAATGGCTAGGTTTATTCGAATTGTAAGAAGGCTGATTTTAGAGCTAATTTAAGTTTTGGCGAGCGAATACAGAGTAATACGCTAGTCAATATTATTATTGGCACATTCACAGTGGTCAGAACTGACGGACTCGCATTGTCTAGCCGGTGTAAACAGTTCTCCTATGTAAACACAAGGTAGCGATCATCGCCCATTGTTTGAGGAAACTGTTGCGATGCGAATCTCGAGCTGATGTCATCCCGGAGTGGCCAATTAGACGTTTAATAGTCTGTGGCCCAAGCTAATCGCTTTCGCGTGCTCGATTAATAGAGCTTATTATTGTAATTAAAATTGTTATATGCGTTCTACAATACTAAACCACCACATAAGTCAAGGCTTGTTCTTCTCGTGATACTTGACGGCCGCAAGGTCCAGGGTTCGAATCCCTATTCCCTGGGTTTTTGCAGTTTTTAAACGTCTAGTATTCGCTCAAAATTTAACCCCGTGCTTTAGTGACCACGTTCTTATATCGAATCTAGGAAATCTAAACACCGTTGACATAAACATATCTACATAGTTACAAGGTTGTTTTATGGGTTTTTTCTACAATCAATTAGATAATATGTCGGGTTCCACCGTTCCAGCGTGTTTCTAATTTTTCAATTTATATTTTTTTGTACTGTTGGACTTAGTCTAGAAATCTGGTATAGTATTATGGTTCATGGTAGGAATAGGCATCGAAAATTCCGTACCAATGTCCACAGATAAAAAAGCCGTGATGTTTCATCGCGTTTCCGGTTTTAGTCTGTGGACATCCAAATATCCAAAGACAAAGCCAAAATAGGCCGACAGCGTATCTTGTGTAGATGCTATCGTATCATAATGTAGATAGCTGCCGTATTTCGCCGCCCATCAAGTCAACCAAGCGATTGTTGCCTCCTTTATCATTAAAAAATTATCAAATCTTATTTCTATATTAACGTACACGAACAACACTAGCTTTTTAATTTACCGGTGTTTAAAGATAAAACCCTAGTAGTAGGTAATATTTTTTCTAAACGACAATGCGGTTATCACATCCTTTAGCTAACCAAAATAAGAATAAGACTTAGTCGTGGCGTCATATTATAAACATATAAGGCGCTGCGCTTCGCCGTGTTTGTATATTTGACGTTATTGTCATATAATTGGAAATGTTAGTTTTTATATATGACTTTAAGCTGGCGTTATACTAAGCGTGGACCTTGAGAATAAAACTACAAAACGACAAGAAACATTTAAAAAGTAAATATATGAAATTTACATGCGACTTTGCTGGATTTTTGTATGTAGGTAGGTTACATAGCGAATAAGAGTCTACAGAAGAGATCAGGCCATTCCCGACGACGACGACGACTACTAGTCAGTGTGATAAACTCTCGCGCACGAGTCCGTTTTATTGTCGGCTACGGCTTCTTAGATCTTTCTTTAGACAATAAAAACCTTGCTATTTTCTTCTCTTAAAGATGATTAAATAATAACTAAAATGTAAAGTATATTTAATTTATGACATTTAAATAAAATACTTTTAACGGTTTAAAACGCGAAAAGTATTAGTTTATTTGAATATAAGTTAACTAATACATTTCGCAGTTTTAAACCGTCAAGTGTTTTATTCAAATGTCATAAATTAAATATAAAATGTTCTGGCGTAAAACCACAGAAAATACCTAACTTGTGGCTTCTCGGACATTGGTTATCAAATTTATTATTTAATTAATGAAACGAAATAAAGTGTTAAGTGTGTACGTAGCTTTACGCCGGCACAGTAGTAATATGTAATATCAACATATAAAGAGGCAGAAGGTCAACTTAATTCCTTATTACTTTGTTTTCATTTATAATTATTCCGCGACAATTCAGGCAATAAATTATCCCGTATAATATATAACTCTTGTGTAGGAATATCTTTTATTCGTTTTATGTAGCAGATATTTTGATAATTATGTTCGTTCGTTGTGTGCTTAGTTTTAAAATTAGTCTAGGTATATCTCGACTAGACATATTTGAATGGCATAATTAAATCTGCAAGTGTAATATAACTCACTCCTACTTAAAAACTTTTATATTTGGCACATGATGGCATTATATAAATTTATATAAAAAAAAAAATAGATTAAAAAAATACATTACGTGAGAGGTGCATGCATCAATAGTTTGAAAAACTTTGACGATGACCTCTGGGACACGGTAGCTCAATTGGTTAGAGCAACAGCACGTAACGCTGTGAATGTTGGTTCAAGTACTGCCCGTGATGTAAATTTAATTTTTTTTATTCATATAACTTGTACTTAGCGCTCTAAAAGTATAGTATTTAAACCTAACCATCCACGAGGTACGTAAGCTCACTTCTTGGTAATCGCGAATTCTGTCGCAGCATCGAGTGGCGTCTTGAAACCGGTTCAATTTTCCTCTAACCTACAACATACAAGGCGAAATATATCGTTCCCGGAACGAAACAAACTCTAAACACTTGAGGCTTCGTGCCAAGGTAATTGATGGACGGATTGCATCGTTGATCACTGGCTTCTTTATCTCGTTTTCGGAATGGCTAAAGTAGAAAAATAGGGATAGGAGTCTATTGATGTAACATCTCGTTGATTCCTGAATGCGTAGATTTGGGAAATGATTATATACATATGAGAAGTTGTAAAATGTACATTTATAATGACACTAGTAGGACTTGAACTCTTGACTTGAGTTGAGTCCGCCTAAAGTAAAGGCTTAAAATAATATGAAACATTTCTAGTGATTTCTTGGTTTAGCTTTGTTTTCATTTTTTAGAATAATGTAAACTTTTCCCTACAGCGAAATCTTAGAATTTCTTCAGATCCAACGTTAACCTTCGATCTCGAAGCTGATTCTGAGTATTGTAGTAATACACTTACATTAAATGAAGCTACTAACTATTTGCTTTAAAAGTTTTGCGAACAGAGATTAGTTACTTCTGTTATAATAAAACAATAAGAAATATGTTTAAAATATGTTAAGTTGTCTTTGCACGATTTTTTTTATATAAGTGGCTATTTTGAAAGAATTGTTGATTTGATTATTTTTGGGCAGCCTATCCATATTGAATAAAATTAACGGGCTTTATTAGGTTTCTTGGTCTCTCGGTCGCAAGCAATGGCTAATCATCGACAGGTCGTCGGTTCGATTCCCACCGGGTTAACATATTTTTAACCATTTTTTTCTGGAAAATTTTGGACCCCTATGGAAATCTGAATATTAAATGGACGGTAGGAATATCGGGATTTCGCCCGATGCCGATAAAAAGCCGTGTAGATTAATCGCTTTCAGGTTTCAGTCTGCGGATGTCCGAATAGCCAAAGCCAAAATAGGTCAAGCGCATCTTATTGAGATTTTATATGACTGGGATGTTTTACTTTCCATCAAGTGAACACGGGTCTTCGGTCCTCCTCTATCATAAAAAATGAACAAAAACGACTAGACCTGATTCACCGGGGCTTGTAAATGGACAAAATTTTTAGTTTTATTTTATACGAAGATTTTGGTCTGTTAACTTAAAACTTCTTCAATGAAATACCAAACTTTTCTCGGTAGTGAGAGTTCAGAGTCACGTAGGCGCGCGGCTGTGAGCTCTCATTCACTATAAGCCGATATTTATTTACTTTTAAACAGGAAACCTTTAAATAACGCGATTATATTAGCGAATTCGCCCGGTTTTTGGATAAGGAGATTTACGTATTACACTCAAGTAATCGTCGGTAATAATTCCGATAATTCTGAAGGTTTGCTCTGCGAAATTATCAGAACCATCTCAACCATTGCGTAGATACCTCGTGGGAATTTAAAATAATTATTTTGGGGAAATGAGAAAATTGGTTCGCAAATGGTGTGGACTGATCACCCGGCTTTCCCCAGTGTACTATGTAATAGGGTACTATTTAAATACTGCCTATAGTTTACGCGAGTAGTACATTTAAACAAAACACTAACGTTCGGGTCGTACTTAAAATGATTTTCAATAAGTTTAACTAATATATCGCGTTTTAAACCGTTAAAGTGTTTTATTTAAATAGGGTACTATTTGATAAGATTTTATAAGAATTCAAATATTCACGAGCTTCATAAAGCATTCAGGATATGTGGTTCGTATTTATTTGACAAGAAGAAACATAATTTTCTTTTACAAATCTCGGATCAGTTTAGGTTATAAATAATTGTTAAATGTAGCTACATTATTATTAGAAGTTACAATGTACTCAAGTACTTTTACCTAAGCAATATTCGAACTTGGCATGACCCGATTTATTTTAGGTTAACTACCTTTAAGAGCTTTGCAACTCTCGGAATTTCTGTATACATAAGCCGGTTAACAGTGAAATGTTAGTATTGTTCTGGTGCCTTTTGCTAAGGAATTTGGCTGACAGCACCAGACGCACATGCCATATGCTGACCCTGACAATAAAGCCTAGCCTCCCTCGAAAACGTCCTACCAACAACCCAACGCGATCCGCGAAAACCAATCGAAAGCCTTAAATTATAAAATCGAATATCGAACAGCAAGGAAATAGTTTTAAAACGTTTTACGACTTCATAAATCATACGCTCCTCTCGCTCTATTGTTCGCAATGTTTTATCGTGGTCCCGCTCTAACGATCATTCAATTTTAAGTGCACAGGTGTTTCTCGCTCGCTCTTGTTTATAACGCCATTCGCGCCAGTCCTGTCTCGTAATTGATGTGGGGTGGACGTGTAATTTGTTAATTATTTTGTGAAGTGACATATTTGTATGAGAAAGCGTGAAGTTGAGTGAAAAGTGGTCGAAAAAATATTTTGGATGTATTATTAACTCCGCGTAAGTTTGTTGTCCTTTATAAACTTCAGAAGTATTGTTATCGCCTTCAGTTTACGAGTAACAATCATAATTTGCCTTGATAATGAAATTTATTTATACGTATAGGATACTATTAATCAATATTTATACCAACATGATGAACACTGGAAAATGTTTACAATAAATCTAACTTTAAAAAATGTTATGTACTTATTACACTAGAAATTAATAACAATTGTATTAATAATTATGTCTTTCTAACAAATAAGTAAAATTCCCTCGATATTTTTTTCACTTTAAAAAATTACATTATCTATGCACAGATAACGATTTAGTATAGTAGGTATAGTGTAGGGAAAGTCGGGATTTCCCCCATGAATTCGTCAGTCAATGCATTATAATATTGCATATCATTCAATAATCGCTTTGGGGTCGATGTTCTCTTAAACTTACTTATTAAATCTATTAACTGTAAATTTATTTGTTAGATGCGAAGTTTATCTGTGTAATCATAATAAGTAGGTATGTATTTCAAATTCCCAACCACAGCACCTGTGTTTTAGCCTTCCAAAAGTATCAACGATTCTCGATACGTATTCACGTGTCGATATCAGTCATACGTCATTCAGACGCTTCATAATTTTTTTTGCTAAAGAATTCAATTTTCCGTCTCAAATGGCAACTGTCAAAGCAAGGACACGCAAAAAAAGTGTGAAACAACAGATTTTGAAAAACATAGGTATTGAATTTCAAGGTCTGGCTATAAAAGCGTTGAAAGGATCAGGTCATCATTTGACTCTTCGTGTACTAAAATTCAAACTTCCTCTGAATAATAGGCTGTTAAACGTGCTTGTTAGGCTAATGGTGGCAATGTACGGCTTAAATTCCCGGATTCATCGTGGATTCATTCCCATCGCTGTTTATCGATTTCAACGCATTTCCAAATAGGTATCTAAGGCCAAAATAGGGCGACATCGCATCTGTCACGATGTTATACGGCTGGGGCATTTCACCGTCCATCAAGTAAATCCTATGCTTGTCTATGCTTCTATCATAAAAAAGTAAAAATCACTAATTAATGGTATGTACAAATGTAAAAAAAGAAACACATATATCCGTCATAATATACAGCACCTAACATTTGTAAGGTCATTGTTAAATATGACGTGGACTTTCCCCTCGTCGCCACGTGGGAAAGCGTGTAAGTCGGGAATTTCATTTGTTTGGAAAAACACGTTATGTTGTCCAATTATCATGGGAAAAGTTCGTAATAAGATCAACCATTATTCTGTTAATTTAGATTTTGATATTACGGTTGCAAAGTAATGTATCTTCCCGAAGTCATTAAGGATATTTAAAATTACTAAGTACCAACTGGTCACTTCGTACCATGTCACCCAGGTCCAAATACAGCTGATGACGCATGGTGGCGGTCGGTTCCTGTTAATTGGTCGATTGGTATGACCACAAACATATTGGCCAGAATTCTTAACCCTTTCCACTGCATCTATCATTGTTACACATCACAGTTCTTTCTCAGACAATCTGCTGGCGATTTAATTTCATCTTTCTCTTTATTTTTATCCTTATTGAATAGCAAGTGTTGTTTTGTTACATTGATACAATAAATATAAAAATTACATTAAGAGCGGCCTGCGGCAGCGTGCCGTGCTGTAGTTCCCCGCTGAATATTTCTTTAAATTGATTAACTTTTTCTTGAGTTGAAAATTATCATACCTCCATACGATCACGGTAGAACATAGTCATGGTTTTGTGCGATGCTCAACTACACTATAGATCGATGTTCTGTAATGAAATCATATGAAGCGAAGTGAATTGAAAATAACTTCGTTGCACGTTAGCTTTGAAGTTCGCCGGCCATATTATACCCGCCGGCCGTGTCTCGGGACATGTGATCTCATACGTTATTTATCTTGTATCAACCCGATACGACGGTGACCGCGCATCGGAGTTTTAGCTTCTTCATTCTATTAGTTTTGCTTTGGCTTTTTATTTGTCTTCACTTTATTTTCCAGATTATTTTGTCCACATTGGCTTTTGTATTAGATAATTGTCACCTTTGCTACGATTTCGGATAGCTGCAGAGTCTTGTTTATTACGTACAAGCCAAGTAAACAATAAGAAATTTCGGGGTGTGTTTGAACCAAATTTAGGCTCTCTCATTTGACTGGCTTCCAAACCGAGCAACGTACAACAGATATCCTGTTCGCTAAGCCTAACTGTATTCGCTGTCAGCTCGTATCCTGGCTGAGTCATAACCTAATCGCAATCTAAATTATACCGCCTGCACTTATAATTAGGTTCATTGTCGTTTATACACACCAGTATCCCACCCACAGACGTATTGTTTAGTGGGAATTGGGTTAGCGTAACCCACGGGACGTATTTTTATATTGATACCTATTTATACTAGATTTTTATTTACGAATCGTTTTTTGCATTCGAAGCTTTTAGTGATAGGGATGTGTATCGCTTATCTTTATCATGCTGGTTGCTTTTATTTTATTATTTTTAGTTAATGCTGTGGAAGTATTTCTCCTTTTATCTATTGTTTGTATAATCTTTTTGATTATTATAGGCGTGTCTTCCAATGTTCGTGTGAAATGACAATTTACATAAAGTAACTGTTCAAGATCTGTTGACAGTTTTTTATCGATACATTTTATTAATATTCCCCACAATGTATTAAACTTCCTGCACATTTTAAAGTTTCAATACATGACTTTATATTGTGGGGTTTTTCGTTGATTTTTAATAGTTTTCCTGTTGCGTATTTTTCGCGTTGTTATCATAAGTAAAACGATCATGCGGGTGACAACAATAGAAGTTGAACAATTTGATGTTGTGTCACAGGATTCGGGCTGTGTAATGATGTCATAGACATAGGGCTGTCTTTTTTATTTGTCGACTTAAGTCTGAAAAAATGTGAGAATAAAGTATAGGTAAGAATAAAATTCAGAATAAAGATGTTGAAGCGATGTTATAATACGATACACGAATACGGCGAAGACGCCAGCAAGAGGGTTAACAGCGTAAAAACAAAAAAAAAAACACGTGCTATTTTTTTATTCATTGTATTGTCTTTAAATTAATAATTTCTCTAATGACAGCCCTGGCTTACACAGGCGTGGGGCACATGTTCGCAAATTAGACTGATTTCTTGCGCCCGCGCCCGCTATCTGTAACGTGTGTATGGAAGACGTGAATTGCTTTGCTTTCAAGAGCGCAAATGTGATAATTGAGAGAAGTTCAATTTTGACTACGACAGAGCATAAATACTGAAATAAAACAAAGCCCGCACTTCAATTTGCACCTAATTTATTTTATGAAAACATTAATTCTATTAAAAATGTTTTCATGTAGTATTCACAAAAGAAAATGTGTAAGGTCTGGCCGCGTCTGTAGCTCATTGGTTAAACTACCAAACAAATAAATTAAATAGGTCCGAATCCCATGAAGGGAAATAGAAGTTTCGGTCGAGCAGGACTCAAAAGTTTAAGTAACTACTTACTCGTAAATAAAATACTGTCTATAGTTTACGCGAGCAGTACACATTTCAATTAAACTCTTTAACGGTTTAAAACACGATATATTAGTTAAAATTATTTGAAAATGATTTTTTAACTTCAGCCCGAAGTTTCGTCTCCCCGTGACCACGGCTGCTGGAAACCATCCGAAACGACGGTGCTTGTTTTACTGGTCTATTTAAATAAAACACTTTAACGGTTTATACCGCGATATATGTATTAGTTAAACTTATTTGAAAATGAAGTTTGAACTTCAGCCCGAGGTTTCGGATGCTTTGCAGCAGCAAAACGAGCATCGCTTACATAAGGTGGCGTCACATTAGCAAATGGGAATAACTTTTATGGTCGTTTGTTTCACGAGTATTCCATCATTTATATTAATTGGAACAATTTTCGATTCCTGACATACAGGCTCTTTATATCCCACTAAAAGCCCTTTTCGATGAGTCGGTACCTTTTACTTCTCCCATGATATGTGTAATTCAGGTCCTTAAGTGGTCCCATAAAATTATCATTCGGTACTTACCGTTGTGTTAATTAAACGAACCAGTCGAGCTTTTAATTGTTGTTAAAAATAGCAGCCTGTATAATGTCAGATGCTACGAATATCTTTGAATTCCGAATGCCAAAATTTTTTACGGTGTTAATTGTTGCTAATGGACATTTCTTACCGCATATGTGGTGATGTCTTTCAGCTTTTGAATATTTATTATCTAGGTCCCTTGTCTATAAAATGTTGGTCCTTATGGATAGAATAAATAAAGCTGAAGATTTGTTTGTTTGAACGAGCTAATCTCAGGAACTATGGTTCGAATTGAAAAGTTCTTGTGTTGGGAAGAGCAATTATCGAAGAACGCTATAGGGAATACAGAGGGAAATGTAAAAAAACATGATTCACCTTCGTGAATTTCCGATACGTACGCTGCGAATACGGTCGAGATACCCAAAAAATATGTATCACAGAATGATTCCTCTTTAAATGATCTTATAAAATGTTCACGACACTATATGACTATATTTAAAGATTAACTTGCTCGAACGACTGGATGCGACCGACGTCGTGGGTAACAGCTGAAACTTTTAAAGATGAAGAGAACTAACTATTCTACGCGGACGAAGTCGCTGACACACCTAGTAAGTATATAGCAATGTGTCCATAACCATTTTTGTTTCAAAATGTAAACGAGTGATCTGATCATAATGTTCAGCTACGCAGAATTTTATGAATGTAGCGAAGAAATAGTTACTTTGCCCCCACCGAAATACAAATTAATCATACGGTTACATTCGACAGTTTTGTTTGGCAGTCGGCCACCTGTCATTCCACATCGCATACACGATCAGGGTTATGTGACTAACGAGATAGACACGCCTCTAGGGTTTTGACATTAGCCAAACCCTAGTGTATACTGTATCTTAGAAACTGCGCTGTCAGCTGTGGGTTCGTGGGTTCGAGTCGCCGCGTCGTCAATTTTTTTAAATCGATGGCTTATTTTATTTTAACGCTGACTACCCGCACATTAATAATTATTAAAGTAATATAGCCTTTGTATTCAATAGAGATACTGTCTATAGTTTACGCGAGTAGTACACATTTAAATATACCACTTTAACTTTAGCCGTGGTCACGGCTGCTGCAAAGCATCCGAAACGACGGGCCGAAGTTAAAAATCATTTTCAAATAAGTTTAACTAATATATCACGTTTTAAACCGTTAAGGTAAAGTTTATTTAAATCCAATAGAGATTTTACAAAGAAAATAGCGTATTACGCATTTTAATTGCATTTGTGTTGTGTCAAAACGACGTGTACACACTAAAACAGGAATAATTCAATTCTTTCGGTATTGGTTTGGAGCGAATTGTTTAACAGGTGTTGTCTGAAGGGCGGTATAATGTATAGACAGGTGGTTGTCAGGGCGGAAGGAGACCCGACGTTGGGGTCTGCGTTCAGTTTAAAGAACCTTGAGGTTATAATTTAATGAGATGTATCGATCGAGTCTTATATAATTTTTTGAACAAACTAATTCTATTTCTGTTAATTAGTTAAACTTATTGTATAGAATATATTAGTTAAATAAATTAAAATAATATATTTCGCATTTTAAACCGTTCAAATTTTATTACTTCGGTGTAAAAAAAATTAAAAAAAAATCTATATAACATTTTATTGATTAATAGTGTCGTACACCTTATTTACTGTTTCTATTTTTATATTAATTAATCAAAACGAACAAAAGATTTTAGTAACACTTAGAAATATTAAATCTAAAACCGTATCTAACTTGAATCTTATATTAATATAAATTACATATACAGTGTAAACCAAATCTATATCTCTTAACGTCAAAATTGGCTTTGGTTGGTTTAGCTTGTTTTTCATACAATGTTTCTTCTTCTTAACAAATCTCTTACGCCATAAAAGCCAGTCATTGATATAGAGTCTACCTGTAATTAAATGCGAATTAACATTAAGTAGTCTACTAATGTCCAAGGCTTTAAGGAAAAACGTGGTTTATTTAGCAATTAATCTATCCAGTGTTCTATTCCTAGATCTATCATAAATGATATTGCATAATGTTGGGGGCATCTGCTTTCGTGTTATCATCTATTAGCTGAGAATAGTTTATCAATTGCCCTGAAGGCCGCGAAGCCATGTGTTCTTTATTATTTAAGAAACACCTACAATATTTTTAAGAACGGATTAAAACGTAAAATATATTAGGTACCCGACAGGGTTTTAAAATAACAATTTCTCGATTTTTGTCCGTGATTAAAACTGTTAAAAAGCATCCGTTATAATGATTGATTTAATGGCGTCCCACTTGAGTAAATACAGTAATTAATATTTAATTATAGAAGTATATATATTTTTGTTGCCCGATGTTTCGATTGTTTTGCAACAGCCGTGGTCACTAGGAGACTCCCCGCCGGGCCGTAGTTAAAAATAATTTTGAACCAAGTTTAAGTAAAATATATCGCGTTTTAAACCGTTAGTGTTTTATTTAAATGTGTACTACTCGCGTAAACTACAGATAGTATTTAATTGGCGATGGTTCACGCTTACTTTATTTATTTAGGATTTCATTTTATTCTTTTTCTTATGCTTCGTATTAGTCCATACTGCGTTTACATTTATTATTAACATCTAGCGACATAGTTATTCATAGTTTTAGTTAGTTCTTATGAAGCTATGATATTTATATAGGGAAATGATTCATGTAACATTGATAAACCGGACATACTAGGAATATTATATAATACTCATATAGGCAGTTTGAAATTATTTTTAATTACATAAATAATTGCTATTATACATAATTTTAATAGAAGTATAGGTGTGGGAATGTTTTTACGAGTGCTAAATGTGTTATTTTTATATTTCACACCTTTCAAAGTTTTTGAGTAATAGTTCCATGGGGACAGACACATTTTTTAAATCTGTTTCTCTAATCGATTTCAAAGCATTAGTATACCGTTATGCGCAAGAGTGCCTTGATTAATATTATTTTCCCTAATTAAACGATGAGCGGGGCCACAGTTAAATCAACTCGGGACTTTGTACGCGATGACTGGTTTCTTCCAGTTTACCGCGGAGTGACGCATACGCACGTCGAAATATCGGCGAGATAAACAAATACGCGGTAAAGCAGTTAATAATAACAGCTGATGCCGTGTCTCTCGGAGTGAGATGGTGCCCATTGATCTTTCTTGATTCAAGCGCTGTTATGATGTTCCGAGATAGAAAAGTTGTTGTTCACCATTCAGAAACGTCGGAAGATTTTTAATGTTAAAATTAGACCTAACCTAGTTTATCGTTATACGTTTATCAATTACTAGCTGAGCCTGCAACTTCGTCCGCATATAAGATGGTTCTTCTGGGCATAAAAAATTGTTTTTGCAGACCCATCTTCTTAAAAGTTATGTAGATATACATAACTTTTATTTGTTACCCACGACGTCTTCTGCGTCCTGTCGTTCTTGCAAGTTATTCTTAAAAGATAGAAATATAGTGTCGCGGACATTGTTTAGCCGTTAAAGAGGAGTTTTTAGTATCTTGAAGCGTTTTCGCAGCCTACGCAACTCAAACCCTCAAGATGAATAATTTTCCCTGTTCCACATTTACCTTTATTTTGTGCGCTCCTTATATTGGTCACAGGAAATGTAGAAAAATAATATTTCATTTTAAACCAATCGTATAGGGTGCAATTGAACCAGAATATAATTACGCTGTATTTTTAAAACAGCTTGTTCCTTATAACATAAAGCACAAACGGCAGTTTGAACCGCTGTGATGTATCGACTTTGCGGCATTGATTCGTTGAAACTCCGCGTCCGAACCGCATTTTATCACGTCTCGACCCACCCTGTCTGTGTGACCAGTTGACTGCTTTAGCTTTGAGGTTCCTTGTATATTCTCACTGTGTTATGATTATGTTTCGTAGAAATACATGAAAACAATACCGAGAAAGGCGCAGCGTTGTTAGATTTGCAATTCGTTTGAAACTTTGTGATCTTTACTACTTGAATTCGTTTAGAAGCTTTCGCTGCTAGAGATAAGATGTATTAAAAAAGCCTATTCCCTATTAAATAGTGGATCGTCGATATCATTCTATACTATTTAAAACAGCGACGTTTCCTTAGTCCCCCCCTTAAGTAAATAGTAGTAGTCGCAAGTTCCGTTCATAACCGATAAACCCTTGCTATTGAAGTCGTTATTGGAATTATTTTATTATATTAATATAGATACAGATTCCATATGCTACGAATTCAATGATTGGATGTTTAGAATGCTTAAATCGATATACATATAACAGCATGCATTAACAGCAATCGTTCGCGCGTGCTGTTATCGCACATTAACTAATTCAAAATAATGTTATGTGAATCATCGAAATTGTAGCCAATAGTTCACTTATAATCGACTCCCTAGCACAATGCGTTAACTGCGTGTAAGAGGAGGTCGACTCAAATATATTCTAATACAAACAAATTACAAATACCTACGAGTTCACTTGATAGAAGGTGTAATACTCTAGACATGCATAACATCTACCTTTTTTGGCCTTGGACATTCGGAAATATACAGACTGAAATTCGCGATTAAACTTCACTCGGTATTTCTATCACCCATTTAATATAATAATAAAAAAAATATATATAAAATTGGGTAGAACCAGTTGAGCCCAAATTACTGCCCTCTAACTATTACATTGCTACCATTAGACCAATCCCTCTATTTATAACTCAACTTCCTAATTCAAACAAATCGTTTGTATTTAAATGATATCACCGCTTGGACGTCATCCAACTACCTGCGCGTACGCATTATGGGTAAGCGAAGACTTCGTTTGTAAACATGAAATGTCCCGCTTTACATTTTTAAATTGATTACAAAAATATTTTTTATTTGTTCATGATGACATTTGTTTTGGTTTTACGTTATACTTGTTACGTATGGTAAATTGTGGCTATGTACCAAACGTAGCATTATTTTGGTTATTAATATTATTTAGCCTCTTAGTGTGGAGATGTGTTGCATCTTATAATAATCCTATTTCCCGTATATGGTATACGGGGCAGGCACATTTTGTGTCTATTTCACTCAGTTTGTTGTCTCCTTAGAATCCAAAATATCAAACCCAGGACTTCTCGCGTTATACGCAGTGTTCTTAACCATTGAGCCACAGAGGCGGTTAGTTCAATATAGTAACTAGGATTTATTGCGATTTACGTTATCTGTCGAATAAAGGAGGGCAAAGATAAATGACTTTTAAAAATTCGTTAATAGTACCGTCAGATGTTATTGTTTCATGCGTTAGCGCGTAGATCTAACGTTCGGTTTTCAGTTACCGTTGCAAACTAGTATTGAATGTTAGTCGATATCTATTTTTACCATTTCCGTTCCGCAGCGTCGTGTTTCATCTAAACTCAAAAGGAAGCCGCCGAGGCGTGAGTTTAGTATTACCGTCGATTTTGAACTGACATCTAATTAGAGATAACGAGCTTTTGAATCGAGGGGTTGAATGGTAAACAGCTGGTTCGCTGCTGTGTTATTATTTGAGCCTAGTGTTTTATGTTGTGTTAATAAGAATTGTTCCTCATGTCTTAAAACGATTTTTATTAAAACACCGAAGGTTTAAACCTGGCTAAATTACATATCATGGAATTTAGTTTGTGTAGATTTTTTTTTTGTACGGCCTAGTTTAAGATCCTTCAGCTCCGTATATTAATAATAATTTTCAAATAAGTTTAACTAATATATATAGCGTTTTAATCCGTTAGAGTTTTATTTAAATGTGTACTCGCTTAATGTACCTACATACAGTATAAAGTTAGTTTGTTGTTTAAACCGTTAAATGTTTCATTTAATGTGTACTACTCAAATAGATTACATAGATATCGCTTTTTCATAAAACCTCCGAAAGTTGTCAATTTTTAGATGCGATAAATTTAGTCGTTTAGAATAGAAAATATATTATTATTTGTTTTGATATTTGTATCAGGACTAACTGTGCAGTGTATAGCTATAGTGTGAGTCACTGTTTGGCAAAGGATAAGAAATGTCAGTTGCTGAGACGGGACGCGGCCGGATATCTTTTGTACATTAACGATATCATTCGTCAACTTGAGACGTTTGATAAAATTCATAAAAATAATTATCTGTCTTATAAAAGGTCAATGTTGAGACCCGGTCCTATCTGCTCTTGGTAACTTTAGTGCATGTAGTAAATTGTTTGGTGAAGTGATTAGTTATGGAAGAAAAGTATTTCTATTACAGGTAGTCATAGATATAGATAAAACTACCATCGTGGCAGTGTACTTCTATAGTTTGCTTAGGATATCGTCCAGCACGAGAGATTCTGTTACTAAAACAGCACAGAAATATGTCGGCCTCACGACCACAAAGGGGAAACAGGGTTTTACTTACAAATAATCTATTTCTGGTTTTAAAGGGGAATCCCCAATCTCCAACCATCCCAAGCCAGTCATAAACGATATAATTTAATAGTTATTGTAATATGATCATGAATTAGATAGTAGTAGGCGTATACTATTCAACTTAATGTTGTGTGAAATCTGAAAAATTCATTTTCCTCAATTCGCCGAAGCTCAACTGTTCCCCAGAAGGTACAATATCGAATTGCAAAACCTTATTTAACTTTAATAACGATCAATGCACGGTAAATTGTAGGTTGCCTTTAACTCTTGTCCAGTAATTTCACGATCAATTTTATTCTACAGCCGAAATGGGATTGCGACATTATAATAACCAATTATTATTAATTTTCATGTACAATTAAAGATGACATTATGTAATGACATTGGTAACCGCATGCGCATGACCTCGTCCATCGCCTGAAGCCGCTGCCTGTATAAACAAAAGATATAAATTATCCGCAATTAATATTACACATTCGGCTACTGTGTATCGCCGAATATTAATCTCAATTTACTTTGCGAAATTCGTGTACGAATTAAATGTGTGCTAATTTTTTTAAAAGGCCAAGGAATAACGAACTCTTCATACAAGATTTCTTTTTTTTATCATACGCATTATGTGGGAAATCTGTTATCTATGAATTCAGTATATACATAGATAATAGACTCTCCACATTCTGATACATCTTATGTCTTAACTTAATAGTAGAATAAAGTACTCTATAACATAGGAACTACTATTTGTATGTTAAGTAATAAAATTAAGTTCAGATCAGATCAGATTCAGCAAAACAAAATTAAGTTAATAACGCGTAAATAGTAAGTTTTTATTATAAAGCGCTCTTTTTATAGTTTTAAATTTCTTTCTTGATATTTTGCTATTTTTAAAAGTAAATTTTCAATACCTCCTAAAGATGGGAAGGTTATTGCCAAAGGCGTCCTAGATAGAGCGTTGCTCAAATTTTTTTATCCAAATTAAAAATGAATGCAGTTTAAAACTACTTCTCTACTAGTTACGCAACAGTTAAATTGGCACGGAAGCTTCCGTACATCCGATGGGACTCTTCCGCTCTTCGTAATCTAATTGAAACTGGAGGATGTTTCCTAGTTTGTTTATATTGATAAACGTTTGGACTAACGCTGTTGTGCACGCTTGTGCACGTACGTTGTGTTCAATTGTTCTTAATGGGAAATTAAAATACAAAGCTATAGAGTATTTATTGTTTGGGTATATTTTCGTGTACGCATCGTACGCAACGGAAACCCACAAAGATGAATAATGTTTTTCCCACATTTCCCGCTGTTTCATTGTCTTCTATTAGTCGCAGCACGATAGCATATTATAACCTCCATGCTCGAACCGTCATAAAACAAATTGTTTAGCTTATATATTAGATTTCCCCAATTTATCGAAAACTGAAGGCTTTACAGTACTCTAACAACAAATTATATTCATTATACAATGCTTCCAAAATAAAGGCTAAGAATAAATCAATTATAATTTTTCCAGATATAAATGGATACCAAAAATATACAGTCATTTGTTTTTGTGACGAAAATAACCTGAGCGTGACGTGGAAAGTGTACAAAGTGATATAGGATGCAGTGATCAAGTGATAAGTGAGAGTGTTTACAAGAGTCGCAGGATCGATGACAGTACCGTAGTGTGCGCACCTCGTTTATATGGTCATTATGATGTGGTTCAAACGGGACAGGGTCCCGGATAAGGTGGAGAACGGTCTGAACAAGCTGCGCAGGAAGAAACCGATTCTGAAACCGACTCGCGAGTCGAGCGAGAGGGAGACATCAACTGAAAGCGATAAAGAGAGGCGGCGATACTCTGATATATTAGACATGAAAGTGTCTATGGGTAGGTGTTTTCAAATAATTTGAGGGTACTTGATGTTTCTATGCCACGAAAATTGGTAGGACTCTACATCACACTAGTTTTACGATATGATTAATTTCTTAAGTCCGTTTCACACTACGCTATAATGTAAAGCATCGCACACCAGATATTAAGTATTATTAATAGCGAATAGGGTCTTAAAAGAGCATAAAAAACTAATTAGCTTCTACACGACGTGTAAATGATCTCTCAATAAAATAATGATTTCATTAATCTTTTCTGTCGCGAATTTAATTTGATACAAATTTTTAATAACTCGCCGGTCTAGATAATAAATAACATCGATTAGAAATTCAATGTCACCAGGTTACTGTGTCTGTCATTCGCATCTAGATACATAATTTAATATTTAATTTAAATTTATTGTAGTAGCGAAAACTAGTGTAAGAACCCATGTCCCCATTTCATATGAATGGGGACACGAATACATGAGAAGACACGTCTCTGTGTCTTTTTCATTGCCGATACGGACCTAGTAGTAGTAGTAGTAGTACGGTTATACTTCTGTGCCACGCCCGAACGAAACTAGTTTCCGATGGTTTCAAACCCAGAACCTTTTGTGCTCAATGCAATATGTATTAATAACCATTATGTCTTGGAGGCGGGCATAAACTAACTAGTAATATGTATGTGTAACTAGTATACGCATACATAAATACATACACAAGGCAAGATCTTTTGGATAAAAAGGCTTTGTTCGTTGATTCAACACAAAGACTGCCATATTAGGATATATTTTTATCTAAATGTAATTAAGGTTTTCTCAAACGAATCGCGTCGAAAGCACACTGTCTGCAAAAACGGTCCCGGTTAATGACCTTCAGTCTGCCGTTAATTGAAATGAAGATGATTTTTTAAATGTAATATTTGGCTTAGTCGGGAAGCGAGTAACTTTAAATATCAGCTCAAAATATAAAACAATATGTTGGTCAGTGGTGCAGTCGGTCTTCTGTTTAAAGTTGTTATCTGTTTGCTTATTCTTTATGTTATCAGCAGATATAAGATAACAGAGATTATGCAATATTACTAAAGTGTTCATACTCTAAAAATCAATTTTACTAAAAAGTTTTAGTTTTGAACCGCATAATTAAAATAAATAAACCGGTTGAATTCACAATACGATATTGATTCCATAAAATTAAAATCTTTTTTTACCGTCCGAAGATGAAAATCAATTATTTTTAAATTATCTCAGATGCTACGGTAGGTAACATTATTTAGTATAAAATTATTAAAATTATACAGTAAACCATCGATGTGATAAATTGTGTATGCTTTCACGGCCATCTTTTCAATGGTTTCGGGCTACTCGGCCGACGTGAGCGAGAGCTTCCTTGAGCAGTCGAGGAGCTAACATCTCCTGATGATAACGTCCGCTCGTGATGGCGAAACCTCGAGGACCTCTTCTCCTCATCGGACTATGCTATGAATAAATCATCGTTATGAAGTAGATCAGATAAAACCAAGATAAATATAGGTAATAAATTTTCAGGCTTTGCGTGCGATAATAAAAATATACGTTTAACCTAATTTGCTGACCCTCCTGTTGCGTCCAAATTTGGGTTAATTACATATAATGTATGCCCGTAGCTCGAGTAATTTGTTTAAAAATTATTAAAATTATAGTAAGTAGGACGTGAAATTTAAACAAAAAATGGACTCGCGTTTAAATTTTACAAATTAAAATGATAATTGTTTAGCCTCGCTTTTCAATAAAATAAAAATTAATATTTATAAAGTAGCCTACATATATTTACGAATATAAGTTGGAGCAATCGCCTCTGCTCGTCGGTACGAGCAATTGCATTGTAAACGAGTAATTTCGTAATCACTTATAGCTCATTAATATTAAATAACATTACCAAAACTAGCAGAGAAAGCATACTTTCGCAGTTACAAAACTAGCGCTTCGTTTACATGGAGCGCCTTTTTTGTCGCTAATCTTGCTTAGAAAGTGTCTCATTGTGTGTTAATTATTATTGTTTTCCGAAGATTTTATTATCCGCGAGACGAAATGGCACTCGCCACTTAAAACTCACAAAAATCTTTTTCACAAGCGTTACAAGTAGTTTCCTTCGTAACCTAGTTGTGATTTAAAACTTGTAATCTCGAATCAAAAATCAAAGATTTGTCGATTAAATCTCAAAAAATAACATTGTACGAAATGTCAAATATAAAAGTTTCAACTGTTTATAACGCGTAAGTCATTTATATTTTTAACTTCGACTTGACAATACGTCTGCCTTTAGCGTCATCACACTATTAAATAAAACACGAAAGTATCATTGTTATTTTATAGTTGAAGCGGATTTAATAGTTTGGCTTTATTAAAATAATCTTTTGTTGAATTGTCTTGCATTACAACTAAGCAGTAAATAAGGAGAATAGTACGAACGTCATGGCTTTTTACATGACTCAAGTACACATTATGTCATCTACAATTATAGTGTGCTTTGAAATAATTATTAGTACATATTGCTTTTTTATTAACTCTGTGCTAGTCTTCGGGACACTAATTGTTTGATAATATAAATTAAATCACCATAGCTAATAAAAGTAGTTATTATCGTTTTTTGCTAAAGCCCACCGTAATGTGATAATTACACATTTATTAGCCTTCGTTTTTTACGCAAGCGTAACGTTAAACGAGTTTTTAAATTTACTTATTAAGGAAATCATTTATTTCTACTTAGTGGCATAGAAACCTCAAAGCATTGTTATTTAAAAGCATAAATAAATCATTTATAATTCTTAGAACGGCGGGATGAGAGCGACGAATCCCTCTACGAGTCTGCCGATTGTCAAAGTGACGTCATCTCTGCGAGCGATGACGCACTACCTAGGCTCGGCAAAACACCGACTATGAGTAAGGAATCCTTAAAACTAGCTATCACCGATGAAGAAGGGGAAACAAAAACAAAAAAAGGACACAGGAAGACAATGTCCCTGTCAAATCCCTTAGAGATAGTAAAAACTCTCGGCGACGAATGGTTTGATCATAAAAAAAGATGACAGAAATTGTGATAAAAAGAAATCTAGAGAGAGTCTCTGGAGCGAAGAAGATTCTCTACATGGATCCAATATTAAACTAGATTTAAGAAAAAACAGTAAAAAAGATGACAAGAATGACGCAAAAGATGTAAAAAGAAAAAGTAGTAAAGGTTCATCGGTGTCTAGTTTCAACTTTTTGAGACGTAAAAAAACGCCGACGTCGATGAAACCAGTGGAAGATGTTATGGAAGTAGACGGTACGGCTACAGCAGACGACATTCTTAAGACAAAACTATTTTTGGAAGAGGAGAAACGGTTTGCCTCAATATCCAAAGTAGTTCCGATAGAAACTGATTCAGACGATGAAATACCAGTTAAGAAGGTGGAACACAGAAGAAGACTAAGCCGACAAACGTCTAGAAGTAAAAGTAAGGTTAGAGGGAAAAGTCAATCCGTAAAAGTGAACACTTTGAGGAAGTCACACAGCGGCACTCTAAAGAAAGCTAAAAAGAAAAGCGTCAAAGCGCCCCTAAATAGAAGTCGACAAGCCAGCATCGCCGAACCAAGTCTAATTGTCAAGAAGAAAAATTCAGATGCTTACAAACAAAACTCTTGGCTCTTCAGTGGTACTACAGGTAAGTTGATTTTTTTGTTTTTTTTTTATGCTTTTATTTTGGAATGATCCTATTATAAAACCTAGGACATTATTTCAACACGGAAACAATTCTCATGTTAAGGAAGTTAGGCGAGAAATAAATGGTTGTTTTTATTGCTCGGACAACGTTTAATTTGTACCCGTCAAATGTTAACAATGCATGTCGGGAAAGACTCAAGGCTAACAACGATTTTCAGACAAGCGTGTCTTGAGAGCTTAAAATAATAATGTGCAAATACACTACAACAAAATAAAAATCATGATCAGCTATGGTCATCCTTCTATTTTCTTATTCTACTCGTTTGAAAGCTGAATAAATGATAAAGTGACAATTTTTGGCACATTATGGTTTAATGAACATATAGTTTGAATTACTTTAGATTGATGAAAGAAAATGCGATGGTATATATTCACAAAATCTATCATTCATCATCATTGTTTATCTAAATCATTTAAAAAGTATAAGTCGTTCTGTCCAGACAATATTTAACAAGACGCAGTCTTACAATGTGGTAGAACCGACAACTCCTATTGTTTCAAGGGAGTTTCAATTTGTGAGTCGCGTAGAAACTATTGATAAATCAATTGAATTGCTTTTAGGATTGCGTTTATCTTGTCATCGCTTTACTAATGTATAAGCACAACTTTCGTTAATCACTGTGCGACCTTATGTTTACTGGATGACCTTCTCCGGCCTATCTCATCCGCATTTGTGCTGACTGAGATTGTAGTATTATCGTAATCATATTAGAATTGTTTATCTGGATATGTAGTATAGATTCTATACATTTCTTTCAAGATAGAGGAGGGCAGACGTGCATGGTCTTCACTTAATGGTAGGCGAAATACCCTAGCCATATAACATCTAAACAATACGCTGTCAACCTTGACTTTGCATATTCTGAAATCATATCAGACAGGAACCTAAACGCGATCAAACTTCACGGCTTTTCATCTGTGGACGGTGCCTTCGTGACCCGGGCGAAATTACGACATTCCTAGCACCCATTTAACGGAAAAATTATATATTTAGATAACTGTTGGACCCGGTGGAGATTGCATTGTCCATACATTGGTATAATAAATTTAGGGCTGCAGTAATCACTACTTGATTCCTCATGAACATGGGTGATTCGAATGGAAGCTATGATTTTCTCCTTCAACATAACACAATCAACTCATCAATCAAGCGCATAGCTTTGACACAACCTTTAAGAGATATTCCTGCCCGAGCCCTACATATCTGTCCTCGTTTTCCATTGATACGTCAAACTAGACGGATTACTGATACTAATGCTCTCATTATCTGTACCGACTAACGGTGCTTAGTTTTAACTAATTAGACGAGTGTGTTTTAAAGGCGTGAAGGACAATGACCGTGGTCTCACTATCTAGACATTCTTATAAATTGGTATCGTGATCGTACTAACCTTAACTGTATCTAAGGATGAAGGAAGTATTTAGAATTGTTCATGACACGGAAAAAATCCTTTTGGCTTTTACGGGAGAAGACGAAGACGTTTGTTGTTAAGTGCTTAAAAGTATTGTATTATACTTATTTAATTCTACGACACATTCAATGTGAAACCCTAGGTTTCACATTTCACATTGATATGTGTCGTAGATCTTTTAATAGATTTTTACAGCTTCATTGATCTAATGTTAGCAAATGTATGTCTTATAATCAATGGGTCTTGGGCTCGACGCCCTTCTGGCGATAGATGTTTCTACTCAATTATTAATTTATGTTTAACATGTTGTACCTACTCTGACAGGGAAATCTGGATATGGTAAATAGGAAAAAGGTAGGGATTACGGAATTTCGTCGGACCGGGTGAACCACCGTCCACAGATGCAGAAGTCGTGAAGTTTAATCTCATTTCGGTTTCAGTCTGTGCATTTGCAAATTTTCCAAAGCTGAAATAGTTTGACGGCGCATCTTGTTTAGATGTTATATGGTTGGGGTATTTCACCTTCCCCCAAATGAATCTCATGTTTGTTAATCCTCCTCTATCATAAAAAAAAACTTAAAATTTCAAAGATTAGTAAATTACACCCTCACAGAAATATAACAGAATCTGTACTAATAAATAAACCAAGAAAAACAGACAAATTTGCCGTTCAATCAAATTTTATGACCGATCGAAAATTTACCAACACCCGCGTGCATCTTTCGTCTTGTTTATGTCAAAAATAAATGTTAATAAACTTTTAGAGCCATGAACGTTGATCGTTAACGAATGTTTTCGTGTCAGTACGACGTTATGTAGTGATTTTATTATCGACCCGATATATTCAGCGCACGATTTGGCTTAGTCACTGATTCTATAGCGCAACCTTGAATTTTCGTCGATTTTAATCTGTTAGGTGGTTAGAAAACAATTATAACGGTGTATAACAACTATATTGCTATAAAGAATACATCGTTTTGAAAATAGGACGCACAAAACATAAAAGTGAAATCTCCTTTCCCTGAATTAATTTCATCCGGTGAATTAATTTCTATGTCCATTTTACTGATCCTTTTTTTTATTTATCAGATACAGCAAAATTACCTATATATGTTGTTAGCTAAAAGGACTTATTTTCCTTAAGTCTTCTTTTGTTGTAGATTGTAGTGCTTTATGAATAGTAACTAGAAAACAACGTCATTTGCAACGATTGAATAGCCATGAAAAATAAAATTGACTTCCCTACATGAAGTAATGTCCAGTTACAGTGAAATGTATGCAGGGAATATGTATTTTAGCATCATCTATGTTTGTCGATTTGTGTTCACTTGATATATATATATATATATATATATATATATATATATATCAATCATCACGTGGTGCGGTCCATCGCATATGAATGAGCTCCGATGTCCGGTAGCCAAGAAGTTATGCGAGTGCGCACAGAATATGCGACAGGTCGCAAGCTGGGCGTGCCACATTCCCGAGACGGTCAATGGGACATTGGATAGTGTATTATCATGTTAGTGGGTATTTACTGGATATCAAAATGTCGTGGAGAACGCTTAATGGTATTGTTACGATACTGCCTCACGAGTGCAAGAACTTTCTCCTTCCGAAGTTAATAGTCCTTAACAGTGATGAAGAAACGTAATGGCAAATACTTTCAACGTTACTTTCGATACGAAACTTTTATTTTTAAAACTACCCTCCGTTTCGAATGAATTTAATTTCTCACATCTTTATGATTCTGAGTTAATAACTCATCTTAATGTGTCTGTTTATTTAAGCTTAGATGTTATTAATAGTTTTTTCCGACAAATGCCCTGCTCTTATTGAAAATTCAAACACCTTGCTTGTTCTAGCTTCACCCAATAAAGTGTTAAGCTTAAACTGAATGCCAAGGAATTATGCAATGCGAGGTAGTTCGTGCTTTAGGGGTTAAAGTCGATCTATTGTCTATTTCTGTAGAGGTCCCATCAATGGCTAATGAAATGTAGATGTCACGTCATTTAACACGGTCGGCTGCATTGGCTTTATTTCTTATAGTTATTCTGAGAAGCTTTAAATGCACGTCGTCTTTATCGCTGGTGCTATGATCATTGGTCACTGACCACACAGATCACACGGTCGTCCTGAGGTCGTAGCGGTTGACCTTGCGATACAAAACCGTTTTGTGTCCCTGTTTCCTTGTACATTTGGTACTCCTGTGAGATATTATGAGTGGTTATTTAGACTAGCCGAAATACAGTAATAACCATATTGACTTGCTTTGTTTAGTACTTAATAAGAAACCTTTACAGTTACGTAAAACTTCTCAAAATCTATTTACTTTGTATGCTCGATTATTGCAGTTGACTTAACCAATTCATTTTCAATTTCTTTTTTATTTATCTATGTTGGGTTATCTCAGTTGTAATTGCCTTAAATTGTGTTAAGAGCAAAAGTCTAATAATAGACGATAGTAATGAAGACCTCAGCAGGCTAATAAAGAAAGATGTCTGCAACTAATCTCTAGCTGAGCGCTAGATAAAGATAAATTTCGTTTTGGCTTTCGTTCAGTTCCTGTTTCGTTAAGCGTGTGTCGCGTTAAGTTTTATTTAGAGCTTCGGAATCTCCCCTAAAATGATCTCAAATTATCCCCAGCAAAACTGTACGAGCGGCGACAATGGCGTGAATCACTAGCGGCAAACGCTGCTATTAATATCAACTTCCCGTCGCGCGCGTGTCACCGATGCCCATGCGCAACCGAAAAGCGCTTCCGGCACGTTGAGGCTTTTGGGAGGTTAACTTGTTTGTATGAATAACAAACGCGAACAAACCTTTTTTATTTTAACCGTTTCTTCGTTTTGTTTGTACATTCGATAGTTAAAATAAACATGTAGATTAGATTAAGAGTACTTAAAAATATTTTTTTTTTAATATTTATCAAAGCTACTTGACAAGAAAAATAGGGGTGTACTTCCGAAAAACGCATACCGCCGATCGATCTGAAATTTTGTATAATTTTAAGGTTAGAAACGCGTGATTAGGCACACTGACAGGTTTTTTCGATTTTCATTTTCAAAATGGCGTTTGCGTCAGTTTTCGTTAATCTGTAGGAGGTCAAAATACATAAGTATACCAAATTTCAGATCGATCGGCGGTATGCGCTTTTCGGAAGTTTGTCCAAAAATAGTAAAAGAAGTTTCTTTTAACAATTAATCGATAACAAATTATCATACTTGTAGGCAAAAGGAGTTCAAAATAACGAATAATATTATTTCGGCAAGTTTTAAACAATATTATGAGATATTGTTTAAGATTTGCATATACTTCCTTATGAATGCGGAAGGCATACAGGCAACGTGCATGAATTAATAACGGTATTACATTGTTACAGTTTCCAAATGGTGTCAGATTAAAAGTGATATTTAAAATGTATAAGTCATAACAACGTATGATGTTTGAGACATAAAATTCGTTAAGATGCGTCTGTTTCGTTGAATTGATGTCGATCGCAGAACGCTCACTTTGTGGCAGTTAGTGTCCTCTTTAGCGGTATTTCGTGTCGCTGTTTAGAAATTACAAGTAGATGTTTTGTGCCATATATTTTACGAGTATGTTAAGATTTGAGAATCACGTTTTAATGAATGACTGACGGCCTTTGTAGCTTGATGGTTATACGCCTTGCGGAAAGTTCCGGAAAAACAATAGATAGTTTCGTCGTGTGTTCGATCCACGCCACACAGGGGGGCAATGGGATTTCACTTTTTTAATCAGTTTCACTCTTGCTGACAAAACTGCAGGTATATATTCGATTGTCTCATTTATTTGAGAATTTTTAATATTACAGCTATAATAGATATAGGTATTGAGTTATTCAAATGTTACTGATAATTTGTTCACACATATTGATATATTTAGCATTTATCCATTGAGAGTGTATTAGTATTATGCTATTCTCATCGTCCGAATGTTTGCCAAGCAGGACAAGTAACAACGGTCGGTTTATGCGGTGTGAGTGAACTGTTATCGCGATTCGCGCATTGCAGAAGATGCCACCGTCTCAGGTCGTTGACCCCCACGAGGGTGGTCTAAACTAACATTTAGTTAAATAAACTCCCCCAAAATATACGTTAGACTCGAGACACGCCGTCTGTATCTAGTTGTTAAAATTCTTGTTTTCGTGTACTTGTTTAAAATTTATTCGCATAAAACCTTTTTGCCTGCGGTTTATAACTTTATAAAATTAAGGCCTCTGATAAAAATTATTTCGTTGACTAGGTAACGTCGAACAGAACTGTAGGACTTTAAAGACCAGAAACTCGTGACCACTAGCTCTAAGTTGAGGTCTTCAGCTACAGACCTTGGCCTTGCCCCCCCCCAAGGGGCTGCACCCATATAGATAAATAGACCGTCAAAATTTAATACTAATTAGTCTCGACTGATTTTATTAAACTACATTAAAAAATAATTATTTCTTACAGTTATTTTGTTAATTTATTAATAGTGGCAATTATCCTTTGTGAACTTCAATTAAATTTACACATATCAACTGTTTCGTGTTAGTTGCACCACAGAAAGTTAAAATATCTTATACTATACAAACGTTCATTTCTCTATTCTTCTATGCATCCACCACCATTCTCAAATTATATTTGACGTCATTCCCCACTGTATATTATTCGGGTCATATAAATGTGGGTTACGGCAAAGTGCAGTCGATCGCATTTAGAATATAATATGTTTGTAAACACTGCAATTTCCTGTTGAAACAATAACTGCGTGTTAAATATGTGTTGTACAGGTCACGGTGTATTGTATGCCAGGATGGAAGACAATGTTAGGTCTTTGTTCCTTACAAGGCGGTTGCATAAAAAAACGATTTGCCCATATTATTATGGATGCAAACCTGCGCGGTGGGCCTGGGATCAAACCTACGTCTATATTTAGCGCTGTATCACTTAAAACATCGCTATTGATTGAAATACATAAATAATTCAATGTTTGCAACTTGATGTGCTTTTGTTTCTTTTATGACTCGAGTAGTACCTATATTATGATTTGTATGTAATAATTCTATTTGTAGTATCCATCCCCATCCCCTAGTTGAGACTCTGTCACTTGATCGAAAATCCAGACTTATGAAGACATACGTTTAAAAACTGGGGGGAAGAAATGTTTAAAAATGGGGGGGTGTCGAATTAACCACCAACAAGTCCGTCAAAATATTGCGGTCGCATAATTCTTGTTAATAAAATTGTTTCGTGCACAAGTTCTCATTTAAATCAGTAATTCGTTTGTATTCGTATGTAATTCATTTATTTCATAATTTAAGAAAATACACTTTGGTTTGTTGGTTTTGAGATCATAACGAGGTCGATGTCCGATCCACTGGCGAGGGTGACGTTCGCGTGACTCATCAAATTTGATGCATCAGTTAAGGAGCTTTCAAGTTTTTACTCCCCACTGACGTAATGGGGAAATCTGCGGAGAATTTGCGTTTTCAACGTAAACTGACGAATATTATAAAAGTGTACTCCTTTTCAAAATTAATATCATTAAATAAACAACAGGACTTGAACTGGTGTTTGTAGCTGTGGTTATTAAATCCTAACGTTTTTAAATGTGACATATTGAAAGTGTTTAAAAGTTGTTTGTGTTTCAAAATATTTAAAATTAGTTTAAAATGACAATCAAAAAGTATCTTTCACCTCAATTTCGACGTATTGTTACATATTAAATATTTATTGTTTATTTATTACAGCTTTATTATTCATAATACATACTACAAACCACAAGATTGATAAAAATATACATACTAACTTATAAATGAAAGGCGGCCTTATCGCCAAGCAGCGATCTCTTCAAGGCAAGGTAAAGTACTAGAGAAAAGAAATAAAAAAAGGCTATTAAGTGAGTAGGTGTATGGAATAATAAACCAAAAGCAAAAGTACACCCTAAAAGTATACACAGCAAGTAAGAGACAAACGAATATTTAAGAGTTGGAAAGATAATATTTATAAACATAGTCTTAAAAGAACTTTTTTATCTGCGATCATGTGCTTAATGTTATTTAATTGTAAGTTAACATACAATACTGTCTATAGTTTACGCGAGTAGTACACATTTAAATAAAACACTTTAACGGTTTAAAACGCGATATATTAGTTAAACTTACGGTTAAAAATCGTCGGGTATTTTCAAATAAGTTTAACTAATATATCGAGTTTTAAACCGTTAAAGTGTTTTATTTAATTGTATATCGTTTAATTTTCATACGAGATTACTATAAAAGTATGCCCAAGGATATGATTACTTGTCAAACTAAGCTTAGTACGTGCGACTTGTTATAAGTGATCGTTTGTGTCCTCAAAATACATGGGTCGATGTTAATTACAAATATATTTACTTGGTAGATGCAATTCAATTGATTGGTGGAATTTAAACCGTATTGGTCTAGATTAGAGTTGAACTTGTTCTATTGCGCAATTTATCGCAAGTTGAAGGCGAAGGTTTTGCGATTCGCGTCGCTTAGATCATCGCTATTATTACACGCGTTTGAATAAAGTGACATAAGTGATCCTTGTATTTCGTTTACTTGTTTTTGTGATACTAAAGAATTTGGCGAAGTGAAGAAATCAACTTTGAATTATCAAATCCGGAAAGGGATTTATACAACAGAGATGTACATTTTAATGTTATAAGACCGATTTTAGATTAAAACATAACACTTTAGTATCAATGTAACCTTTTTTACCCAAATAAGAAGAAAACAACATTTCTTCTTCTTTATTTCTTTATATAGTTACGTAATACAATTATTCATACTTCAAAATTATTATAAGCACATAAGAGGAAATAACGGTTTACATAGCACTATACGAATGTATTACAAAGGTTACTTCCACCTGTCGGCCGATTACTGTACTGAAATATCTCGCTACTCACTGATAGATGGCGCTCAGAAGCAGATTTTTTCACCTTTGGTAATCGTAATTGGCTGTTTTTGCAGGTGAATCGCGGCGCGAGGGTTCCACAGAAGAGCAGTCTACACCAGACCTAGACAACGATGCCAGTGAGAATAACGCTAAAGAAGTACCAGAAAAAGAACACAAGTAAGTAACGTTTAAGTTCAGTGCAAGAGAAGATTTACAGAGTTTTTCTCCAAAAAATTACCACAGTTTGATCGGTTCTGTTTGTTATATTTAAAAAAATTGCAACATTTTTTTAGTTGAGGGGGTGCTGTTTCAACGTCTTTCAAATTAGAAATACATTTTAGATTGAGACAATTTTACGGCACGGGCAAGACTTGAACCGGTATCGATAGCGGTCCGTGCTGTTGCTCTAACTAATTGAGTTACCGTGTCCTGTACGTCGTCGATTTTTTTCAACCTATTGATGTATGCACCTCTCGCGGATAGTAATTTCAACCGTAGCCCTTGTTTAAACGTAACATTATTTGCCCAACGTCTTTTAATGAAGTTATAAATATTTCAGAGACGTACGTGGGACAAAGAATTACCATGAAATTTGGCAAATATGGTAACATTTGTTGCTCGAATTTATGCGATGTTAATGACACTGGCCATAACCAATTCTAACTTTACTTAAAATCGTAAAAATCCGTCATTGTAATAAAATTAAGTGTCACATTAATTTAAAAATGGTTTTACATCAGTTGGCGGGGTGCAAGTGCGACATCTCGCGGTGTAAACCGCGCGGAAAGCTGCCGCGAACGAGACGCACCGAGGCGTGGGAAACATCGCAACGCGTCTGATCCTAACCGCCTTACTGCTCACCCAAACCAGTAAGTGCTCATTTTCTTTAAAGATGTTATAATCTGTGGTAGGATGTGTTTTATAGTAATTATCAAATTATGATAATTGATATTGACAGAAATAGAATTTGTCATATTTTTTATTGTAACAAAACCGTGGATTGAGGTTACCTAATTTTGACTTAGCTGTATTCAGTACCACATCTTGTAGACGGACATACAAAAACTTTATTATAGTGTTAAGATACCATAGATTCAAAATTAGTCTTGGTCTATTTTATTATGATTTACGACCTTTTGAACAGTGCCAAAAAGGCCATCATGATAAAAATTAATATCTCACCGCTAACATTAACATACCGTCTGAAAATTCTCTATTTTCACTATCGGAATTTAGCTTTAACTAGACATTGAAATGACCTAACGAACCGAGGTTCAAGACTTCCCTAATATGTAGGAATAGGGTTGATTTTTGTATATAGTTGCTGTTTTCAACTATTGCAACAATTTTCAGCACTTATACCAAATTTAAACCTCCCGTGTTTTACAATGGCGCGTGGCTTTATTGATGTATTAATTATATTGTTGGATTATTTAGTTTCCGATATCGTAGTTTATTACAATCTTTAGCAGACAATATAAAAATAGGAGGGATAATTACGCTTTGTACAAATTGAAGTAAAGCATTGAACTATATAGTTGCACTATAAATATCAAGCAAAACGTTCATAATAATGTTTGTCTTAGAAAACTTACAAAACTCAATGCAATAAATCAATAACGCCCTTTGTACAACATGCATTGCAAATTAGACTATGTCTGGTAGTAATTTGGTTTCTTTTCCAAATCACCGTTGAGAAATGCTCTAGCAAATATTTGATCGATGCAAACCATTTTTAAGAGCTTTTCTATCTCTCACCGCTTCGTTCACTACCTGAAAAACGCTATATCCATCATTAATTGAAGGTTTTTTGAATCATTATAAAGGTTATCTATTATATAGGTTATGTATTATAAGGAAGTTAATACATAATCAGGAGTTAGGATTGACTAGCGCTTATAATAATATTATTATTTTGATATTGATACATTGCGATAAAAAAAAAAGAGAGAGAAACATAATGAAACATATAATTTTTTTCTTACGGAAGCACTGCTTAGTCCCTTGATACTAACGCTGACAGAGAGGTCTTTACAACATGTCAGCGCTTAGCAGACCATTTTAAATTGACCCCAACGGGCTAACAAATATACTGTAGATACGGATGTTCGTAAAACGGTTGGGAATTTCAGGAATGCAAGGTGATTTCAGTCTCGGGTTGATCGCGTTACGCGACGCGCGTCCGTGTCTACTGAAATTAGTTGTTCGATTTTAAATGTTGTTTTTTTTTTACATTAAAAGCATATTTTAAATATTGTGCTTTATGTAGTTAATGTATCAGGTATTTACGTGTTAAATATTTTTTAAATATAATTGAATATAGTTTGTGCCTTTTAGTGTTGTCGAAGATTTTTTATCGATGTTTAAAGAAAATTAGCGAAATGGGGTTTAATATAAGTTTAGTTATTTTATTTGATCGTGTCAATTGATGGTTTTGTAAAGTATTATTGAAATTTAACAGAAAGTTTTACTGTTATTTTTTCAATTATTTAGTAAATAACCCCAAAGTAATATTCTCAGCAATCCTCCCAATAAAACAAATAAGAACTATATTTTAAGGGTACTTCGATCGACCGATTCGATGTAGTCAAGCACTTTTTCAATCCTAGTTTTATCGAATTTTGCCCGTGAAGTTTCCTCGTGGGGTGAATCGTAATTCATCATACACAATTTCTATAGCTACATCACTAGAGCGTTTCGCCGGTGTAAAACAATAGCGTCGGTTTACAATGCAGACGTGGAGTGTTTGTTTTAATTTCACACAATATATCGTATACATTTCGTGTATCTATTAGCAATTAAAGCATCGTTAAATAAAAAAAAAATACATTGTTAAAATAAAACACTAACGGTTTAAAACGCGATATATATTAGTTAAACTGTTTTCAAATGTTTTTAACTATGGCCCGACGTTTCGGATGCTTTGCAGTAGCCGTGGTCACATATCGCGGTTTAAAAATACAGACAGTATTTAAAACTATAGTGTGTTTGTCTTTAATAGAATGATTAAGCATTTCGCTAGTCTAAGTCTAGTCTAGGCTAGTTCGCAGTAGTAATTAGTCTCTAATAAATCTCAAAAATATTTATCGTGCACAATGTTATTAATTTAAACTGAAATGAAACATTAGATATCCTACACTATCCATCGATATCATTTGTAACAGTGTTATAATACCTATGTATTTATATTTTTCTCCCAAAATATTTCGCGTAACATTAACACCAAACATCACTATATTTCTATTATATACAAATGAAACTGCCAGTGCGGCGAGTTTCATTGAATGAAACCCGCAGACTCGACTCGACAGACGAAATTTCCGTGTCTGAAGCAGATAAGCGCGCACTCCTAGGCGTTGCACGTTTTCAGTTCCATTGTGCGTTTTCCAGTTGAAATGTTTCAATACAACTTTGATTTCCGAGTTTCTGGTGTTGTTTTGTATGGTTCCTCACTTATTGATATATACATTGAAATAACTGAGAGTTATTTTTCTCGTACCTCTGTAAGTTATAAAACCTTAAGGCTGAATTTATTATTTACATAATTATGGAGATATTTAAATGCCCCAGAAGGGGTCGGGGTCTCCCCTGTATGTCCCTTTGTCTATCCTCCATATGATCTATGAACCTGACAGCAGACTAGTGTAATAAAAGTAGCTTTATGCATTGCATTTTTTTATGTAGAGAGTCAATATCGTTTACAACTTACATGCAACAATTTAAAACTAGAATCACTTTATCTTGAGCTTTTAAATACGGAATCCCCATTCCCAGATGAATTGATAGAACGTAATAAATTGTGGGCCAAGAATTTCCTAAATTCGTCTCTCGGCTTCGAAGTTGTATCAGTAAAAGTGGTTTCAATTTTGTTACATATAACGTTTCGTAACTAAGAATAATGTTCATATTTGTATTTGTTCTTCTAAACTAACTAAAAACAATGATATCTGTGAAAAACTAACACGATAAAAAAGGCGATTTGCATATTTAACATGTATGTATGTACGAACACATTTCATAATTGTTTTTCATTATTTATATTTTTACTGATTGCGTTTATCGTTCTCGTGTTATACTATGCGCAGACTTATTAAGACCAGGGGCCACTCGGGCAAATCACGAACTGTGGGGGGCCGACAAAAGTATGGGTAATTAAAGGCAATAAAGAATTGATAATAATGTATTAACATTGAAAAATAATGAATTAATTTAAGTATTCTTTTTGCTGTCGTCGGGCCACCAGTATTTGACAGGCGGGTCGCGGTGTGTGCAACTCTGTACTAGGTAAGGTGTTGCGTACATACTCGTATATAGAACTTACAATCCGGTTTTGAGAGGATTTTCAGGCGCAATATCAATTCAGGAGTAATTCGGTTAAACATACTCCCTCGTTCGTTGCGCTATGCAGTGACGCCTTGGATGTGTGCCAGGCGCGTTTGTATAGCACTAGGCATACGCTTACCGCGTCGCGGGTAGCGGATTCTAAATACAAGGCCAACTTTTGACTGTAGTAATATTTAATTATGAACCTTTATAGTGATAATTGTACATTTATTTAATATTTTTTTTAAATAAAACAGTTTTTATAATAATAAATATAAAACGATATATCATAAAAAAAAATTTATTCCCGAAGCACCAATAATCAAGTAAATAACATAATTCTTCGAGTAATTGAGGAGTTAACATCTAATGATGCCGTCCGCACGTGCTGGCGCAACGTCGAGAACCTCTTCGCGCTCACGTCGGCCGAACAGCCCGAAAGACAATGATATGTTGAACGATGGCTGTGAAAGCCTTACACAATTTAAGTAAAAATTGTATTATTTTTTTTCCTTTTATGATACATAGATTACATATTATTATTTAGTTAGACGTATTATTAAGTACATAGAATGTCGAATACATAGACGTATTAGATACGTAGGACTTTCTTGTCAATCTCATCTAAATTAAAACTTATCGCTTGTGCCATGCGCCACACTGAAGGGTTATTGATGCGAGTCCACTTGTATAAGCCAGCTTTATGAGCACGCCGTATGAGCTTTCGATTGCACCGGAATTCGGGAAATCCTCCATAATATACTGGTTTATTTTTGTCCACAAATTATAATTTGTCCCCTTAAATTTGGAGTTTTATTGTCCCGGTCAGTTACCTTTGTATGACGGGATTTTTCACCCTCGCCGCTCTCGCTGGAATCCATGAATGCTTTGTCTTCTTGATAATTTCCTGAAGTTTCCTGAAAAGCGATAGACTGATTTTGTGAAACATTTAATATTTAGTGGGTATGTTTTTAACACTTTAACGGTTTAAAACGCGATATATATTGGTTAAAGTTATTTGTAAATTATTTTTAACTACGGCCCGACGTTTTGGATGCTTTGCAGCAGCCATGGTCACGGGGAGACCTGTCATCACCCAATCATGTAGTTTTAGATTTCTTTAATCATTCCAAAACACCACATACACTTTTACAGCTGTTAATAAATTTTATCGCTTCCAATAATTATTTTCTTAATCCCAGACGAGATATTACATCTCTGTTCTATGTTTATAGTGAAACCGCAAATGAATCGCAGTAAAAATTTGCAGGAGCAGATATTGTAAACAAAGTTTAATTAAACAATTGCGTGCTGATCTATCTGAGGTTTCAATTCGTAAAAATTACAAGTAACCAAAGCTAAAAGTTAAAAAGTTACGTTTGTCCCTTTCGTCCTTTTTTTAAATTATTGATATTGTAATCTGTGTCATTACATACAGATAATTACAATATGAAACAAATGCAACAGGTATGATATATTTACTGCCTGTAGTTTACGCAAGTAGTACACGTTTAAATAAAACACTTTAAACGGTTTAAAACGAGACATATTAGTTATACTCATTTGAAAATTATTTTAACTACGGCCCTACGTTTCGGATGCTTTGCAGCAGCCGTGGTCACGGGTGATATACGAAACGTCGGGCCGTAGTTATTAAAATTTTTAACTTTTCTTAAACTATCTTGAACACAATAATTCCATAAAAGAAGATAAGTTTCTTCGTCGATCATCTCTGTCTGTAGTACCGACATAAAACATCACATCGCATTGCATTGAGCATTCATATAATGAAACAAGAAGATAGTATGAATACAGCGAAAACAACGGCGTATTATGAATTAATGCCATGTTTATTCAATGTCGAAAATCCCAAAAGCTAAATGATGTTTAAACAGTAGCTTGACGTCAGCTCATTGATACCCGATAGCGTTATCTAAGCTTTTTGTCAATCAGAGTGCATCACTATCATTCGAGTGTTCAATGACGAATGTGATACCAAAATCAATTTTCATGAGAGTCTATTAAAATAGCCACAAGACAACAAACGACCGTTAATTTTTATGTATTATATTAAACATCGGCCGTAGTTAAAATAAATTTTAAGTTTAACTAAAATATTTCCCGTTTAAAACCGTTGATGTTTTAATTGTAAAAATGCCCATCTTTTATTAGATAATTACCATATTTATATATAATTACTTGGATACCCTCCATCTTTAGTCTACCCGAGACCTTTTCTTTGTTTTATTTGAATATGTACTACTCGCTTAAACTACAGACAATATTTAAACAATCAATCCCTTTATTTTTTTAAATATGCAAGGACTTCTGTTTTGCCATTTACAATTTTACATTGTCAACCCCTTTTGTTGTACCACAAAGTTTTAGTGTTGTTTAGGTAAAAACAAAACTTTGGAAGAACTTTTATTAATCCACAGATTATGCAGTCTAGACGCGCGGACCTCAGACGATTCCATCTTAAACACACTTTGGCTAGCGCATTTGCTTTTCGTTTATGAAATCCTTTATAAAGTACGCTGTATATTGCGTTGAATGGAATGAAATAAAAATGGCGAAAACAAAACATTTTGATGAAACCTCTTCCTATTTGCCCAAAAAACAACTATTTTCATTATAGTACATTCTTATTAATTACATTTTTAATTTTCGAAAAAAAATTTTTATTTTAATACATAACCTTTGTCTGTCTGTCTATTTTGCTGATCACTTTTATTTATATACAAGTAGTTGATCAGACTTAAGTGCAATCCCGAAACCAAAACCGTTATAGTTCCCGAGGCTCAAACCCGGGCCTCTCGCCTAATTCAAAGCTATTTCTTCGATCACTTTTTGTCTCTACGCAGCGACAATAACACGTTTGTTCGATAAATAGAATCTTTTACGTATTATGATTCACAACATTGGGAAAGTTTTGATAGATTTTCAATGTTATGTTGTGTTTGGAAGCGCGAGACGGGATTTCATCATTCTCTTATAAATATAACGGGCACTGGGTCACGGGCTCATGGGCGTTCTTTGATTTTAGAAATATTATCAACTAACCGTGCTAGCGACTTCATCCGAGTGGAGTAGTTATTTTGGGCATCTAAGTTTATTTTTGCAAACCTCCTTCTAATTTATATAAATTAAAGCTACGAACGACATTGTTTGGTAAGGTAACGTTTTTGCCCTTTTATGCACTTTTATATTATAACGACTTCCTATAAACCTAGTTGTGTGTGCCCTGATAGGAGATCGAAGAGTTTTGGAAAAGATTAGAAAGTAAGATCATAGCGAATATATTTATGTGATAATAAAATTTAAAAATTGACAGAACGTTGTAGATTAAAGTATCCATTATAGATCGTTTCTTTGACAAGGAATGTATGAGGACAGTTATTAGAATAACGAGTCATTCCGGAAATTCCGCTAATGACAAAAATATACGAGTTCATTGAAAATGAATTATTATAAGTTATCCCTGACGGGGTTTCCTGTGTGTCTTGGCAATCGAGTCGACGATCTATCATTCTAGATGTTTATTTTTCTTGCGAATCTGCCTTTACGACGTTTTCTTGTATCTGCGAATACTATATTTTCGATAACAGGATGATTTCGTAGATCTGTTTCACAAAATTCATACGTCATATACATTTACAGTTTTATGGCACGACATACTATTATAAATTAAAAATGTTCTTAGATTTAAAAAATTACGGCACGTGACTAGAACCAACATCCATTGTGTTCCGTGCTACTACTCTAACCAATTGAGCTACGGTGTCCTACGAGTAATCGAATTTTTCCTACACATTGCGCTTTACACCGATGTAATATCAATCCCATCTTGAAATGGTATATAGCTGGTTTATTTCACCAGCATGTAGTGTAGTGAACCCTAATGATCTGTCATAAAAAAATGTATACCTAACGTATATCCGCATCTCGTTTTCAACGGCTTGAAAGAACCATCTACAACTTGAGACGCGAATCTAGGTCGTATTCATAGTTCCCTGATAATCTAATAAAAGTGAAGAAATAGCGCAAGTATCCTAAGTAAGGCAGTCGCGAAACCCCTTCGCTTATGTAACAGGACACGAAGCGCTAAGTAAGGCTTCCTCGAGGCACGTCTCAACACTTTATGCTCGGCAATATTCGCTTGTTTTAAGCTAAAAGTGCCTACGTCATCGCGTTGCAAACCATTGTTTTAAGGAGAGTAACTCAGCTGTAAGTCATTGTCAGATTTAAATACCGAATAACAATTTAATGATTGCAATGAATCATTTTCAAAAGGCCGTTACTTAATCGCGTTTCGGTTTAACGTTTTCCGAATATCCAAAGTCTAAATAGGTCGACAGTGCATCTAGTGTACTTAGATGTTATATTTTGGCTAGCTTTTTCGCCTTCCATTAAGCGAACCCTATACTTGTCTAAATGATATGATCCCACTTCTGTGTTAACTTGAAAAAGACTTTTCGCTTTTCGGTTTCAGTATGTAGATTTCCGAATATCCAAAGTCAAAATAGGTTTACAGTGCATCTCGTTTATATAACTCAGGTATTTCACGTATTATCAAGAAGAACCGATACTTGCTTGTCCCTTTTCTATGATAAAAAATCATTGCACTTATAACGCTTTATTTATTTTTTCTTTATTTAAATTAAAAATTTACAGTCTACAACCCGAGTTATTTGAGTGGGTTATTTTGGTATATGGTATAATTTCATGTGCACTGTTAAATATATTTTTTTTATAATCAGTGAGTAGTGGCAAGTGACCTAAAATTCCGTGTATGATACAGACCTAAGCTTAGATTTTACAGTCCTCATAAAACGGATAAGCAGGTAACGACTTCTAAGACCAACCTTAACTAATGGCCTCGTATCTTATAGCCAATAACATGTTTATAGCTCCTCTAGTTAGGACGTAGTGATCTTAGGCAAAATAACGTTTTTGACGCTAGACCAAAAGATGGTCTAGCGTCGGGGAAATGGAATATTTTCGGCTGACTTCCTTTCTCTGCAAAGTAGTTCAACGAAATGTATTCTAAATTGTTCACTTGTAATTGTAAATAGGATGTTTCTCCTTGATGATTGTAAAAATTAGTTGGGGACTTATGACCATACCTACTGATCTGGCAAACGTTTTTTTTACCATATTGACGAATTTTAATTACATGTGGTGTTGAAAAGTTTTCTTCAGATCATTTAAAGAATAATAGAATATATATAGAATAGAATAAGAAAGTTTACACATACATACATTTTGGGCACCTTGAACCGTTTTCGTAACGCATGCAACGAAAACACTTTTCCAAACTTCTCTCTCTTCGCTCCTATTGGTCGCGACCTAATATTTAAACACTAAAGTCTTTACCTATAAATTGCTCAACCAACGCAAGAATGTTTTTTTTTTTTTCAATTTAAACCAGTAGTTCCTTAGATTAGCGCGTTCAAACAAGCAAACTCTTCAGATTTATAATATTAGCGTAGATTTCAAATTATACGCGTTATATACAATTATATACGTAGATGAAAGTTGCGTCACTTTATGCGTTTAAATTTGTTATTACAGGTGTATTTTGAAAGCTATAAGAGCGAAAATGGATGACAGTTCAAAGATTAAATCTAAAGACAACTTTTAAGATGTATTCTTCAGTCATACATGTATAAAAAATATATTTTTATCGCACTGAAAGCTTTTCTTCTTCGAGCTTTTTAACTATATTCCGTGTTTTTTACTTCTTCACGTGTGTGTCGTATGGTATGACGTCAAAGCATCGCCTGTTAGGAGCGGTCGTGTGCAAATACCGAATACTGCTGTAACAATTTATTGGGTCTACCTTTACGATGTGGTGCGCTGGTTACTCGAGCTACCTCAGGGACTCTGAAATAACATATTATATGTTTTTTTGACGTTGTATGTCGATGCCGTACGATTGTCTTGATCATATTTTAATTATTAATTTGACGGCACGGTCCAAATTTTAAGTAAAGTAATATAAAATTATAGGAGAACAAATTATAAAGACTTATAATCTCTTCTAAAAGTTCTTATGAGGTTTAAAGCACTTTTAAAAATCGATTATAAATTGAGAAAAAAAAACGACTCGGCCAGGACTTGAACCGGTGTCGCCTGCGTTCCGCATTGTTGCTCTCACCAATGGAGCTACCAAGTCCTAAAGATCATCGTCAATTTTTTTAACCCATTGATTGCTTAGAACAACAGCACAGAACGTTGCCAATGCCGGTTCAAATCATCTCCGAATAAATATATTTTTTTTTCAATTTATGGTCGGTTTTTAATTAATATAGTGCCATGATGTACAATAACATAAATTTAATATATAATTTGAAAACTTTAATATGAAAAATATTAAAGTTTTCAAATGATATTCTTCATTCGATTTTTTTTTAAATAAAACACTAACGGTTTAAAACGCGATATATTTTAGTTAAACTTGTTTGAGAATTATTTTTAACTACGGCCCAACGTTTCATTGCAAAGCATCTGAAACGTAAAAATATATCGCGTTTTAGACAGTTAAAGTGTGTAATTTAAATGTGTACTACTCGCGTAAACTACGGACAGTATTGGATATGGATTGGATATTATTGAAATATTTTTCGATTCCCTTCTATACGCTTGTAGCCTGTTCCTAGGCGTCTGACGTATTCGAGTTCGCTGTTTGTAAATAATAATCTTTGCAATGGATCGTAAGTGTAACAACGCCTGTACTGGGCGCACCTAACGCCCGTATTGGAAGAAAATTTTCCGAGACTTGATGTCACTCACCGTAGAGGTTTTATAATTGATATTAACTTCACTTTAATAAGGTTTTGACGGTAAGCATTGGGCATTACCGTAATTAAATAGATATTGAGTTACGAATAAGTCTCGGGCCTTTTTCCTTGAAAGTAAACTTTGCATTTGAAGATATTTTAATTTTATTGACAGATTCGCAATCGGTCGTTGTATCATTAGCTCATTCGAATACGATACATTTTTGGTAAATTTTAAGTACGTGCAATGGAGGATCGAATTCGAGAAATATTTAACTATTATTAAAAATTTTAGCAAAATAATGTTGGCACATAATTTAGGTAAAATAAATATAAATACTTATTATATCTTTTTAAATTTATCTATATATATATACTGTACGCATTTAAAATTCATTAATTCGCGTATGCGCAAGTCGATGCGCTTCCTTATCCACTCAACGGGAATTAAGCCCGCCCTTATCACAGTCCGATTCGCGGCGCCCAAGCGAACGGTCGCGTTGGGCGGAATCTTCACTAGACTCGATTCATACGTTAAGCGTGAGTTACTATTTGAAAAGGATATATGTTTTGTGTTTGTTCTTTTTAATAATATTGCTTGGTATAAAACAAAGTTATCGTGAGAATTAACTAAATCCTCGTATCGTGTTTATGTAAGGTTTTATTAATAGTTTATTGAGTTGACAGTTTTGTTAAAAATAATGCTTAACATCATAATATCCCCCTATATCGTTAGTAGATAATAAACAAGGGGTAATTTATTACTAAAATAAAATCGTTTATCGGCCCTTATGCGGGTAACAAATTTGTTACTACTTTTGCCGATAACTTGTAAATAGGTTACTTAAAATATATTATTTTATTTAAAGTTTAAGGTGGGATGTTTTCATTAACATAAAGTCATATATCTCTATAAGTTTTATTTTATTTCTTAACTTCTAAACTTCCATATTAATGTTTGATTTTAAGAAAGACAGCAAGTATGGGATTCATTCGATTCAAGGTGAAATACCTTAGCCTGATAACGTTTAAACAATTCGCTGTCGATATAATATTTTGGCATTGTACATTCAAAAATCTACGGACTGAACCGAAACGCGGAATTACATTACGGCTCGTTCATATGTGGGATGGTTCGTGATCTGCAATTTTGATATTTCTATTACCAGATGTCCAGACGAAATTATAAATTAAAAACATCTTGGACCCGCTCCGAATCGTACCCATTGGTATGGTCCAATACAAATTAATACATTCGTTCGGGAGTTATCGTAGTTAAATAAATAAATAAATGGACAGTTTTATCCGGTATTAGATAATGACTGACGCACAGGACACATTGTAAGCAACTGATATTTATTATTATTACGATAATTCTAACGCTTTGAATTAATAGAGCGGAAGCTAAAGGGACGCTAGTTTGATCTATATTATATAGTTGATTGAATGAGAATTGTTTAAAATTTAGAATCTTGCGCAGGTTATGGACTACAGGATTTAGAAAATAGACTATGCATTCGCCATGTGTACATTTTGCTTATTTATTTGTGGTGTGCAAGATGTAACATTGATTTTTAAATTAAATAAAATTTATCTCAGTGAAATGATTTAAATTATGAATTATTAAATTTACGAATTATCCTTTACCGTTTAAATCGGGAAATTTAGTGTATATTAATTAAACAATAATTATTCTTTTAATTGTTCAAAACGGGAAATATCTATACTAATATATAAAGCAGAAGATTTGTTTGTTTGTTTGAACGCGCTAATCTCAAAAACTACGGGTTTGAATTGAAAAAGTCTTATCGGGGAAGACTATAAAACATCGCGTTGTGACTAATAGTACCATGGAAGATACAACGGGAAATCTGAACCAAACGAGGGAAATTTTTTCATCTCTGTCGGTTTCAGAGGCGTACGCTGCGAAAACGGTTCAAGATACCTAAAAAATGATATGAAATAATAATTCCTACTTAAATCATTTAAAAAAAGGGCCCGCTACGTCTATATGTCTATCTTTTAAGATTGACTTGCAAAAACGACGGGAAGGGATGCGATCGACGTCGTGTATAACAGTTCAAGTTTATAAAGACGGGGTTTGCAAAAACGAATTGGAATGCCCAAAATAACGATTCTCGCGGACGAAGACGCTGGCACAGCTAGTATGGTATATTTATTAAACAATAATGATAATCAACTGTTCAACTTTTAACTGTGTAAAATATATGGTTGTAATGTGTTTGTTGAATTTGTACGTACAAATACACGTCAGAAATATAATACATTAGCATCTGTATTCAATCGATTGAGCGTAAATCATATAACTGATAGATAGTTATAAAAAAAAATATGCAAATTCAAAGGCCTACGTATTGCGGAACCGAAATTAACATGAAATTACGGTGTTAATCTACGTATTACCCTCGTATGTTACTGTATATGGCGCAAATACGACATAGTTGTGTCTCTGTTGACTGATTTGTTAGGTTGATTTTCCGTCTTACACGACCGGGTAAAAAAGGGCAATTATTTATTTATTGGTAGGTAATAAATACATATGGTGCAAAAAACCAAACAAAAGGTTTTTAATTTATTTTCTCATAGCTGTTACAGATTTAGAAGACATACATTTTCAGTTTATTATATTCACATTTTACTTTGCTGCTCTGTGGATGTCTTATTAGTTTTTTAATTCATATAATGCCATCATGTGAATAAGTTAAATACAGTCTGTAGTTTACGCGAGTAGTACACATTTATATAAAACATTGACGGTTTTAAACGCGATTATATATTAGTTAAACTTCGGGTCTTAGTTAAAATAATTTTCAAATAAGTGTAACTTATATATATTGCGTTTTAACCCGTTTGTGTTTTATTAAAATGTGTCCTACTCGCGTAAACTACAGACAGTATCACCTCCATCTAGTTGAATGTTTCAAGCAATAAATAAACACTTAAACTACATACATCCTTCGCAATATTAATATCCCTGGTAGTAAAACAGATTTATATGCGATGATAAATTCACACTGTTCGAATGGTCATACCGGGGTCGTATTAATAAACTTTCAATTTTATTACACGAAGTTTCAAAATTAATTAGTCAGTTTTTGAATCGCGCGGGAATAAAAAGTCATTGTAAATTCTTTTAAATAGTTCCCAATCCGTTTCCTTTTATATATGCATGTCATTTAAATAGAACTCTTTTAACGGTTTAAAACGTGAATATTTTCGTAATTTTAATTGAAAGGCAATAGTCGTGGTCACAGGAGACGTATGCATATTAGTTTACGATATTTCTTTATCGAAACCGGGGAGTTAAAAAACTTCGGGTCTTACGATCGAAATTTCTATTGCATTTACACCATTTTATCGACAAAGGTTCCCGATTATTAACTAAAGTTATACTGAATTATTCGGGTTAATTCTTATGGATTAAAAAAAATATGAAATAACCTTAAGCAGCCCGGCCTTTCTACAGACAAAGTATCAGCATTCTCACTACATAGTATAAAACAAAGTCGCTTTTTCTGTCCCATGTACGTAAATCTTTAAAACAATTTGATGATTTTTATTTAGATAGAGTGATTCAAGAGGAAGGATTTTTATACACAACGTTTTTCGTAGTGTATTTATTGTCACCCGAGCTAAGCCGTGGCGGGCCTTTTGTTGTGCTTTTACTATCGGTTAGATTAGCAGTGTAAAACTTTCTATTACATCGAAACGCAGATCGAATATTTTTGATCATTGATATAAGGCCACCTGCATCCTGCTCTGTATATCGTACAAAAAATTGGGAAAATTCCCTTCTCTATAAATCTAAATCTATTTATATAATTTTATAGGCTGCCGAAGGCAAGCGTAAATATTTTTTACATAAAAATGTACGTTGCGGACGTTACTTTGGCTATCACGGTTTGTTTATGCTGCTAAAATATTTTGCCAGCGATCGATGCCTTAAACATTCCCATTTCATTATTTCTTCAATATGAAGGACGCACGTTTGATTTCCTTGTAAAACGATTTTAAAGTCTTCATCAGAATAAAGTGTCGATATCCTAAGTTCCATCAATAATTTTTTATCTGCATAAATGTTAAATACTGTCTGTAGTTTACGGGGGTAAACAGACACTTTTAAATAAAACACTTTAACGGTTTTAAACGCGATTTATATTTTTTTTACCTTTTTTTTCCCCCCCCCCCCGTTTTCTTTTTTTTTTGGGGGCCCCCCCCCCCCCCCCCCTTTTTTTTTTTTTTCCGTAACAAACCTTGAACATTTTTTTAAATTTAAATTACCTCTCTCTCTTTAACTACCCATTTTAGATTTAAAAAAATGAACATAAGTGTAACCAGTGTGAAACGTAACTAATAATACAGTGAGTGTAAGTGAAATATAATGGCGTCGCAACCACGTGTTTCGCGAAATGTTTCACTTCCGGCCGGAAGGCAGCCGGCCACAGTTGGGATGCTGGCGAGGAGAACGCTGTCGGAGAGGTGAATATAGTACTTGGCTCTTTCAATTTCTGAAAACCAGTTTAGGCATATTAAATTAAGTTGGTTTAATTTCAACACGTACACACAAATGTACCGGTGTGTGAATTGATGACTACAATGAAAGTCAAAACGACAAGAATTCTATCTTTTAATAAATAAAGTTTGACGAGCTGAAACGGGTCGTGGCTCGATCCCAAACATGTTTTTAATTAGTTTATTAGTCCGAAATCATCTGGAAATCTGGATGTTAACTGGGTAACAGATATCGATATTTCTTCCGGGCCCAGATGGAAAAGCCGTCAAGTTTAATCTCGTTTTGGTTTCAGTGGATTTCCAAATAATATAACAATATCCAAAGTCAAAATAAGTCGACAGCCCATCTTGTTTTGATGTTATTTGGCTGGTGTATTTCACTAAGTGAAGCCACGTCTTACCTCTATCATTAAAAAATGTTTTAAAACAACCTGTAGTCTAGCTAATCAGACGAGTCACGAAAATTAAACGGTTAATATTTTAAGTAAACTATGCGTTGACATGCGCTTATCGTAATTACTTGTCACGTTACGTTACGAAAGATAACACACGCCGCCATTGTTTTGTCAAGGATATTGATTTTTTTTATTATTTTCAACATCCGAAAGTAACAGCCGAACTGTAGTTTTTTTAACAATCCACCTGCTCATTTGTAGTACTTTAATAAGCGTTAAGACGATGCACCATAGTGCTAAAGTTTGTATATTTTCTCTTTAAACTTTAATATTTCCTACACGTCATCGTCCAATTAGTGGAATAGGTTAAAATTGACGATGCCATGTGGGACACGGTGGCTCAGTTGGTTAGAGCAACAGCACGGAATGATGTAAATGCCGGTTCGAGCACTGCCCGTGTCGTATTTGTTTTTATTTATATTTTCTTTTAGTTGAGCAATATCGTCGTACCTTTATCCGTAATAGGATTATAATAATGCAAAAGCAAAGTAATAATTGAATAAAGACAGGGTCATGTCTTATAATGGATTCTATGGAATTGTGCGCGTGCTACTGCGAAACATACGTGGAGTCGAGTTGGCGTTCAATTTGTATAATGTGGAAAGTGTAGTTCTAAGAAAGGGCACCAATTTACACAATATTAATCTAGTTAAAATTGCGTGGGTGTCGAGTGCTTTGTGATGATTATAACTTGGTAATTTTCTTTTTAATTTTCACATGAAAACTATTACATAGAAGGAAATTACTGTTTCTAGTGTCAAAGTAACAATTAAAAGTGCGTTAAATAGCGATAGTGGTGTACTTATCTAAAAACATTTTTAATTGGTCCACGTTCAAGAGAAATATATACTTATTTTGACAGACAACTAAACCTTCATAAATGTTTACATATCAAAAATTACGGAACATGTTGTTTATCCTAAACGTTCGTAAAGATGTAATTTTCCTCGTGTAGTTGGAGTGTGATAACTGTTCATCCTCAAAATATTCCAAGGAACAAACGCCAGATTTGTATATGTGATTGAGGCATATGTTTCGCGGTTCTGTTATCTTAAAATATATCTCGAACAACACTGATCTGATGCCGCAGTTGCAATAAATTTTAAAAATATTATAGAAGTCTGACCTTACAAAGATATTATTTTTTTATTTGTTTGTTACAAGTTTAATTATGTTTAATCTTAATCTTTTGTCATTAAAATTTTCCATCTATTTACTTTTTATGATAGAGGAGGACAAGAATAATGGGGTCATTTGACATAAGGTGAAATACTCCAGCCATATAACATCTATATATATTTTTGGAAATCCAGACTAAAAAGCGAAATCCGAAACTAAAAAGCGATTATACATCTAGAAGCGATTATCATCTTGCCGATCGCCTCGTCTCTTGTCAATTGAAAAGCGATCGGCCGATTTTTTTATAAGAGTATATTTCTCAGTAGAGGTTTTCATTTCGATGAAGAAAATAATTTAGCAAAGGAATGAAGAGATTATTAAAACGGTGCACAGTCTATTCCTAATATAGCGCACCAGTCTCCCTTCGATGTTTAGTGTGCGGCTTCCTCCCGACCTTTGAGCTTCGGTTCGAGCTATTAATATGTAAACGATTGTTTTCACGGAATCGAAGCTAGCGCGGATTTCGTCTGATTGCTTCCTGTGATATAGAGAGGCGTATTGTTCACTGTTTCTGTTTGTTTTGATAAATATGTTTTAGTGCCAATGTGTACTAAGATGACAGAAAGGTGATGATGGAATACAATATATGAGGCCGCTAGAGGCAGAGTAGCCTAACTACAATTTATGACTAGACTTATTTACATTTTTTTAGTTTAAAAATGGCAATCTACAAGATCACAGTAATCGATAAAATGGTCAACATAATTCTTTCACAAATAAAAAAATATATTATTTCTGTCAATGTCAATACTCCGTTAAAATATACATTAAGAAATATACCTACAGGTTTAAGCTAATTGTCCAGTTTTACTTCTTTTGGTTAATAAACATCTAACATAACTCTAATATTGCAGTGACCTGGAACCAGGTGCAGCCACAGCGCCATCGGGCAGCTCGAGCAATTCCAGCTTATCCTCGAAAAGCAACGAGAGCAATACAGCTGCAACGGAACAACAAGGTACAGATTATTTTCGCTACTTACGCAAAAAAAAATTTCTTTATTTAACTGACCGGTCGTTATAGTATTAGAAATATCTGAATAAAGTTATTTACTTTAAAGATTGGTCTGAAGAGGAAGAGCCATTGGCTTCCCAGTGGTCGGACAGTCTTCCACCAGGAGTGAGAGACACCATAGTGCTGTGCGCGAGGCTTAGGAAACGGCAGGAGGTTATACATGGTAAGATTTATCACCGTTTTATTTATTTATTCTGAAGCATAGCAGATACACCAAAATAATACAATTTATAAAAAAAGATGGCACCTTATGACATAAGGATACCTACGTCCTAGGAAACATTTTACAAATACAGATAATAATAAATTAATCTATACATACTACACATATATAAACGTGGAAAAAATGGGGATAATTATTCATAATTCATAAAGGAGGTTGTTTGCAAAAATATGCCAAAAATAACTTTACCACGCGGGCCAAGTCCCGGCGACTTACAGCTTTTACATGACAAGTAAAAAGGATTAGCTTACAAGTAACATATCTAACATCATTACAGGTGCCTACACTCATGAGGACACGAAAATATCTAACCGTTAAATTTTGTACTATGCGAGTACATTACACGTTACGTATTTAGTGAGTTTAGAAGGTGCCGAAATTTTTAAAAAGCAGATCGGTTACTCGCTTAGGATATCTTGCTTTAACATAATACAATAAAAAAATCATCCTTGCTTTCAGAGCTAATAGTCTCGGAAGGGTCTCACGTGCGCTGGCTGAAAGTTCTTGGCGGAGATTTCCTCAAGCCCCTAGAAAGACAGCCGTCCCTACTACCCACTGAGGAGTTGAAGGCTCTTTTCCCCAATCTACCCAGCGTGAAGGAACGTCACGTGAGACTATATTCAGAGCTCAGGGCGGTGCGAAACGAGGCACCGAACCACGTGGTGCAAATTCGACCTATCGCTGATGCATTGTTGAATACGGTTAGTAGCTTATTTTACGGCCTCCTAGCTTTAATTGTTTCTTGGCGTTGTGTTAAACATGAGAGGAACTAACTTCGAAATTAGTGATAAATAATGATGATATGGAAAAGCAAATTTGAAGAAGGATACTCACAAACTGTTTTACACCGTACGTTTAATATAAGGGCCTAATGTTACTTTGGGAATGTGGCCTTCCAGTTATATGGGTTAGGTTTTGAATATATCTGTATTCTGTTGTCAAGGGGTTCAAGATTCTTTTTCGTGAGTTGATTAAATAGTTGATGTCAAAATTATTTACGTAATGTTGTAGCATTAATCGTTAAACAAAGTGAAATTCCGTTTCTCCCCTTGGGCGAACACATTTCTTTGTCCAGTTCACTAATGGTTTTTATTAACAGGAAAGTCGTAGATCAGACTGAAATAATTTATTTACTTGATAGACCCCTCGCGCTTATCGCAATGCTAGGCAACACGTTAACCATTTGTTTATTGGTCGTTATTTGTGTACGTCTAGATTACAAAAACGTCTCTCCATGACCATGGCTGCTGTAAAGCATCCGAAACGTAGGGCCCATAGCTAAAATAATATTCAAATGAGTGTAACTAAGATATATCGCGTTTTAAACCGTTAAAGTGTTTTCTTTAAACGTATATATATTAGGACCTTGTGTCAACTGTAAATTGATGTTTCTTCCAGCTGGGTGAAGCCGGCTACGCATCATGTCTGTCTCACTTCTGCCGCGGGCAACGAATGGCCCTGGACGCGCTGCGCGAGAGACGACGCAAGAACAAGGATCTGCACCAATTCCTCGCGGGCCGAGAACAATTGCCGCGATGTGGCCGGCTACAGCTGCGTGATCTCTTGGCCTGTGTGTGGCAGAGGTACACTAATCTTATAACTAAAGAAGTACTTAATAAGAAACTAACTAAATTCAGACAATGTTGGGTAGTTCCGTCGAAATCCTTTTACCTGTTCACAGTGCGAAAACAACAAAATATAGACATATGCTGTCTGAATTGGTAGAGTAGGGGTTTTTGACAGCCTCGTTGGTCATATAACCACCAGATCCAACATGTTTTTAATCAATTTATTTTATAACATGTTGAACTTTGTCCGCAATGAATATGTAAAGTGTGGTAAGAATATGGAAATTCCGTCTGGAATCCACTATCCACAGATGGTAAAGCAGTCAAGATTAATCGCCTTTGGGTTTCAGTCTTTGAATTTGAAACAAAAAATTTATTGACTACTAAAGCACACAAAAACTATCTACAAGCTTATTACTTAAACATAAAAAAACAAAACACATTAATCGAACAGAACTTAATATTTACAGGATAGGATAATGTTGTGTGCTGCTAGTAGAATAGGATCTTACTCAGTTTATATCAGGCCCTTTGTTGACCTGAGACTGATTTTCAGTAAGTCCTTAGAGTGTGGACAGCGGTGTCACACTCAAGTGAAAATAAACAAAACAAAAGTCGCTATTGTACAAATAAAAACACGACTTAAAAAAACTCGCAGTCAAGCTGCGTAAAGAGAAAAAAGATTGTTCCATTTTCAAATATCCAAAGCCAAAATAGGTCGACTGCGCATCTTGTTTAAATGGTATACAGCGGGGGTATTGGGGGGGGGAATTACCCATTTTTAACTTTCCTCCGCAATCATACAAAATAACGCGTTCTGACTTACTGTGTTTTTATACATGTACTAAAACAAACTTACTCCTATCAGGATTCAAATGCATTATATTTTCCACGTCCGATTTCAGGTTAACAAAATACCAGCTCCTCCTAGAAGGTATCCTGAAGACAGTAACAGAAGATCAAAGCGAGGAAGATGCTGAAAGCGAAGAGGACATTGCTCAGCTTCGTAAAGCCCTCCAAACTGCGAAGGAGGTGTTGCACAGCGTAGACATGGCTATACGGACTGCTGAGAACGAGCACCGGTCAGTATTTTTGGCACGCGCTGATTATCAGTTTCATCAATGTCATGATTTCTAGAAAATTTTAATAAAGCATTTTTATACTTAAATGCTTTTAATTTATTGTGTACAGGTGTAATGCACTTTTTCGACTGTATTAAACATCTGGCCGTAGTTAAAATAATTTTCAAACGAGTTTAACTAGTATATATCGCGTTTTAAACCGTTAAAGTGTTAGTGTTATGTGATTTTAAAGAAAAATTATGAAGCATGTATCAAATTCTATAACCATGTCATACTTTCAGATTGAAAACAATCCAAAGCAAATTAGAAGTACGTGTGCCCGTCGGACCCGAATGGGAGGAACTGAGACGGCTAGAGCTGACTCAGCATTCGCTGAGAATGGAGGGAGAACTTCTTGTTAGGACTGATACGAAAAAAATGAGCGTACTCGTAAGTTATAAAACTAATGTTAATGTTAAAGAGAAGTCTTTAACTTGATTCGAACCGTCATTAAGTTAAATCAATTCATAAAAATAACATAAAAATTTAATTAAAACACTAATGATTTGTAAATAACTAATATATTTCTCGTTTCAAACCGTTAAAGCAATGTGTAATACTCGCGTGAACTACAGACAGTATTTAAAAATAAAATTGGTCTTATTCAAATATAAAGGTGCTTTTTTTTGTATTTAGATTTATTATTTGTAGTATTATCACATGTGTTTTTATTCCAGGCATTAATGCTAGAAGATAGCCTAGTTTTGCTCCAACGTGAAGCTGAGAGGTTCCTGTTGAAACCGATTGCGCAGCCTTCACAGAATACACTACTTTCACCACTTATTAAATGGTAAGTACATGTTACTTAACTATACTTTTATTTTTTTACTATTTTATTTGTACCGCCCAAGAATGGTTTTAATGTTGAGAGAACAATGACAGCTTACGTTGTCGATTAACTATACTTTTTCTATTACATGAAAAAGGTTCTACTGTATATTATTAATTCAACAGTACATGACCATACATTGCCTTGACTTTTACTTCCGAGATTGTTGTTACGTACGTTTTCTTTGTTTTATTATAAATTTACATGACTGCAGTGTAACAGAGAAAAACGTAGAATTGCTGTGTTCTTATTTTGTTAGTTTCTAGTGAACAATTCGGTATATTAATTTATTTTTTATTTTACAGGGACAAAGTTCTGTTCCGACCCAATGCCGCTATGCGCAACACGTTCTTCCTAATGAACATCAACGGCATTCAAATGCACGAGCTCTCCGCTAATACCGCAGCGGAATACTCAACGTAAGTATGGCATACTGATCGCCGTAACCATGGCGACGACCTTCCACGATCTCGTCGTTTTTACATACATATAGTGTATGTATAATAATATAGCAAATACACTATTTTTTTCTGCTTAACTGTATAATCAGCTGTTGTTAGTTGCAATGTCCTTCAAGAAACACTCAGTGGCTTATCTTTTCCCAAGTAACGTTGACTCTTGTAGGAATATATTTTTTTAAAAATTAAAATCTATGATTCAACGTTGCCATAAAGACGTCTTAATTTTATTTTAGATGGGTGAGACTAATACAAGAGTCGCGGCTTGCTGAAACAAAACCCACTCTTACATCCTCGCATCAGCACACCAGATCGACCGATGACTCGGGTAATGTATAACTATACATACAATAATATTATATAGACTGAAATATCTTTTTACATAAAGCTATATAAATTTAATTTCCTCAAAGTTTATCTGATATACAAAATTAAGATAGTAAAAGATTTCTATTGTAACCTTAATGTCTATATACAATAGCGAAAACCTTTCTAAATAAGTAAACAATACTAAAGAAACTTATTTTCAGGTATAAACGTTTCAAGGAATCCTTCAGACGCATCCGAGAAATCTACGTCCAGCGCCCCGCCCGACGACACCTGTGACAGCGACCGTGAAAACAGAGAAAACAAGGAAAAGGATGTAGGAGAAAAAGAGACGCGAGATAGAGCGTCGGTCGAGCCGGAAAGAGAAAAGGCATCTGTAGAGCGAGAGGACAAGACGGAACGTATGAATAGATCTGTGTCAGTTGATAAGGACGATGGAGAGGAGAAGCATAGGTTGGTTTAATGTTGTATTTCTAATAATATAGATATATATGTATATATAATTTAAAAATCGATATTTTCATTGCACGTTGAGCACGTCGAGTTGAAGATAGGTTCATAACTCACTATCACGTTGGAATTATTATTCTGTGAGGATGTGTGGCTGTTTAAAATAAATAAAATGTAGTCCATTTCTATTGAGTTATAAAAGTTTATAAAGAATGAAAACTTTTAATTTTATTACAGACGACGCGCAACTGTGGGCCGTATAACGACGCATGTTGATCCCGAAGACAGCTGCGGTCTCGTAGACGGCGGGAACATCACTATAAGGCCGCCCATACAAGGCGTACCCACCGCCCAGAGAGTGCTTTCACATACAGGTACCTTGAACATTTCTATTGATAAATACTTGCGGTGCGGCAACATCGCAAAAAAATCCTCTTTGGGAATTTTAGGGCGGCAACCTCGCAATAAAATATATTAGTATTTTGTTTATAATATGTATATGAAGGGAAATGATGTTTCTTTGTTATTTATTTTGTTATATTTTTTTAGAACGCCTAAGGCGACTCGACGAGGCGATATCGCGCGCTCTACAAGCGAAGAGTGCTGTTGTAGCAGAAATTTTGGGTGTTCCGGCAGACAGCTTCAGTCATATGGCCGAGTTGGCAGTTGCAGATACACTGGGGCATGTCGGTGAGTCGAACAAACAAACATATGATGATTTATGTCAAAATAAATTGATCTAATCTAGTAAAATTTCATTTGATACGATAACGGAATATTTATTTTCAGATCTCTGCGCCGATCTCCGACCGCATGAAATGTCCGTGGAGGGTGAACCTGACGTGCATCAGCTGCTGTTGGCTGCGCAGGCGCAAGGTTAGTAATATACGAATTTATAAGTAAATAATGTCGACTATGACTATCGTATTTCCCATCTTCTTATTTATTGTCTTATGTTCTGATGATGTAATCAACTCTGCGACGTTTTAAAAGGCATTTTTAAATAAGTTGTAGAAATTAAATTCATAATACTTCCTTTAAGACAATATGTCAAGAATTGTAAATTAAGAGAACTAATGAGAAAACTATTTTATTCTTTTAGCAAATCAACTGACTGAAGCACTAAGTGGCGCACTATCTGTAAACGAAGCAAGTGTGGTGCGCGCGCGCAGTGGTCGATGCGATTCATGTAAAAATCGGACTCTCAGGCCCTCCACATATGCGCATAATAATGGTACGTAATCTTACTGTAGTTAAAGACATTATTTTTTGACAAAAAATCTTAAATAATAAATTATGAGAGAGATATTTTCATATTTGGTGGTTTCAATCGTTTAGTGTATATTTAGATATTTCTAACATATAATCACATACTCACAATATATATTTTTTTCTAGATTCGATGGATAACTCGACGTTGATCTCAGATGATCCAGTGGGTGACATGTCCCGCGTGTCCGATGCAGACGCCAGTCACGCAACACAATCGTTTGACACGTCTTACGAAATGTTGAATGATGTCGATAATGAGTTGCGCGAACGGACGGTTGAGAACGCTTTTGGTAAGAACTCACCATTTGTTATATATATTGCGTATTTATGTTATCGTTAAAAAAAATACCCTGCATATAGTAGACTCTCCATTGTAGACGAGGATATTTTATTATGTGTACTATGGTTATATTAGTTCTTCGTAGTGTCGTTCAGCGTGGGTTCGGTTGTCTCCATTTCGTTGTAGAAGTTGGTCTAAGAACGGAGACGCCGGGGCCTCTGAAAATCATTGTGCAACAGAAGCGTGTTTATAACGTTATGCTGAATGGCTCTTGTTTTAGGAGTTGCCATTGTTAATGTTTTAAGCCTTGTATATTCATATAATTTGACTAACTTATGAAGTGAATTTAGTTCATATTTTGTATTTCTTTGTATGCAACTTTCAAATAAATGATTGTTTATTATTAGATTCTTGGTTTGAGTCCTGACAAAACATCAGTAATTTAATTGGCCACGACACACTAAGTTTACAAAACTCACCTATCATGGAACGATTTCATTTCAATTCATTGTACTTCATTCCTCCCTTTGCAGCTGAAGAGATACGTTCGTCAAGCGCTTCCCAATTAGCAAGCAGTCTAGTGGGCATTTCCTGCGGCCTGCAAGCCTCTTTGGGCCGTCTCGTGGCTTTGCTGCCCGCCATCGACACTAACAGACAAGAGTTGAGAGCGAGTCTAGCTGCAACCAGAGAACGAGTGGAAAAACTCGCTTATGGTAGGTTAAAGCAAGATAAATCAAACATTTGAACTCTAATTTTTCTTCTTAGTTTGCTTTCTCACTCATTTAAAATTTAAGTATTTATTAATTACTTATCTTAATAGATAAATATTTTATTTTTTCTGTATATTAAAAATGTTGTGATATTTATTATGTCATAGAAAATCTTTTACTGCGTATTTCAGATAGAAAAATCAGCGAGGAGATGTCGTTTCCAAATGAAAACGTGGCCCACTCAATACAGGTCGGTGTTAGCACTTATTATTTATTAAAAGGTTTTACTGAAAATCAGCATTATAACTAATCGGCATTAGTTCCCGTCCGTTTTGTCATTTATTTACTTTTCATTAATTATAAGATACTGTTCCTTATTCGTGAAGTATTGTTTGGAATTGAAGTATTTTGTTATTCGATGAACGATATATATTTATTTTGATATTTCGTTGCAGGACCAACCAAGTAATGGAGGCTGATCTCGGCGAGCGACCTGAATAAATTGACATTTTGACCAAAAAGCTGGTCTTTTGACTTTGTACAACGCCATCTTTTGGCCAAATTCCAACAAAATCCCAACGGGTTACGAATCGATTGAACCGATGTCGAATTGAAATCGATTTGAAAATTGTATATTTTGTAATATTTTTTTTCTGTTACCCTTTCTGTAAGTAAAAGTAGTGTTAAAATTATTTTATTCCATACATAAGTTGTGATCAATAACTTGTATAGAGAAATTAATATTATAAATGAGTGTCTCGCAACCTTTTAAGTTATTGTAAATATATATCTGTTTGTATTTGACAGCCACGTATTTTATCAGAAAGTATTAACGGACAATATAAAATATACATAAAATCAAATTATTAGTAGGGGGCTTTTTGAAGTCAAAATTAGTTTGCGCTGTGTTTTTATGTTTAAAATGGTTAACAACTCTTTAGTACACTTAATATGTCTCTAATATAGTATCGATATATTAAAACGCTTATCATATTTTGTGTAACGCAATACAAAATAATTTATAATATACCTTCTTCAGTATAAAGCTTTTGACCTATTTGTACAAGTTTTTATATATTATTAATAATGTTTAAATGCATTTTAGTAACGTCTACAAACATTCTATTATATGTGTAGATATTTTTGTCCATTATTGGACGTTTTTTCTCAGCCCCTAATATTCGTAATACCAGTAAGGCACCGTACTAGTACTACGTAAGCAAATATTGTAATATGTATAAGTACGATTTTTGCCCTCATCCATTCTAACTTATGTATTTTTCTATTATATTACCCCGCACTTCAAAGCCCCCCCCCCCAAACTTGCTTACGTAATATTTGAATGGTCGCTGACGGCTGTAATTCCATAAGTTTTGTTTCGTCGATAGATGATAAGCGAAAGTGCCCACGAGATAGTTATGCCATATTCAGATACTAATTCCAACATTTTTATAAAAAATCCAAAATGCACAAACATTTCTTGAAACCTACCACATGAATAAGAGCTTTCTCCAATTTGATTAAATTACAAAGAGAACTTCGTCCAACATTTTGGTCGAGTATCTATAGTTTACACGTTAGCAACGGTTTTTATTTTGTTTAAGTAAATTGTTTCTCATTTTGGATTTTGGTATAACAATGTGAGGCTATATGCTGTTTCATTTTTTTATTGTAATGTTTTTTTTACTTTACATATTTATTTTACAAATCATTTAAATTATGATTTAATAACCATTACGGTTAATTAAATGTATATTTTTTTACTCCTTATAAAGAAATTAAGCAGCGTATAGCTATTATGTGTAAGTGATACCTAAGTGTCTAACATACGATAGCCATAGATTTGTAACATAATATATATGTACAAGAGAAATATTATATGTTTTGTACTTAGGCTAGTTGTACACCAAAAACCATCCATCTTGTCACTATATGCGTCTGCGTATGTTTCTTAAAACCCTCGAATAGATTGCAATCTGTTATAATCTTTTTGTTTAATTATAAATTCAGTTAAATCATGTTTTTTTTTAATTGTTTACCAAAACACAGTCTAGACTACCTTGAAATAACTTATAATAGACATAAAGTTATTGTTCTGCTATTGAGACATGCGTGGGGGTAGCACGAGCTTTTTATACGTATTGCGCATTTTGAAACATTTTGTAAACTCGAATATATGTATCTTAAATGTTTACTGTACCATACACTTGAGTATCCTGAGCGGTGTCTTTGGCTCGTCAAATCCGGGATACAATTAAGTGTCGATGTTTTCGCTCAGTGTGCTTCAAGCCTTAGGTGTCGTGTAGGAATCAGTTATCATTAATCATTCCTTAATAATGTTAGTTTTTGATATAAACATTGAAAACGTCTTCGATTTCCTATTTTAAACGCTTCTATCGGTTTAGCTTGAATGTAATATCTACTATATGTGCCTACACGCACCGCTACAAGCTACGACGTAACAAATAAATTATGTATTAATTAGTGGTACCAATAAATAAATACCGTTAAACGATATGTCTTTTACTTGTTGAGAAAATGAACGAATGAGTGAGTATATATCGTGTCTAATATAGGACAACGTTGATGTTTCACACTTACAATTTTTTTAGGTATTATTCCCAAACTATGGAGTGGCTCTTATCGATGGTCCCTTAAGTTGCATACAAACGAACGTTATTGATAACAAATATTTATTGTAGCACTTAACAATTACATAGTGATCGACAGTACTAAAGCTGCGAACAAAAGTATAGGCGTCAATAAAGCTACATGGGCAGACGCGTCCATTATGGGAATCCCTGTCATGTGGTAACTCATGTAGTTGAGGACTTGGAACTTAACATTTCTTATTTCATCGCTCTCACTGGATGCTATTGGTCTGTAAATAATGTATTAAAAATTAATGTCCTATTACTCGGCACAATTTTCCTCTTTTATAGGAAAGAGAGTTTAAAAGACCCACCGCGGTGTTCTAGTGCGGGTTGTCGGGCTTTAGGGACTACCACCAGTAATTTGGTCTTAATGTTCAATTTTGCCTTTAACTAGACCAACCATGGATAGCTATTCGTTATTATCGGACCATGAGTCATTGGGACCAGCCAGTGTTGATAACCGGGACAGTTTAATTTTACGTCAATGTAAAATAAAACTCATGTTTATTTGTGTTCCGTTGTCATGAAAAAGATAGCTGACAGCGTCACTGGTTCGAGTTTTGTTCGTGTCTTAATGTTTTGAAACATATATTAAACACATAACGATAAGATTTACTTACCCTACTGCTCTACAATGCGACGAGTTTGATACAACGTAAACAGGTGAAAGAGGGGTACTGTGGGTCATATTTGGACCCATAGGGGACCATGGGTCAATCCCGCCAGCTACGGATACCACGTAGTCGGGTCGCTTAAGCCCGCCGAAGAACAGGTTTGTTCTTTGTATTCCAGAGCGCAAGAGTTCTTCATCTATGCTGAAATAAGTTTTTTTTATATATATTTTGTACACAAAAACGATACCATACCAACATATACAATTTAAAAAACATATTTTTAAACGGTTGTGACGGTTTTTTATCCGTTACTGTAAGACACCTAGACGCCAATATTAACTAAAATTTACGATAATGGTTAATAATCTATAAGTATATTAAATATGTATAGATACCTAGCATAAAACGGCTTAAATATTGCCTTACTTCTTCCCGGATCTTACTCGATCAGAAGCAAGGGCAATAGATAAGTTCGTCTGCGCTTTACGTAAGCATTGTTAAATGGGGGCAGAATATATCTAGGCAAATAATGGAGGGGGTCTTAAATTATCTCGTCTTCCTTTGAATTGTATTTCTTTATTGGCATATTTCTTCGCATAAAAAATTAAAGTTACATTTCTTGAATATATGCATAAGTAAATATGTTATTTAAATGGACCGCGAAGTTGAAATGGAAGTTCGTAATTAGTACTATAGGGGCACTTACTCATTGCTGAAGAAGTCTTTGCACATTTGATGGAAATATTCAAGTGGCACTGTTGTTAAAAATGGCTGTCGCGAGCTGGTTGTTGTCTGGTACCAGCCATATTCAACGCAAGTTTGGTAGGTCCACAGCCTCACTAAAAGGAAAATGTATTGAGGCAAGAGAGGCAGTGATGGATAAACGTGTGAATAACACACATACCTACCATAACCATACCGTAAGTCCATTTTCACGAAACAGCTCTCTATGTAAGCCACTTCGAAATTTACATCAAACCCTTGTTAAGTTACCTCTTTGCTAGCCATGTTGGAAGATCGTTCTATTTTTAAAATTAGACATTTAATTTATTTGACCGCAAAACACGACAAATGTGAATTTTCATACAACTATCGCTGACCGGAGAGCAACGGAACGCTACTTTCGTGGGTTCGAATTCCACTCGTGTCACAAAATCTTTACAATCTGATATAGTTATTTTTACAAAATCAAGTGTTTATATGTATGTCGCGAATGAGCAATGGTACTAGTTAGTGACGAATGCTAATTGCGCGGCAGCTGTTACTGTGCCGAATGTTCGCTGACACTAGTTTATTGTAGCGTGTTGCCGACCGCCTGATGGATTACTGGAAGCAAACATCACGTCAAACTTTCTACACACGGTTTTGAACAATGTCTGACTGACGCGAGAGGTGTATACCTTATATAAAAATAATAGTCTTATAACGTCTTTGTGACCTAAGCATCCGAAACGTCGCATTGTATTTAGATCAAGGATTTGTTTTTGTTTCAAGCTGTTTAATATGTTTTATTCAATCAATAAAACTGGTTTGGTAGTTCATGAGCTCCAGTGTAACATACATAGGGGATTTTAAATAGCTTTTATTGACATCGTAGGATACTGAAAACGGTATGCATGACGGTCTCTTTACCGATCTTGTAAATATAATAATATAAGATGTAAGATAATAAGAATTGTATATATTAATAAGTTAAATATATTAAAGAAAGAGATAGACCGACAAAAACTCTTTCTATCTGGCATCGGTTAAAAAGACCGAAGGGGAATAATTTCCAGACGAGGTCTGACATGTTTCAGTAAAATTATAAATTAATTTAAATATATCTGCAATTTGATTATGCAATTACGCAAACTACTTTATAATAACAATATATTTCTTGAATATTAACGTTTTATCTTATAAGCGTTATGCTTTCAAGACTATCACAGTTTTCTTACTTAAACACAACATCTCAATAATGGATTGGCTGTTTAACAATGTTCCTAGAGAACGTGAAATATTTAAATACAACATTTTAACGGTTTAAAACGCGATCTATATCAGTTTAACTTATTTTAAAATTATTTCAACTACGGCCCGACGTCTCTCCGTGACCACGGCTGCAAAGCCAAAGCTTTGGGTTCCTCTAACCACCAATTTAACGGTGTACTACTCGCGAGAACTACAGCCAGTATTTAACGATACAATATATATTTATAGTTTGATTGTTTTTGTTTTTGAATCATCCTTTACGCCCGTATGTCTCATAATCCATAGAATTGCAATCAGTATCTGTTCTCAATACATCAATGTTCAAATAGACGTACGTCGCTGTACCCTGTTTGTTACAACTCAAATGTATACTGTATAGTAGGTGTGTTTAATCCAGTCTAACATGATCGGTATGTTTATGCGTTTGTATGTCCTTAACTATTCCCTCTGCAATAAAATACTAATATAGAGTTGAATGAAAAATATACTTGAAACATTTTGATAGTACAAAAAATATACCAATACTAATAATATTTCTCTTCGTTTAAATAATGTCTGTATTTTACATGAGTACTACACATTTTAAAATAATGTCTTGCCGTAACTAAGCGCTCTGCTAAGCATCCCTAACCTCGGGCCGTAGTTAACTAATACATTTCGCGTTCTAAACCGTTAAGTGTTTCATTTAAATGTCTCTTCGTTTGCCACGCTGTAGATAACGATATATACTGGAGGTTACAATGATGCAGTAACGCGGCTTGTTGTGATCTCAAAAATGGATTCGTACGTAAATGTGATTGATGTTATATATGGGTGCCTTTAAATTGGGATATATTAAAAATCGATTTTAGATTGAAAAAAAAATATGACACGGGCAGGACTTGCAGCGGTATCTACATGCTGTTCCTCTCTTCAAATCAACCGAGCTGGCATACATTGTCAATTGTGTTGGCATACATTATATAGACACAGGTCTTATGGGTTACTTGAGCTCATAATAAACAGCTTATGCAAAGTGTATTCTTAATTTTGTCTAACGAGTATAAGATATGTAACTTAATGGTAAACAAACCTCATATCTGAAAGTTTTCAAAAACGCCGTCTTTTACGTAATAAGTTCCTCAAAATTAAAACTATCCTTACTTGTGGCATCTGGTGAATCGTAGCTAGTGTTCCGATGGTTCGTTACAACTACAGTGTATCGGGGTTCGATGCAGGATCCGGTCACATTTGTGATCCAATTGGCTAATCTTTGTACAGGATCCGCTGCAAAAAAAAAAACACTTTAACTTTGTATAGTATATGTAGGATATCTAACTGCAATTTTGTTTTTTGTTAATAATTGAAAATAGTTATGGCAATTTTGTTTATTAAACATACCTATTTAATGCTTCTGGGCGGAATATATATTTTCTTCGCTTTTACGAATTTATCGGTGACGCGAATATAATTTTACACTAGACCTTTATTTTGATATTTAGACAGTGCAGTGCAGATTAAGAAATATCATTATTGGACGGACGGACAAAAGTAGTACATATATAAAGAAGTAGCTTAGGTGTATTAAGAGACTACTTCAGAATATACTTACGCTGGCTTCTATCAGTGATGACGTCACACGCTTTAGTAATGTCTCCCGGCATCGCGTACTGCACAAGACGTGCAAAATTCTCCGTTATGCCGTACCAGAAAAACGTACTCAAATCCAAAGTGGCGTTGGCTTGGAGCGGGGCGCAAGTTCTGTAAAAGAACTGTTTTGAAAATAATGTAGGAATGTATACGATCAAAGGACGACAGGTGGACGGCGAAGTATCCTTGATTGAGACAAGATTTAACAAGACTTGATGAGAAACTTTATTTTCTCAAAGATATCAATAAATTTTTTTTATGAGGAAAATCGAACGTCTCTTAGTCCAGTTGTAATATTTTAAACAAAATCGACATTTTTAAAACATCATCATCCATTGTTAAATAATATGAGAGAAAAGTAATTGACAAAAGATCAAATATGTAAACAGTCACAATAAATGATTTGCTGATAATTTGTGAGATAATTAACAATCTTTTCTCTTTTGTGATAAACTGCGTGTCACCGGATTGTACTACGTCCAATTTATCCAATCGACAGGATATTCTCAAAACAGTGGTATTAACATTTACTGTTTTTTTACTAGCTGCTATTATCCTATATTGTTGATTGACCACCGTTTAAAAGCAGTGCCCAGTATTGTCGTATGCCGATAAAATATTCAAAATAAACGTCTCTTCGTAAGGGACGTTTTTTTAAATATATTTTTATTATTTACATTTTGTTGTTACTATTTTAATAATCCGAAACTAATTAAAAAACAAAATAGACAATGACAGAATCTTATAAGTTATCCGCTATATTAAAGTCGGTTTCGTAACTAATCGATCGCCTTCACGATTAAAACAAGAGCCGAGCACGAGAGTGTCCCATCACCCAAAATTTCTACTCAGACGTTATTTCAAAATAACAATCTATCATGTCTCAATGACAGATTGTCAAATGTCAATAACACTAAATCGACCATACTCAAGTCAGAATTAGTGTTCCTTGACGTTTCCGAATATTCCTTACAGGTGTTCAACAACCTATGTCGATTTGGTGAACGTAAAAGATGGCAGCACTGCAACAAAACCCTTGTGAGACAACCTAATGTGTTCGCACTATGTTATATGTACGAGAAACGGAATTAAAGTTGAATGCCCCTTTACTCGTGTCCACTAGACTTACTTGAACATACTGGACGCTTGGGCAGCACCTTCGTTAGTGTACAGCAGGTCTCGTAAACGTGTCATTGCATCGGAAATGCTGTTGAGACACGCCTCGCTACCTTGAGAGCGCAGAGCCTCTGTTATCACCTCCAAGTACTCTGAAATGTATTGAAAAGTTTAAATAAAAAGCTAAACACAAAGATTTTTTACACGCCTATTTCTTTTTTGTTCTGTTTGGACACGACAAGAAAATTGTTTGAACTTCTTCTTCATTTTAAGTTGACACCCCAGATAATTTAGCCAGAATAGGTAATAAAGACTGCAAAACTGTATTATAAAAATAGGTAAGGTAAATAAAACACAACTTTAAAACGCGAGCCCATATAACTTTAGCCAGAATAGGTAATTTGAAAATAGTATTAATATAATAAATTAGTTAAATTAGTTTAAGTTCGGCCCATATTGAAGAGGGTTTCGCCATGCGATCACGTGGAATATAAATAGAGGAATATAATGAGAAAAGTATAAAAGGGTGTTTAAGTTTTTAAAGTTACCTAATTATAGTTTACGTTTCACCCTCTTAATAATGTGCCCTGACTAAAAAACTGAGAACTTAAAAATAAACCATGTATGTTATGAGCAAACTCTACGCTATTTGAGATCGTTTTTTGACACGCTCAGTTCAATATGATACTAAAAAATACCTGGAAAATCTTCTTTTGCGTGTAGCGGCCCACTGTCTGATAGAACAACGTCAATTAGATGAGGGTAAGCGAGACGCATCCATGTGGCCATAGTACCAGCATAAGAGCATCCCATCAGTGCTACTGAGGCGTTTCTGACAGACAGAAGAATTATGACTTGAGATATTTATTTCTGTGTAGATAAATGAAACTTAAAGGACAATCGGTACGTCATACGGCATATACTTATTTACGATAGAAGTTTAGAATATGTTTTTTGCTAACGATGAGATATTCCATATATATTGGATACACGATTTTAAGGAATTAGGCGAATGGACAAGTTTTTTTCGGACTAACTAATAAGTACCTATAGTTTTTGATTATCCGTACATATAATTCAAAATAATATATCACGAATTACATTTACTTTAGGTGAAAAAAAATTGTTAATGTTTAAACAATCTTTTAATATGTAAAGCAGAATATGCGTTTGAATATGTGTGTTTATCACGTGTGTGTCTCATTCACTAACCTGAACCTTCCACCTTCAAATTGTTCACTCTTCACGTGTTCTATAAATTCTGCAAGATCACCCAACGCCTGATCTACGTTCAAGAAACGTAGATTTTGTATGCTCGTATCACTGTAAATGATATCAATGATAATAATAAATCAAAAAAGCAATCGAATGTTGTATTCATATCTATACTAATACTATAGAAGACTGTGTGTTTGAACGCGCTAACCTCAGGCTACTAATTCAAATTAAAAAATCCTTTTTTTGGACCAATCGATAGAGTTTAAACTACATAACATCAGGTTGCAACCAATAGGAGTAAAGATACAGAGCAGGGAAGTTATTATTCTTTGAGCGGTTCCGTGACGTGTGCTGTATAAACGATTCAAGCTACTTGCAAAATATGTATAAAATAATTAGAAATCTATGTCCGGATGGACATAATTAAAAAAATTTTAAGATGTACCTGCAAGAACTATTTATTTGGTAAACAAATTTCGTTAAAATAATTAATATGGTAAAAGAACGTTCTCCTAGGTAAGCTAGCACAAGATAAATTTTAATTTAATATGTGTGAAATCCCGTTTACCCCTTCGTGGGCGTAGGGCGAACACATTTCTATGTCCGTTTCACTGATCAGTTTTTTTTACAGGCAAGTAGTTGATCAGACTTCTGTGCCCTACCCGACCGGAACAATTTTTTTGTTCCCCTGGTATTCGAACCCAGGTCCTCTCGCGCATAACGCAATGCTAGGCAATACGTTTAACCATTTTGCTGCAAGAGGCGGCTTAATTCGATCTATACGACCTTATAAACAAAAGCATAGTTTGAGTTAAAAGATGTACAGTCCTCGTGGTAACCACCACCGAACATACTTTACACCTGTACGTGAAGTTACCGCCCTCTATCGGTAAAAAATGCAAACATGTCTACAACCCTTTCATTGTTTGTTTCGTAATCTACAAAAATATAGAAAGATTTCAGTAGTATTGCGCGAACGCCAAAAAACGTGGACGTTCAAAGAACTATAGGCGTTAATCTACAAAAAGACATATCAAATTTTGCTTCAAATTTATGCCGGTCGCTTTACGATGTTTTTTTTGGAATACAATAGTCAAAGATTATTTTGTAGCAAGACCAAGGATGGGTCTTGTGCTTCCACGAACTGATGTTAGGCCCACATACCATTAGAGAGACTTCTCACAGGCACTTTCTCATAATCACTTGGGAAACACATAAATCGTCGAACTAATAACCTTCGTAGTTAGTTACATCTAAGTACTTGTGATTAATTACGCTGACCGAGTGACCTGTGTCCTAATGACGCATTAGTCATGTCTGATGTAACAGGTAGGCCTAAGCGGTTGCATTATCGTTAACATAATATTCGTGTATGCAATGTAACTTTATAAAAGTGGATTTTTTAAATATAACACTTTAACGGTTCAAAACGCGATATATACTTTAGCAATGTCACATATCAGCAAACGCAAGGACACTGTTTGTCAATTCTGCAAGGACGATGGAACAGATCGCGTTAGCGTAGCTGTTTCTTACTTAGACGTCAGAGACACCCTCCATCTTTAGTCTCTTCACAAGCTCGGGCCGTAGGTAAAATAATTTTCAAACAAGTTTAACTAGCATATATCGTGTTTTAAACCGTTAAAGTGTTTTATTTAAATGTATACTACTCGCTACTACAGTCAGTATTTAAAGTGTATTATTATATTTTTGACGGCTCGTTGGTTTAATAATATCAATGTACGACCATCATTGGGTATTGGGTTCTATCGCCATCGGATCCAACATGTTTCTAATCAATTTATAATCATTTTGGACTTCGTTTGGAAATCTTTTTATTGAATGGGTGGTAGAAATATTGAAATTTCGTCTGGGTCACTAACCACCGTCTACAGATGATAAAGGCGGACAGTTATATCGCCTTTGGGTTTCAGTCTGTGGACTTCGGAATATCCTGGTGAAATATCCTTCCATATCCAATGTACTAACGAATTATAACTTGCAAATAATCTGTTTGAAAGCGCTAATCTCAGGAACTACTCGCTCGAATTGAAAAACTATTTTGTGTTAGAGCATTTATCGAATAAGGCTATAAAACATGACGCTGCTACTAACAGGCGCAAAGAGACAGCGGGAAATGTAAAAAAAACTGAAAAAAATAAAGCATCTCAAACTATAACTTCTTCCGCGTAAAATAAGTTGCTGAAATAGCTGGTATTAAGAGAAGATTATGCATCACAATAGCTACATTTGGGAATCAATAGCATGCAGTCGGACCAATCCGAGCCGATATTACATTTTAACTAAAACAAACTTTTCAACTCTATAATATTGTTACATTTAATTCAATTGAAGCACGACTGGACTTAAAATTCACTCGAACTGTAAGCGAGAAATATCATTCCTCGATATCGAAGTCGTTACTGGGTGCAGCAAATAAGCATAGAAATGATGCAGAGTCATGAGATTCAGCGAGCAGACTGCAATAATTCATAGATACGTCTAGCAATCCATATCGGTCGTTACGGATGGTCTGGCGACGAGCCATTGCGTCTGGCACGTGCGACGTACTAACTGCTTGCCATACATAGGCTGGAGACCCTACCATTGTATTGGTTTGATCGTTGTATTTTTTGTCACGTGGCTTTCTGATGGTGTGGTACACTTGTAGGTAAACGCCCCACCCATATACAAGACGCGCTGTCGACTTTGGATATTCGGAAATGCACACATTGAAACCGAAACGCGATTAAACTTGACGGCTTTTTCATCTGTAGACGGTGGTCGTTACCCGGACGGAATTTCGATATTCCTATCACCCATCTAATACGAAGAATTCTACGTGAAGTTTAATATGTCTCAGAAAAAAAATATAAATAATAATAATAATATATAAATTAATATAATTAATAAACGAACAGCATTCGAAGGTTTGTCTGTTTGTTCAAAACCTCTTGGATTTTCGAGATTTTCGATCCGTCGTGATTGAAATATTGTTTTTATTTTTCTTGTCAAAATTATAAAAACAACTAAATTTTAATTATTATATTACAAAGACCTTCTAGTTCCACAATGATGTTGAAATCGACGTTCATATTTAAACAGATTAAAACCAAAAATTAATTGTATATCTTATACACAACAAGACATTTTCAATATTTTACAAGAACTCTAGTCACGAAATTCGTTTAATCAATTATATGTAGTTGAGTAATAAACTTGTCGTTTTAAACGGTCAAGTGTTTTTTAATAATGTACTTCTAGAGTTCAAGTAGTAGGGGAATGGATGCTGTTACCGTACTACAATCATAATTCACGCTACTATGGGTATATAAAAATTAAACGCCCTTAAAATCGTATCGTTTTGGAGCTATTTGATATTGTCATGTTGATATCGGTTCTTATGTCCACGTGTGGCTTTGTATCATGTAAGATTTTACATACCTTAGTCTTTGTATTGAAATAATTGATCTATCAGATCTATTTTTTCTGTAGTTTATGCGTGTAATACACATTTAAATAAAACACTTCAACGGTTTAAAACCGTATTACCGGCAAACCCAATTGTCGTTAAAGTAAAATGAACTTCGCTTAACAGCTAGCGCTTTTTCCCCCCCTTTCTCCCCGTGACCCGGCAGCTGTTATTAAGCATCGAACTTGGAATTAAAATGGCGTAGTTAAATTAAGTTTACCTAATATATATCGCGTTTTAAACCGTTAAAGTGGTTTATTTAAACATCCTTCTTAAATTAAAAGTGAAATCCCGTTTCACCCCCGTGGCATGAAGCGACCACATTTCTGTGTTCGTTTTACAGATCGGTTTCATTTATAGGCAATCAGATGATCAGACTACTGTGCAATGCCCGACCAAAACAGTTATGGTTTCCCCGGGACTCGAATGCGTTTAGCTGCAAAGGCTTTATAATGGGAATTCATTGGGTATTATGAATTATTTAAATGCTAAAAGGCAGCCCAGTCAAAGTCAAAAGTAAGTTTAATTCTGACACAACAATTATGAGAAAAAAATACAGACTTTGTTTTATTTACTCGGACTTGTCTTTTCTCATCGATCTCGTATAATCTGTGCTAATATGACTTCAGCTACTTCTCAGTTAACAGACGGGCAAACATTAACATAGTACCTCGTTATCAATGTAATGATAACCGTACAGAGCTCGTGCCATGGGGACGGTATTAGTTCGTGATTTGGAATCCGCAGTCTCTAATTAACGTTTATAGCTCCACTATGAGCCAAACGGGGTGACATTACACCGACGTTGTACAAATGCAAATATATATAAAAATACTACCTATGCATTAAATTAGTTGCTATGTACGTTGTATTTTCTTTTTTACTTAGAGTAACTTTATTTTTGTAGACCACTAAATTAGTATTGTACACTAACTTATCAGCGACTTTGGCCGCGTCCGTCGTTCTTGCAAGTAACTCTATACTAATATTATAAATGCGAAATAACTCTGTCTGTCTGTCTGTCCGGCTTTAACTCCGAAACTACTGAACTGATTTAAATGAAATTTGGTATACAGATATTTAAAAGCCTGAGAAAGAAGAGAGGCTGCTTTTAATGCCAAGGGGTTGAAAAAAGGGGATGAAAGTTTGTATGGACATTCGTGGCTTTTGAAGCTAGAAAAATGAAACTTTCTTCTTTAACTTTTTGGGAATAGGAGTGGGACTGGGATAGGGCGTGGAAGTGGGAGTGATGTGAGGCGAGAGTGTTGCGACAAAGTAGCACTTACAACATAGATTGGCTGCCTTTAATACGCCTAATTACATAAATTAAAAAACAGCTTAAAATATAAAGAAACAGTCCTGTCATTTTTGTAGATATTAAAGGATATCATTATTTCATACCAATTGGATATCTTGAAACGTTTTGATAGCTACCAACGGAAACCAAGGTAATCATTTTTCCCGTTTTTCCTACATTTCCGGCTGTTTCTTTGCTCCTTTAGTCGCAGCGCAATGTTTTATAGCCTTCCTCAGTATATGTTCTAACCAATACAAAAATATTACCAATTATTTTTCAATTCGAACTATTAGTTCCTGAGGTTAGCGCGTTCAAACAAACAAACAAACTCTTCAGCTTTGTATATTGGTATAGGTAGATTTTTAAAATATATCCACAATACACGAGTACTTAAGAGTGACAATTTTAAATATGAGTCAGTTTGAGTAAACATTAACGCAAATGGCATTTATATAAGATTTGCTAATTACAAATTAAACATCCAAGTTCGCACATTTTTGTTAAATTACCACAGTCAGATGACTCATAATTACTTTATGTGCCGTGTATGAGATACTAAAAATATAATTGTCTCATAATATACATATATATGACTCAGAACATAGAATGTCAATGACCGTAATGTTAAATAGTTATGTACGCAATGATTAATATAGTATATACAATAATAGTGTTCCGTAAACTCGGCTGCTGGAAGTATCCGAAATATCTTAGTTATAACATACTAGCTGTGTTCGCGACTTCGTTCCGTTTGAAATAGTATTTTTGCAAAACTTAGCTTTTTAAATAATGTTCTTACCTACAACATCGTGCGTGTTCCGTCGTTCTTGCGAGTTAATATTAAAAGATAGACATATTATCGCGGACATTTTTTAGATCATTAAAAGATAAATCATTCTAATTGTTTCTTAAACAGTTTTTGCTCTTATTTAAATGTGAGTCGTATACATTACAGACGGTATAAATATTGTATAGGTAGATTTATCTGTATACATTGGTATTGATTATTTTGTGTTACATAACGGTGTAAGTAGCGGCCTCTCAATCGTTTTCTCGACGAGCGTGTAACACGGTTCGATTCCTGCACTGTGCATTAATTTGCATTTAGTAGGAACGAGCCCGATTGCATTGTTATCTCAAAAGGTAACTGCGCTATTCGGTGAGGTTTGTAAATGAACTGCTATGAGAGGTAACATTACAATTCTGTACCTTTTCTTCCTTCCAGGTAATCACTAAATGACTATGTACACATTTGTACATAGTCATTTAGTTGAAAGGACTAAATATCCTTCGTATATAGTGTCTGTAATTTACGCGAATACTACACATTTAAATAAAACACTTTAACGGCTTAAAACGTCATAATATATATTCGTTACAATTATTTTAACGACGGCCCGACGTTCGGAAGGCTAAAGATGGAAAAATTTAAATGTCAGGTCGTAGTAAAAATAATGTTTTGGTCCAAAACAATTATTGTTTGTTATAGTGCAAAGAGGAATTGCTAAGATTTTTAAAAGTATCGTTCATTTTTTGACGGAGTATCTTAAAACTTTATTAAAAAAAAACACGTGCCTTTTACATTACATTATCGCACAAGTACGAAATTAGATACATTACGATATTGAAATTGGTGTAATTACAACCACTTTACGAGAAAATATGTTATAAAAATATGTACGAAAGAATGATTCTTCTTTAAATCATCAAAAAAAAAATGTCTGCGACACCAAATGTCTATGGTCTATGTTTTAAGATTAACTTGCAATAACAACAGGCCGCGGCCGACGTCGTGGGTAATAGTTTAAATTTATTAAGATGAAGGGGAGGTTTACAAAGCAAATTTACCATTTTACGCATGCATTGTAATACAAATTATAAACTTACCTAGAAGGCCGTGTTAGACCATAATACCGATGCTCCGTGTAGAAGAGACCGCTGTTGGTATAAGAGGCCAATTCGTAGGGTAACCCTGCTGACACCCAACTGGGACTAATAGACCACTCTCCCCCCACATATATAACTATGTTGCTTCCCGTTGAAGTAGAATACTGCCCGTTATAGTAGTATCGCTGAAAAATATTTAGCTATTATTATTTATTTATTTTATATGTTAAATGCCATTAAAAATGCGTTCTCAATATATAAGTAAATTGTCAGTATCAAAATAAAGTAACCTGTCGCATCTTCTGATTCTCTTCTTATTATAGACTCAGTTTGTATTCATTAATAAGTTGAATTAAACGTTTAATTATTGTTATCTTAATTTAAGCCGTTTTATTTTACTCATATACCTGATCAGATCAGATATTTATTTACGTTTAAATGAATATCGCCTGCTTACGCGGAAAGTACACGGTAACTGTTTTAAACGCGAATTATATTATTTAAAATTTAATTAAGTTATGCATTTGAAACCATTAAAAGTATTTTATTTAAACGCAAGTATAAGTTTACGGTTTTAACCAAAATTTGTTCTAACCAATTTAAATTCCATCACGTGTCAAAAATAATGAAGTTTTTAAACGCTTTTCTCATTTTAGGTTTGAAACATACCATGTCCTCTCATGAGTTTGACTGAATTAAAAACCTTACCATGCGAAATGTCTCCGTATTAGAAGCGTCAAAGTGGTTCAGTTTGACGTCAATCCATCTCTCTGGAACCTCATTTCGTGATGCAGATTCAGGAAGGGGTGGTTCTTTTGTGTGCAGTCCCAGGGTTGAAGATACAAAGAGTAGTAGTAGCCCTTTAATAAATCAGATTTACGTTAATATATAATTAATCTAAATTAAAAATAAAAAAAATTGTGTACAAAAAGCTATTTAAGTAACAAACGAATTAAAATTAAATACGAATCGATTAAATCGATCAAAACGGATAACTTTTTGAAACGACGTAAGTTTGATACAGCGGCAGTAACTTGAACACGACGAACCGTGACTACTCTTGACTCTGAACAAGACAACCGCTTCACAATTAAAACAGGACTACCCGCCCCGACGTTATTTCAAAAAAACAATTTGTCAATAACCGTCTGTCATCGCAATGACAGCTTGTCAAATGTCAGTGCCTCTAGTGCACAGTATTGACTCAAGGCACAAGTGTTACTTGTTGTTTCCGCATATAGGTGTTAAACAAACTATCCAGTCGATTTAGTAAATGTAAAAGATCGTCTTTGTGTAAAGAAGTTGGTAAATTCGGTTTAATACTTCCTCCTCCGTTTACACGTGTAGTGTCCGTATTGATGACCGTCTCCGGCATATACAATTAAAAAGTGATACGATGGTCCAGTTAGCTGTTAGAGTAATACATGTAATCCTGTTATTCATACGTTTAAGTCCCGCCTTTATTTATTTAAATATTTATCTTCTCTTATTACAATTAAGCGTTCTCTTCCAGGAAACATTTCTTAGAAAAATAATTTAAATAAAATAAGAGGAATGTGAAATCACGTATTATTTAGTATTATAAAAGACAAAAAGATCATAAACCGAATTAGGAATAGGTAAATGTTTTAGATAGGAATAGAAATGTTTATAGGGAAGGTATTTAAAAGATGACAATGGAGGAGCTAAACGAATGGGAATTGGAAGTAAATCTCATGAAAGTTTCTTTATCTGTTAAAAACAAATGACGCGAAGAGAAGACCTCAAAAATCAGATCAGAATATGTTTATTAGGAGGGGAGGAGAATGTACAACACATACACCATGAGCTTGAAACTAAGATTTTTTAATAAATTGTAGACATTTAAATAAAACACTCTAACGGTTTAAAACGCGATAAATTAGTTGAACTTATTTGAAAATGTCCTTAGAGGTCTCTCCGTGACCACGGCTTCTGTAAAGCATCCGAAACGTCGGGCTGAAGTTAAAAATCATTTTCAAATAAGTTTAACTAATATATAGCATTTTAAACCGTTAAAGTATTTTATTTAAATCCGTACTACTCGCGCAAACTATAGACAGTATTTAAATTGTAGATATTGCACATTGAACATTAAATTTCTTACTTTATTATTAAAACACTTACACATTTTGACACTATATCTCAAAACACGACTACTATATGTTTCTTATGATATCGTTATCTACTAAAGTATTTAGGTAATTTATATAACTTTAATAAATCGATTGAATTCATAATTCAATATGATATAGAATCTTATCGCGGCTTTGCTGAGGTGTTATAATTATTAAATTAGAAGATATAATCATTGGCACGATTCGAGTCGCATTAAAAAAAGTTAACCTATTACCATTTTAAGCCATAATAAATAAATATCTATAAAGGTACAAAAAACAACTGTAACGAATAAGTAGTTTATACTATTGACGATACTTAAAATATCATGTTTAAATAATTGACTCTAGTAGCCTATAGAAAACAAGGGACTTAGTTATTCAGAGCGGTTACTCACATCATGCTTCTAATTACAATATTAGAAGATAATTTTGCTGTTAACTAGTAGGCGATTTATAATTTTAAGGCATTGATAAAAATATAGCCAAAACCGAAGGAAGCCATTAGTTATATTTACAAAATGCTTTATAATTATATGGGTCAATATAATAGGATCAAAATTAGTCTTTTATAGCAATGTAAACCTCAGTGTACCAACATAACAATAATAATACTTTTAATGTTCAATACAAACAACAAGTTCAAATTTACTTTTTAATGTTAATAGATAAACTACTTATCTGATAAAACATGTTAAGAGATTAGATACTTCAAATGATGTATTTTACATTTGTATTCATAAGCAATGGCTATTGATTGAAAAGACGTCCTAATTATTATATGACAATGTATATCATTTATGTATGATAGCAATCTTCGTGTCAAATTAAACCTATTTCCAGAAATATATGTAAAGGTACTGTTACATATACATTTCATGAACAAGGTCGAACCGTTAATAAGAAGTTCGATATTAACATTTGACTTAAGATTTTTTAAAAAATCTATACTAATATATAAAGGTGAAGAGTGAGTTTGTTTGTTTGAACGCGATAATCTCAGGAACTACTGGTTCGAATAAAAAACATCTTTTCATGTTGTTGAGGGCATTTATCGAGAGAAGCTATATGCTATAGAACATCGCGCTGTGACTAATAGGAGCGCAGAAACAGCGGGAAATTTTAAGAAAAGGGAAACCTTTCTAGGTTTGCGATGCGTACGCAGCGAAAACCAGTTACGATACGCGGACGAAGTCGCTGATCCAGCTAGTCGTTAATAAGAAGTTTGATAATAAGCATTTGACGTGAGACTTTTATGAAATATCGCATAAAACCTGTGTTTTATTTAGGTATTCAATATAACACATAGTTTCATCTGTTTAAAAGAAACTTGTATAAATAAAAAAGGAACACAATAACATAATTATTTGGCAATTAAAAACGGCGGTCACGTCTGACCTATCCTCCCCGTAAAAAGTAAGATGTTTAGACACTACCCTCTAAAGTAGTACATAGGTATAAGTTTTACGTTTTGAAAAGCTCTTACGAACTCACTGAAATCCTGTTACCCCTACGTGGGAAATGTATTATGGATACGGCTTGAGAAATGTTTTTATAATATTTTAAGTTTGAAGTATATAAATTAAAAATTGAATTTAGTATTCCGTGCAACAGCACAACAACACGGTAGCTCAATTGGTTCGAGCAACACCTATAACCAATTGAGCTAACGTGTGTTAGTTAGCGCAACAGCATGGAACGTTGTGGTTAAAATCCCGCCAGTGTCGTATTTTTAATCTAGATTTTAATCTATTTGAAATTAACACTGATTAGGCGAGTTGCAGCTGATATAATGTCAACAAAGATGGCTCTCCAACCCGCGTTGGGAATTTCTAAGCATCGGATGTGAGGGAAAATAACAAAAGACGGAAATTACTTCTTAATAGACAACGTGACTTGGCTTTACTAGAACTAACGCCATAATCAAAGTAATTAATGCTAGTCAGCTATTCCAATGCGTGAATAAAAATATGTTTAAACACTAGACTAATTTTGTAATATCTATACACATTATGTTATTTGTTAAAATAAAACTTTTTAGCTTGATTTTAATTTAACCGACTTTAATCTGTCTATAGTTTACGCGAGTCCACATTTAACTAAAATACTATAAACGGTTTAAAACGCAAAATTTATTAGTGAAACTTATTTACTAGTTCCTTCCCTTGACCACGGCCATTTTATACTAAACTAGCCAGATTACTATGTATACCTTAACTAAGAATATTAAAACTCCTTTTACTAAATATAATTCTGATGGTGATTAATTAAGTTGTTTAAATAAATCACTTTTAACGGTTTAAAACACGAAAGCTATAAGTTAACAATTTATTTTAACGTTTCGGGTGCTATGTAGCAGCCGTGACCGGTTGCGCGGGATCGGTTCTAGCATTTTATGCCGTTAAAAGTGTTGTATTTAAAAGTCATATTTCAATTAAGCGCTTACAAATATCAAATAGAACGCAATAACTTTCAAGCAGTGTTTCGTACCCTTTCCCTTATTATTAGGAAACCTAATAAACGCCTAACTAATAACAACTTACGTAGCAATAAAAGGGATAACTAGTGTCGAGTTGACGCAGCGCTAAGGCGTCGGTTGTGTAATATGGTCACGTGCGCTATAATGAATCAGACGAGGATGTCGAAGACTTATAAAATATAGATTTGCCTTAGTGGACAGCGCGAGGTAGCTCAAACTGTAGAGAAAAACACGATGCGTTGCGATTTCAAGACCCATCCCTGTCATATTTTTTTTCCACGTTTTTGTAATGTATATTAAAAAAAAAATAATAACAGTAAACGGGACTTTAGCGCACTACAGACAGCGTTTCGTGGCATTTTATGTCAATTGAGCTACCACGTCACCATCTATATTTTATTATTATCTCTAGTGTGATATTGCTTGTTGCCTTTTCGTAAGGGTATATTGAAAAAGATACTTTGCTAATCTGTATATACTCCGGGACACGATCCCAACACTACAGTAGGCATGCATCTATCTCTTCATATATTTTATCTATCACTAGTTATGTTTCGGTTCATGGGATTAAGACACAGACTTATCTATGGTCTTATATCTGTGCAATTTGCCTCGTTCTGCGGTAGCCGGTGATTGTTAACTATCGCCTCGGTGATTAAGCACTGATTCATTTCTGACTCGAGTGCACCTGTCCAATTTGGATAATAACAAAGACAATTTGACAATCCCTACGACACACTCCATTTAATATATAACATTACTACAGCCGGTAAGAGAGGTCACTTCAGAACTTTACAACCAATGATGAACTTAACGAATCGCAAAGAATAGTTTTTTTCGGGCCAAAGTATGTTTTTTTAAATACCGCTTTCTATGTGCGAGCCAGTTCCAAATTTAAATTATACCTTTGATAACTTACCTCTTTCGTCCCCATGTTGCAGAGTAGAAGATCGTCCATTTTTAAATTACACGACAGATATGGATTATCACACAACTATTGCCGGTCTCTGCTCGACTCGAGTACTCAAGTACGATTTACCTTTAAAAAATTTGTTAAAATAATGCTAAAATTTACAAGCATATTTGAGAAATAACTGTTTATAATTAATAGATCTTTGCTACGTGTATTACCGTCAACAGGAAGCAAATATTTAAGTACCATAAGAATGGAACTGTTGTCGTTTGTATACATGTATAAAAAGAATTTGATCGATAAAAAAAAACTGACGAAGAAAGGTCCCAAGTTTTCACTTTATTATTTATATGCCCTTCTTTTTTTAATTTCTGGCTATTTAAAATGAAAATAAGCTGTCATATACATACATATTTTGACTCGATGGGAGTTCAACCTCACGTTGATTTAATAACAATATTTGTCTTTGTGTCCATTCTCACATGTACTCACTGGTGATCAAATTGTCTACGCCCTTATCATCTTCAAACACCTATATATACCTTTATAGGAGGCACAAGTCCCAGCTTTTCTACCAAAGAAGTTTCAAAATAATATATTGTAATGTTTTCATTACTTAGTATTGTTGCATTCCTAAAGCCGTTTTCCATTTCACTAAAAGCACGTGTTTCCTAAGGTTGTATCATATTGACCTTTAACAGAAGAATTTTTGAATATCCCGTTTATTGCTTTTCAAGTCAAAGCTTCTTATAAGAAATAGAAATATACAGACGTGTGTCAGTGAGGTGAAATCCTGATTCGCCCTGTTAGCCTGGGGCGAAAATATGTCTGTGTCCGTTTCGCTTCTTGGTTATTTTACAGGCAAGTAGTTGATCAGGGTCATGTGCCCTGCCGAACTGAAACAATCGATTGTTTCCCCAGGGTTGGAACCCAGGCCGTCTCGCGCTTACGCAATGCAAGGCAACACGTTTCTATATTTATTTATTTTCGTATTAGGCATATTTGTAAGTAATTTCTGAAGTCAAATGGGCGTGTCTATTTCTTTTTGAATCGATTTTTAATTTACATTTAGACTAATAGTAGAATTTGTTTGTTTGTATGTTTGAACGCGCTAATCTCAGGAACTACGGGTTCGAATTTAAAAGTTTTGTGTTGATTAGAGCATTTATCGAGAAAGGCTATAAAACATTGCCCTGTGACTAATACAAGCGAAGATAAAGCGAGAAATGTGAACAGAATTGGGGAAAATAGTAATCATTATGGATTTCCGAGGCGTACGTTGCAAAAATGGTTCAAGGTACCAACAAAAATATGTATGAAAGAATGATTCCTGTTTAAATGATCTTAAAAAGTCGACTACACTATATGTATATCTTTTAAGATTAACTTGCAAGAACGACGCGAACAATGTCGTGGGTAACAGCTTAAGTTTACAAAGATGAAGGGGTTTCCAAAAATAAATTTGGATGCCCAAAATAACAATTCTCTCGGATGAAGTCGCAAACGCGGCTAGTACTTAATACCTTATAAAAGTATGTTTACTATAACACCTCATAAATAAAAATAAGCTAAATATTTTAAGCGCTTGAGTGACTTTCTTAGCTACGACTAGCTTAGCTTCTATACAATTTTAGATGAAATTCTCTATATAACGGAAGTGCATGATTACTATGTATTTATTCGCCGTCGGTCAAAGTATTGTTTCTCGTCCTGCCAGGTGTAAAGTGAAACAAAACAATAGAAAAACGTGCGTCAATTTACAATTACTGCAATGAATAGGCCCAGAGCTAATTGTTTATATAATTGTTGTTAATTGTCATCTGTAAATGACAAACCATTGTCCATTTCTTGTTATTTATGTGGCGCCTTTTTGTCTTGGCTGTATTTTAAGATAAGAATAATGTAGTCACTTTTTTAATCAAAACGAACTTACTTTTCGAAACCAAAAAACTTTATTGCTATTTGAATAAAACACTTTTAACAGTTCGAAACGCAAAATATATATATAATCTTTTTAATTAAATTCGTCTGCGGCCCGATGTTTTGACTAAAAAGAAGTTAAATAATATTTATCGCATTATAAACCGTTAAAGTTGTTTTTTTTTATCTGTGTGTAAACTAAAGCACGCTTGGCCTTTGACTTACCTTACGTTTGAGTGAACAGAAAAATAATAACGCTTGCCTATTCCAGATCACGTGACATTTTGGCAGCTAATGTCAAACCGATTTGCCATTCTATTCTACTATCGTTAACGATACTGAAAAGCCAATTATCTAGGCCGGCTGGCCACATAACAATGACTACGACTACTAAATTAGTCATGATAACCGGGACTGACTGTTTAACGTGCTTTCTTAGACACTCTACTTAGATCGTCTACTTCCAAACTCGGGGCTGAATAAAAAATATTAAAAATCAAGCTCTTGACTTGTGTACCAACTAATAAACTAATACGGTAGTCAAGATCGTTCTTATATCTGTGTAATAAAAAAAAATCGGCAAATGAAAAGTATTGCTTGGCTCGTTGTTCTAAAGATAGCAATGTATGAGTAATGATCAGGAGGTCATAAATTTCGGTCCCCACCAAACATGTTTCCAATTTTTCAATTTATAATTTTTCTAAAGCAATCCTCGTCTGGGATTCTGGTTATTAGGTGGTAGGTATAGAAATTCAGTCCGGGACACGAACCACCTTCAACATATGAAAAAGCCGTAAAGCTTAATGGCGTTTCCGTTTCAGTCTGTTGATTTCCGAATATCCAAAGCCAAAATAGGTCGACAGCGCGTTTTGTTTAGATGCTATAACCTAGGGTATATCACCTACCATCCAGTGAGCCAGCCCATGCCGTGTCTGTCCTCACCTATAATTAAAAAAACTAGCTCTTAGACTACATCACCTTGCAATCAAACACCTAACTCCTGCAGTACGTGTGCAATTTGTTTTGTCTCGAATATGCAATAATCACACGTTCTCACGCTTAGGTATTCGTGCTATTAATATGCTTCTGTACATTTTTTGTTGGTGATATCTTAGTGTACTCTGATTTGCTAATACTGTTGCCCCTATGTGGGGTATGGCGCTGACACATCTATCCGACTGAAGCAATATATATTTCTACGGGATTCAGACTCAGAATCTCTCGTTGTTGGCTTGTTTGTTGAGTTTTCTTCAGTCACGAAGGTTATGGTGGAAAGACCGAGCCCAAATTCTTTCTTATTTTATTAGTATTATTTACAATTACCGTTTTTAGTTTATCTTTGAGAGTCTCGTTGGTCTTAAATTGTTTCCAACCATGCCCAATATGTTTCTAATATCTAATTTCAATACGTCTGAATAATGCTTTAGAAGTGTAGTGGCGTTCTGGTTTATAGTCTGTGGAGTTTTGATTGTCGAAAATAGATTTTATCTTTTAAAATTTGTCAGTATTAAATTAAACTGTTTAGATCTTATATTGTATTACACCGTTCAACTTCAAGTGAACCATGCTTACCTATTATTCTCTGTGATAATAAAGATATATTGAATTACCTTAATTAAGATATATTATGGGTTCTTAATAAACAAAAAGAAATAACATATATAGAACAGAAACAATATAATTATTAATATCATCAACATCGCGGAAACATTATAAAGATATAGTTAACTGAGCTACTTGCAAATATTATATATGTAATATGGAGTATAATTAATGCTTAGGGAAAACTGAGAAAGGTTTTTTTATAGCTATATCTGTTTAGAAAGCCCTTTAATAAAAATAAAAACGAGTTGATCCGTTTCCCTCACTAAGGGCATAATATAAATCAAGCGATCTCCTCAGCTTAACTGGCTTATGTCTAAGCTGGCTCGTTTTAATTGAATAGAGTGCCTCGAGTAGCTGAAGTGGCTATAATATGGATATTATACAGATAATGGACCGGGCTCTTGTCCTATATAGCAAGATTACGCAATTCCAAATGAACGAAGGATAGGCATGGAATGTCCATCACTTATTTTCACCAATATAATTGTTTTAATAATGTACATCATTAGAAAAACGTGTAGAAAGTTACGATAGAAGTTAAGTTCGAATATAATACTGACTGTGTCAGCCACTTCATCCGCGTAGAATATTCTTTTATTATGAGCATCAAAATTGACCATGACCAACGCAACGGATATTCACAAAGTTGAATAAATTTCTCCGTTTTCTTCACATTTCTCGTTTTTTCTTCGCTCCTATTTGTGTCAGCGCGATGTTTTATATCCTATTATCTTTCTCGATACATGCTGTAGCCAACACAACATTTTTTTAAATTCCGACCAGGAATTCCTCAGATTAGAAGCGTTCAAACAAACAAACTTTTCATCTTTATAGATATAGATATCAATTTTAGTACAAACATACTAAAAAGCAAAAATTTGTGAAAAATCAAATTATCTAATAAAATAAAAATATGAATATACATTCTTCATACGTTTATATTTATGTAAGTTACCAAATACACTGGTACTTAAACTAAAACATTATTCAAATTTACTTTTCCAGACATAATCAGCATTTGGCATAAGTTTGGCACAACTTTAAAGAAGACAACCCGTATTCACTAGCACTTTTGATTAAATAAATTGTTTATATTAAACAGCGTGCTAATTAGGACAATGAAATTTCAAATAACTTTATAAAATGAAGATCTGTGATAAAGACAGGGCGGTGTAGATTAATTTATAATGCAGCTAGGAAGTGCAGAACATTTTTTTATAGATAAAATGAGATATATTTCTTATTGAAACTAGAAAAGTACAATAAATTGTGTAAGGCTTTCACGGCCATCGTTCGGCATATTGGTTTCCGGGCTGTTCGGTCGACGTTTCACCATCAAGAAACGAAACGTCGAGAACCTCTTCTCGCTCAAGTCGGCCAAAAACAATGATATGTAGAACGTATGATTATGGCTAAGTACTGAAGTCATTATAGGTGTGTAATAAGTATACGAAAGAACAACTTTGTAATGTATTCGAAAACCAACGCTTTCATACATCACTTGGGCTCCATTATTACAAACTAGCTGTTCTCGCGACTTTGTCCGCGTGGATTAGTAATTAATTAATAAAAAAGAAAACAACCTCTTCTATAAACTATAGCTGTTACCCACGACTTCGTTCCGTTCTTGCGAGTTAATCTTAAACGACAGACAAATAACGACGTGGACATTTTTAAGATCATTTAAAGAAGAACATATTTTAAAGTTCGACCAGTAGTTTCTGAGAACAGCGTTCAAACAAACTCTTCAGCTTTATAATACAGATTATAAGAGAATTAGTCTTGTAAAGTATTTTTTAGTTTCTAGTCGAATCAGACCTCAGCCCTTTACGTTATCAATTAATTTAACTTTCATATGAATACTTATGTACTGTACTTGTAAATTGATGTTGTATCCTACAATATTCCTAAAATACTAATCTGTCATATATTTACTATTATAGCACTAATACATAAGCCAGCTTAATACGAAAAGCCAATGTACTCTCTATTAAGCTAATTTACTGCATCTCAAAGTCTATAATCTGAATTTTGTGTGTAGCGCACCTATCAAGTGTCTTTATTATGTATGAGTTTAAACCCCAATTTAAAGGCTAATAAAACGTCGACGTTCCCCGAATTCTAACAACAGTAATTATAGCTTGACGTGCCAAACAAGGGAAGGGTTGCTCGTGCAGACACGCGATCTAATCGATGTTTTAATTCATTTAATGGAACAACACTAGTAAGCTAAAACAATGTTACTTTTATTTGCTATTTATTATTTTTCCTTTACGAATAATATATTCTTTAAGAAAATATGAAAATACGAACATTCAAATAAAACGCGATATATATCGCGATATATATATCCTGTTTTGTTAATAGGCCACTTTGCCTCTAGTTTAGTCAGCCTATATAGTTTATACTTATACGACATTTGTAATCGATTTTCCCACCCTTCTTTCCAAGTTTTTTATCTGTCGTAATAGTTTAATTATGCTTATTAAGGATTATATGACTAAGTACAGCCATATTGGGCAAATGCAACGGACAACATTTACAAAGGTATAAGCTAGTTCAATTCCGCGTTCTGTTCTCATGGATACTCATCACGATAAATGGCAAAGTCGCGTTGTTTACTTGTTTCTTATTTAATTGTACTTTATTCCAGACACATACAACCTGAGCTACACAGTCTAAAGAGATAATAAACGATTCACGATTTAAGTCGAAACTTTTGTGATCTGCCGGGTCGAAACGAAGTATTTTAACTACTGTCTGTACTGTATCCCCGTTACCATAGCTGCTGCAAAGCACCCGAAAAATTGTACGGTAGCTAAATTAATTTCCAAATAAGATATATTAGATATCGCGTTTTAAACCATTAAAATGTTTTCTTTAAACTGTGTATTTTATTTTCTCGGGATTCCCAAGACCTCCCGCGCGTAACCCTAAAGTTTTAACATTGAATCAGGGAGTTCGTCTGACACTTGCTCATATATGAAGGAAAACATCGTGAAGAAATTTGGCATGGGAAATTCTGGTACCATCTGCTAACCAACGTGCCACAGTGGGAAATTAAGGCCTGAAAACCCAGAAAAAAGGAAGAGTTCCTCTTGTGGAAACAATTCAGGCGCTGATGATGAATATGAAATTACATTGCGTGAGTGGTCCATGTATCAATAGTTTGAAAAAAATAGACGCTGATGTTTAGGACACGATTGCTCAATTGGTTAGAGTAACAGCCCGGACCACTGTGACTGCCATTTTAAGTCCTGCCCGTGTCATATTTTTCGATGTACCTTAAAATCGATCTTTTATGTATATGATGACAAATTAATAAAGAACTCAACGAAATTTTAAATAGTGAAAAAATAATTTAATCATTCCGCATTTGTACGTGTTTATTATTGAATTAATAATACAATAACGTGACCAAATCGTACGATGGGGTATAGGTATATTATTCATTCATAACAATATTCTGTGATGCAAGTTACCTAACTTCACTGGCTAGACCGAGAGACAAGTACGTAAATTAACTTCCTAAATAAAAGGGAAGTGAATTCCAGTTTCCTCTACATGCCTTAGATATAGACATCTATATGTTACAGTGCCTTTATACCTTTGGTTATAGTATTTTTAAATTGTACTTAATTTCTAAGTTGTAAGCTCGAATTATTTAGAATATAAAAAAAGGATCATATATTGGATATTTTAGTTATTTTTTGGTATTCGTTATAAATAATAAATCTGTAATAAATATATAACTGCATTAAGACCGTCTTACACCTAATTTTTAGTAAAAACGTACTTTATTTTTCACTAGAAGTGACTTGAAGATATTTATTTTTATATATCTATGCACTACCGTATCATACAAAATATAAAATCTTTAAAAGGAAATTAATAAGCAAATATATATTCAAATACTTTTACAGAATACTTTCCAACACATGTAACAGTTAAACACACATAGAGTAAAAAAAACTGAAGAAATAATAGAGTCTTAAATACCGTCTATAGTTTACGCGAGTAGTACCCATTTAAATAAAACACTTTAACGGTTTAAAACGCGATATATTACGAGTCTCCCCGTTACCACGGCGGCTGCAAAGCATCCGAAACGTCGGGCCGAAGTTAAAAATCATTTTCAAATAAGTTTAACTAATATACCGCGTTTTAAACCGTTAAAGTGTTTTATTTAATAGAGTCTTTTTACTGATTGTAATATTGTCCACTACCGACTGAACCAAAATTTTCACATTATAGTTCGACAATACGAACCTAGGACTTTCCGCTATCATAATGCAAAAAACCGAGTGTTATTACTAGTCAATGGAGTATACTAGTACCAACAGGTTTTGAAGACCGGATTCATAAAGTTTGATAAGATGAGATCATTCACCGGTTCCTACGCTACGCGTGTTTACTACTCGTAAAGATGACTCACGTTTAATTCGTAGTAAAACCGCGGAAATAAGGGGAAAACACCCTAGAGATGGTATCACTAGCGCCTGTGTGTCATACTATAATTATGCAGGTAGATTATGTTTATCAGATACTGTTGTACAGCGAGCCTTGAATTAACGTATAAGTCATAATAAGGCTTTACGTTATTTTTATTTTAGGTATCGTTCTTCTCATAATACGTTAACGGGCTGGTTGGTATAATGGTAGCACTGTATGGCTAACAAACAAATAAATTCATAAATTTTCTGAAACAATAAAGGCTTCGTCTGGCAATCTGGTGGGTGGCAGGACTATCGAAATTATGGCCAAGTCACGAACCACAAATGAAAAAGCCGTGAACTTAATCGCGTTTCGGTTTCAGTGTGTGGATTTCCGAATATACAAAAAAGACCGACAGCACATCTTGTTTAGATGTTATATGGCTGGGGTATTTTACCTTCACATGCTCGTCTGTCCTCCTTTATCATAAAAAATGCAATTTAAAGATAACTGTTAGTATCTATATAAGGAAAAGAGGGGATCTGAATTAGTTTTATGTGAAAAAGTACCTCCACGAAGAGATTTAACATATGCATAAAAATATAGGAATGGTAGTTCCCACGTCGAATAAAATAATTCTAACGGTTTGTAACGCGAAGTGTATAAATTAATTATAAGTACAAGTTGACGTTTCGGACGCTTTACAGTAGCTGTGGTCACGAGGAGAGTGCTACTGCTTTATTTAAAATTTTACAACGAACAATTTTATTGCTTCTTATGGATAATCGCTTTGAGAGGCTAAACTTTAACCCGACAAAGTGGAAGAAACAAAGTCAATTGTTTAGTTTATTAAATAAATACAGGCGGAACCTTGAAAGTAATTGAAAGCATTTATTTATTTACTGGTAAGACTTTAGCTTTTTTAAAGTGTCCTACAGTATTATTCTAATTATTTCAAAATTAACACAGTCATTTTTGAAAGCTATCAGGACTTTTTACACTAAATTTCCAGTCTGGCAATATTCTAGTTTAAATTTAAAAAAAATAAAGCTGTAAAAATTCGGTAAAACTACGTTTCTAAAGAATTAAGTCTCTTTTATATAAAATTAATTGATTTTTAACTTTAGTATGTAGCATGTAAGGTTGTTAATTAATATTTTTCAAACAACAATGGATAGACATAATTGTATAATTTAATTGATACTAGTATTACCTAATTGGCACTAAAATTTTCATCATAAACGTTTTTCCCATAAGGTAATTTTAACATATATTTTGTCACGTAACATACCACAAGTCTAGCAAAAATATGTTGAATGAAGTTGTAATTTATATGGCATTTGGCATTGTTTTCCTTAAAAATTTAGGGAAAAGGTGAAATAAAGAGATCTTCCTTGATATTGATGCACAGAACATGCAACAGCAAAAAATAGCTTTCTAAGAAAAAGAAATGAAAGTTTGGTTCGAAGAACTTCTCGGTGCCAATCTAATATTATACAATATAAGTCTTTTTCGATACTTCCTTAAAAGAAAACTATACAAGTTTAATTCAAATTTACGTCTTCTGTACAAAATAACCTCTCAAAAATGTCTTAGTAGGTTTTAAATAAAAAAATATAATATTAAGTTATAATTGATTTGTATATTTATTTAAAACAATCATTTGTTTTGCTGTCTTTTCTTGCTTGTAAATTATTTAAAAATTATCTGTCAGTTATCTAAACTGTGACTAAACTAAATAAACTTCTAACACATTTATGAATGAATTTTATCTATTCCTAGAACAAAGAGTAAAGGTGACACATAAAATCATCTTGCCTCTGATTAATGTAACAACATTCAATGAGTCAGTACGAGCTCTTGGAGAGACAGGAAATAATTTCCTAATAAGATTAGGTTAATTGACTACTGTGGCCGAGGAAATAGACGTAAATAATTGTAAAAGTAGGTCTAATATGCATGTTTAATAATTATTTAAGAATAATATAATTATACTTAAATTTCAAAGGGATCCATTTAAGTGAATACAAAATATTTTTATCTAGTTACTTGTCGTTAATATTAAATCAATAAACACTTAATTTAGTATTCACTTATAAGCGTTTAACAACAATTCATTTGCAATTAAATGAGATATTGCAATACATAATTCATATATGTGACTTAAATGATATTGTTTTATCAAGTGTTCTTAAACAAAGCCTACAAGAGACACAAATTTTTTTACACGTCCATTGACTATAAAATCCTAACACGATCGTCACCAATTCCATTAATCCTGATGAATCACTCAACCTTGATTCGAACCATAGTTTATATAATATAACCAGCGCCGCCTCAATCAACCTTACGCCATTCGATTCTAAACGCGGGCGCAGTGTACACGCCATTATGGGTAGCTACGGCATTTCTAAAGTGACCCTCTACGTTCTAAACACGGTTTACGTAATCCTGGGCTTGGCTATCGCGGCCGCCTCGATATGGTTCTTCTGTCAAGTCAACGAGTTCACGACGTTGCGAAATAGCAACCACTACTTGCTGGATTACACCGTCTACTGGCCCCAAGCTGTACCCTGGATATTCTTCATCGTCGCGCTGATGGTCATCGGGGTTTCCGCCTGCGGCTTCAGCAGTGCTCGCAAAAAAAGCCGCGGAATGATAACAGTGTTTGTTACCGCGCAGTCTATAGCCATCTTGTGTTTATTGGCGGCGGCTATTGTCGCATTGGTTTTCGCTGATAACAAGTCGACGGACGATTTCGTCAAGGACACAGTATGGGACGTGTACTTCCAGGCGAAGGCGGACAACGATGTCGCGACATCCTTCGGTCTTATTGAAAGGAAACTGCACTGTTGCGGCGCGGACAGCCCAAGGGACTACAAGAACTGGAAGAATGAATTCCCCATGTCCTGCTGCGATACATACTATCATGGCTTCCTGGATGCGTATACGATTGATTGTGAATTCACGAACAAACTGGCGAACGAGAGGCACGGGTGCTCAACAGTGGCTGCGCAATACGCCAGGATAGCAATAAAAGTTCTTTCTGGAGCGACGATCTTCACAGCTATAATTGGTATGATGAGTCTTGGAGTAGCGGTGGCCTTGTCAAAATCGATAGCGAAGAGACGAAGAGCACAAGCTTTAAAAAATGAGTCAGAGAGCAAAAAGGTTCTATTGTAAGTTGTGTCAAGGATAATTCTGTAAGTACAAGCTTGGCCAAAGATTAATTTAAGTTAATTACGACTCTATGAAGTCAAAGGCCCAATTTTTGTTTGGAAACTTTTGACCGTCGACCAAATGAGCGTAAAACAAAATGCGTTTGTCGTGTTGAAAGTTTGGAAATGGGCTATGTGTTTTGAGCGATTTCAAGATGTTTTAGATTGTAAAATAGTTTTTGGAAATCGCATTTTGGCCAAGTTTTAGAGGATTGTAAACATGTTTGCGAGTTGAAATGACATCATGCTTTAAACCTATTAGAATCAATGATGCGATATTGACTTAGGGCTGACACCTGCGGTTACCTTATCTGATATCATACAAGTGTTGAATTAATGTAAATCTTAAATTTTATTGACCTACGCTTAATGTTACGCATTACTCATTTCGTGTATTATGTACCTGTTAAGGGATAATTTGAGTCTCACTTTAAGATAGCCAGCTATATAAATATTTGTTTGAGTTAAAAGGATTTTCAAGTAGTTATTTTATTCTTTCTGAGTAAGACTTGCTACTTACTGCTCGTGTGATTTTGTTGATGTTTTTTTATATTTAGTTATTAACTGTCCACTCTTTGAAACACGATGATGAGTTTGGAAAGATTACACTAAAGAAATATACAATTAATTTTACTAGATGTTGGTAGCCCTATTTTGAGTAAGTTTTCAAGACTGCACGATCTAGCATTTACACTGTATGCAATAAATATAGCTGAATGAAATACATGTAGAAATCACAATTTAATTGGAAATATATTCTTTTGTGTCCTAGTGTAAATAGATAAGTATTTTAAGTTAAAGTATTTATATTATTTTAAGGAAACGGTGTGCTATATGAGATCCATAATGTAAGTAGTCTATAAGACGTTTTACACTAAGTAATGTTATAGTTTTAATTAATTAACAATATTTAAATGGTACCATTTTAATATATTAAACTTAATTTTAAAATGCGCTTTCATTTTACTTTATAACATCGTCACCACACTTAGGGGAAATAGGGGTGGTGAAAATGATTGAAAAGTATTCGATCGGTGTTTCCAATGGAAAATAATAAAAGAAATCTATATTTTCTTTTTATCAAACAAGGAAAATATTATATGCTTTGTTTAACATATTGCGTTTGTAGTAACTCATACAGAGCGACGGCGGTGCCCTCTTGCGTCGGTCGGAAGAACTATACAAGAATGGTTAAATGATAAAATGCTAAATTATGTCTAATTAAATATTTCCATAAAATTCATATCTATACACTTAATTAATGAGTTAACTAATTACATTATCTAATATACCTAATGACAAATAATTAAGACGATAAAATAAAGTTCTATAATTCATTATAACTTTCGAAACATAAAATGTTATTCGAGTTGCATACAAATGAATGCGTTTAATGGGACAACCATTTGTGATAACAATGGGTAGTTATATATGTACAGTTATACATACACACTAACAATGTATAAAGGCATAGGTATACCGTGGCTCCGTGGCACACTTTAAATCGATTGGCGAGTTTGTTTTCAATTATTTCTTTGTTGAACGGTATTTTTCAAGATTTCAATCTTTTTGTAGTCTATTAAAATGTCATTGAGGCTTTAAGATAGAGGATTGTTATGTTTAAATAAAACACGTTTAACGGTGAAATACACATATTAATTATTTTTAATTTATCTCTACTACGACCCGATGTTCAGATGCCTTGCAGCCTCTGTGCACATGTCCTCCCATCCCACGGAAAAGCAATGAATTAAATAAGTTGACTAATATGTTTCGCGTTTTAAACCGTTTAAGTTATTCAAGTGTGTACTACTCGCTGTACAATAGACAATGCTTAATTATTCTGTTCCTTATATAGGTAAAGCCCAGAAAACATCGAGGTAAATCTCAAAGGTATCTTATAAGTAATATAAACTTTTTACTTCCTTTGCTGAGCTTCAATATTCATTACATCCTTAGAAACAATTAAAATATTATGTTTATCAATTAGTAAGGCTTATTTTTTAAATTCTTCTCTTTACCTTAGCTAGCTAGTATCATCACATATAATATAAGCTTTTAAGAACATCTAAACCAAATGAGTTGTCGACCTATTACGGGTATAAATACTCAGTTTTAAAATAGATAATAGATACCTATTCGACAGTAAAATTAACTTTTTTATTTTATAATGTAATTTCCAGAAGGTTACACGAGGTTAAACCATTTGACATCACCTCAAAGATTGCTTAGCAAGAATAAGCCAAAACCGTCGCATGCGCATTAAATGAGGAAGTCCTTGTCGAGTAGATTACGTGACAATTGGTAGATACAATTATTGTGAGACGAGACTGGGTATTTACGTCTAGGTTGTGTATAGGTATCCACATTTGAAGTATAGAGTTTAAGAATGTTTTAAAGATGATTTCAAAGGATAACCTTACTCCAAAGATGGATTCGGATAAGGTAGAAGTAGGTTTTTTACCTGTTTACTGGAACTTTATTATCCCCAAGTATTTACTGAAAATAGACAGGTTTGAAACTTATTTTAATGTTAGAGAAGGACAGACACATGGTGTTCACATAATGGTAGTAGAAATATCCCAGCCATATAACATCGGTGTTCCATTTTGGCTTTGTATGTTCGGAAATCCACAGACTGATACCGAAACGGGATTAAACTTCACGGCTTCTTTATATGTGGACGGTGGTTCTCCAGTGGTGAATCGGACGATACCGTTACCATATTGAATACATAATACATCAACGGTAATACTGTATAAAATGCGGGTTATAAAATCCATCAGCGAAAAGCACAAAAATGTGGCTGCCCCACGCCCCACACATGGCGCACGACCTTTTATTATCAATTAAATAATAATTGTAGTAATATCGAAAAAAAAACGTTAACTAGTGAAACACTTTGAACGGTTAAAAACGGGTATTTATATTCTTTATGTTATTGTGGGTTAAGTAATATATCCTTTCGAACCTTAAGGGTTTTTATGGGTTTTATTGATGCGAATTACAGACAATATTTAAGATTATTTGTAAAAAAAACCGACTTCACTTGTATTTTAATTAGAAACTATACAAGTATAGTTTAAACATTGTCGTGGTCTAGTGGTTCGATTCGCAAGGTCCTGGGTCTAATTCGTACACTGCATCAGTAATCAGACGCTCCTGCCTAAACAGGATCGTAAATTAGAAATAATAGATGACGTGATTACAAATAACTAACGAAAATCCGACAAGCTATGAGACATAAATGGTACAAACAAACATTAAATGATATTTGAGTAGAAAACGAGTTGTTAAAGTCGACAAATATGCCTTACACAACCTACATACAGCTACTTGTGTCACATATATTAACATACATTAGGTAATTTTATGCAATAGGCAGACATTTTTCTTTGTAGGGAAAAGTGTTTCGTAATGCTTGTAAGAAAAAACATTTATCTTTCGCCGCGAACTTCAAATAGGAAACTCTGTATGTATTTATATAAGGCTTTCAAATAAAGTATTTTAAGATATTGACAAATAAAAAGTATATATTATAGATCAAAGTATGGCATATTTTATTTTTCTCAAATTTCTAACCAATTTTCTTAGAAAAGTATAAAATTGGATTTTTAATTGATTTAACTTTTTCGAAGTGTGACTAAAGTTGTATGAATATAAAAGTCATGAAACAGATACATTTCTGTGTCCATAAACTGTTTCTCCTGGACCGGGAGCGAAGGCAACCTGCATATTAGTTGAGACTACTTGACAAAAAGTACTAGGAGACTAAAAGACAACAGCAAGTACAGCTCGCGTAAACTACAGACAGTATTTAATTTTGCCACCTTAGCAAAAGTCGTATTACAACTCGTAGTAAAGTGTCTTTAACCTTCGCTAAAAATCAATAGCCCCAGCATTCCAAAAGATATTTGGTCGAGCATAAAAATCTTCACTTTCGCTTATAACCTTGCGTGACGCAACCTTGTGCAGCAGGTACATTAAGTATGCCATCGGTTCTTAAGCTATGCCAGGAAAATCACGTATACGACATTGCTTTTACACGCCACGATATGGATCCGACTTTTCTTAGGGTGCGACTGTCGATCGGATCGTGAGGTTACTTTATAATGGCCGATTTAGACGTTATAGTTATACATATTTTATTACCTAAACCGTATTATTTAAATCCTTAAGATATGATTAAATAGCTAAGAAACTATATATCTTTAAAGTTAAGTATTTATAAATGTTCTAAACACCCAACAAACTTAATTTTGCATTATCTAAAAAAATATTCTCTAAAAAATCTTCTTGAAATGGCAGATATTTTTTATTAACTACAACATACTCTACTATTGTTCTTTTTGTCAAAATCATAAAACAAAACGTCAATGCCGCGAAATCTACATATTATATTTAATTAAAATTATTGTTTACGTCAAGTTCAATTCAAGAATAAAAACTAATAAGTAACTTATAAGATTATGCAATAACGTACTTGACACAATAAACTAATGTTATCATTAACTAATAATCGCATTACGCGGTGTGAACATAACACATTATGGAAAAGAATTAACAGAATCGTATCGTAGTGTATAAACCGACCCATTCTAAGCTCAAAACTAGGTGCGCACGAGTTTATAAAATTCCTCGCATCATTACATCGGTTTCCATACCGTTACGAACCACGACGCAAAGCGCACGTCAACATGGGTAAAGAAGAGATGATAAAGGGTGTGTTGTACGTTGTCAATGTGTTATACGCGGTGTTCGGTTTAGTTACAGCTGCAACGGGAATATGGTTTTTCGTGCAGCTATCCGAATTTGTCGCGTTGCGAAACAGCAATCACTATTTACTGGATTATAGAGTATACTGGCCCCAAGTTGCGCCATGGCTATTTATTTTGCTCGGACTGTTTGTCATGATGGTGGCCTTCTGCGGGTGGTGTGGCGCTAGCAAGGAAAGCAGAGGATTACTAGGAATATACGGTATATTCCTCTGCTTAATCGTCCTCGGACAAGTCATAGCTGCTACCCTGATCTTCGTCTACGTCGATGGAGAGCACACAGACCGCTTCATAAAGGATACAGTGTATGACGGCTACTACAACTCCCAATCGAATCCCGACGTGTTCAAGGCGTTCGGGAGGATCGAAAGGAAGTTGAGGTGCTGTGGTGCGAACGACGCTCGTGATTACAGAAGTTGGAGAAACGACCTACCCTTGACGTGCTGCCAGGATAGTTATTATAGAGCGACCTGTGAGTTCACGGACAAGGAAGCGAACGAACGATTGGGATGTGCTAAAGTTGCCGCTGTGTACACCAAGATCATCAGCTCGTCGGTAGCTGGAGCGTCTCTGCTCATATCATTAGTGGAAATAGCTGGTGTGATACTGGCATGGAGGCTGTTCAAATCTTTAAGAGAAGTAGAGCACTACTTACCTGAGAGGAAGGAAGGTGAGACGGAGTGCTAAGATTGTGAGAGGTGTATATGAATGGAGCTATGTGGATGATTCAAGCGCAGGCGTTATGCAGTTTCAATAGGTAATATGCAGTTGACCTTCATAAAGACGTGCCATACATGAATCAGTGTTTAGTTATAATACAACACCATACATATTTCTTGTTAAAAGATAATTTGATAACTAGATGTGTTCTTAGTCTGTCATGCAAAATTTAACGTATATAGTAGATCTCAAATCAAACTTTTCTTAACCTAGAGATGTCCAATTAGATTTATAAGATTTCTGTAATCATCTATATATTCTCAAGTCTGTGTACACACACTGATTCTGTATTATTTTATTTTGTCTGCTTTTGGATTTATTTGCACCTCGTTTGTATGCGCGTAGCTGAACCGAATTTTGTCATAGTAAAATCCACCGATTATGTCGAGACGAGCCGAGCCTGAAGCTTTTTCTTTCAGAAACCGGCTCTTTCACGGCTGTAGATAAAACGTTGAGTTAAAACCGAGACGCGAGATTGCATAGTTGCCAATTACGTCCTTTGTGTTAAGCTGACGAAATTCCCAAAGTAACAAACATGAATAATTAAGGTGTTGTCTCTTTTTATCTTATGTTGCAAGAAAGAGATAGACAAAGTGGGTAATTTATTAATGAGGCAATCTATTAAATCAAAGGCCAATTTCGCAATGGTCTTGTTTCCAATTTCCCGCGTCTCGATCTTGATTTATGACGTCATATAGGGTTGAAGTTCGTTTCCTTGTTAAAGGAACCACAGAAATCTTCAACCCATCTTAGTTTTAGACATTCCAAATTATATTATGTTACCATATTTAAAGTATTATATTATTGTAAGTTATTGGCAGCGCTACTCAGGATCTAATGATAAACTACTGCCTTAATTTTTATCTGTTTTAAGTCGTAACTTTTTGTATACAAATGTTTTAAAATTGGCCATTGTTTGTTACCAAAAGCACTATGGTACCAATTTTTAATATCTTTATTTGAAGTTATGGTTAAGAAATATAATTAGTTTACTTGTCGACTTTACGATATAGCAAATGCTCTTCATATCTGGTCGGAATTCCCGAGCGGTTGATATAATTGTCACTTTTAGATATTAGGGTCAATTTCGTAGGGTCACAGGCCGTTAGAGATTGTGAATGGGTTAAATGAACTCCTTCCTACTTAAGATCTGATTCATTACCTGACTCACTTCTAAATGACTGTGTCGGACACGTGAGAAAAATAAATCATGGTAGACGTTGAAGATATTTTTTGTATAAGAAACTAAGGATACAAATATGTAACGATTAATTTTGTAGCATGAAAGAGGTGGCTATTCTTTTGATTATTTTTGAAAAGGGGCTTATTCTCTTCGTGTATTGCTATATAACAATCTATCACCCATTATGAAAGTGACAGGTATAGTCAAGCGTTACGCAACATTGGTATTTGCCCATGGACAACGTGTTCGAGGGGCCTCGTGTGAACTGACCTCAAAATAAGTTATCGAATACGCTAGAATTGGCCATTCAGTAGATCTTTGTTTACGCAAGCCTTTCACAATCCATATTTTGGGCACGTCCCACATACGACATGTGTTTTGCGTCTGATTTACATAAGTCCGTCCTAACGATTGCGCTAGTAGTATATTATTGATGTTTATCATGTCCTAATTTAATATGTAAAATTCTAGAAACAATTTCTCAATAAATGTTTTAAACCTCAACCTTAGAATTGATGGAAGCTATCAAGATTCAAGGAAATACTGTTAAGAACTATTACTACTTTTTAGCTCACAAATAACCAATCAAAAGGTTTTCGAAGACTTCTCGCTAGACAGATATAGGTTCGTACCATATGCCAAAGAAATGTATATGTACAAAAACCATATAATATAATCACATTTTGAGAGTTTTCTGCATGCAATATTGTATATTAGTTCTTAAGTTGTCACATCACTTAGATAAGTTATTTTTATATTGTTTTGTATAAGACGAAACTAGTCTTAAGTTGTTTCGATTATGTCAAGTTTTTAATAAAATTATTTCGATTCTCTTTATTGTTGTATTAATTTTCACCCTTATTTAAATATATTTTACAAACACCCAGCATATGATTAATCGTTAGAATCCTGTCATTATTAACTCAATCGTAAACTCACTTAAATAATCATTATTAAACACTTACAGCTATTAATATAATCGATTGAGTTTTAATTTTAATTTATATTTAATTAAGGTAAAAGTTTCGATAAAAAGAAAATGAAGAACTTTCTGTAAAACATTTTTAATTTAAATAAAAACTTCAACGGTTTAAAACGCGATATATATTAGCTAAACTTATGTGAAAATTATTTTAACTACGTCCGTGGTCACGGCTGCTGCAAAGCATCCAAATCGTCGAGCCGTAGTTAATATAATTTTAAAATAAGTTCAACTAATATATATCGCGTTTTAAACCGTTAATGTATTTAATTTTTCGGAAACTACAGACCGTAATTAACATTTTAATTAATCAATCATTTTGCATCTTACCGTTATACAAATATTTTTGTCAAAAGCTACGATAATTATAAAAAAAAACATAATTAAATAAATGCTGACGATATAATTTTGTATTTAATAATTATAGCGTCACATTGGCAAAATTCGTTTACGTATCACGGAAGGTGTAATGACCTCTTATAAAACGTCTTCCGCTGTTTGTTTCAGATAACAATAGATTATATTTTCAAGTTTAAGGATAGCGGTAAGTATTTCATTTAATTACCATAATACTAGAAATCGGCTTGCTTTGAACTTCAGTTCACTTCTTGGCTCTAAAAAAGTTAATAACTAAATTTAACCTCTTTAATTCTTTAATTAAACGATATTTTTGGTAAAACAACTAACTGAATCTCCGTCCTCATAGTGAAATTCTGTCTCACCCCATGGGGCATGAGGTGGACACATTTGTGTGTCCGTTTCACTGATCGTTTTTAGCAGACAAGTAGTTGACCAGACTTGAACCCATAGCTTATCGCAGTATTAAGCAACACGTTTAACCATTTAGCTACAGAAATAATACCTATGTCTCAAAATTAAAACTCTTGGTGATGTTGATTCAAATGCTGTGACAAAATCAACATTAATTAAATGTACATTACTGTAATCTTGTTTATTGTTGTTTATCCTTCACCTTCGACAGTGCACAGTTTTTATATAATTAACTCAACTAGAATCAAGAAAAACCTGTCATGTATCTGTGGTATGTTGCACATTATCCTGCTAGATTCGTGAATCACTAGAACACAATCACATTGAAATCCTATGTTTTATTCGAACCTTTATGAGTCTTCAAAGCGATTCGTATGACGTAGATAATATTTAATTGTATAATTTGGTGTCAATATAAAGTAAGTAGCATTCATTCAAGGGTCGTGGGTGGACCCCCAAAATTTACAAAACAATTTTAATTATTCGAACTGTTGAATTTCGTCTTAAATACTGGATATTAAGTACGGTAGGAATATCGAAAATTTGCAGGGCATTCCATAAATAAATTGAAACTAATTTTTGTAGGCAAAGCGTGGTGAATTAAGTAGGTTAATAGTACTACCATTTTATCGATAACACAGTTACCCGTAATACACTGCCTGAGTCTAAAGGAAAAGTATAAGAAAATATTTTTAAATAAAACACTTTTAAAGGTTAAATACTCGAAATATGTTAGTTAGTACCTTAGTAGTTACCTTATACAGTTTATTTTAACGTTACGTACTCCCGAACTGCATCCGAAAAGTTGGGTGGGGGTTTTAAATTGTAAACAATTCAACTAATATATATCGCGTTAAACAGTGAAAGATGTTTTACTTAAGTGTACTATTTGCGTAAACTTGATAATACTCAAAGGAAAAAAACCGTTACACTTACTTTAGACTGGGAAATATAGAAGGAATTATCTACTAAAAGTATATGTGTTAGACAAACGTTTAGACGATGTAGAAGGTAAATAGAGGCTGTAACGCGTTACGTAACGTTTTACCATCCTATAAAACGTTATTTAAATTAAAGTAATTTGTTTTTAATTTTACGCATAAACAATTCAGTTACCACAGAATATTACCTACCCATTAAATAAGTTGGTTTTCTATTTCTTTTCTCTTGTACTCAGGTTGCCTGGAAGAGATCACTACTTAGCGATAAGGCCGCCTTTTATTTATAAGTTAGTATGAAGATTTTTCGTAATTAATATGTGTTTTCTGTGGTGTGTTTTATAAAAAATAAAGCAATAATTAATAAACAAAAAAATCTTTAAAGCCATAAGGTTTTTCACCTTAAAAAAAAAATAATACAAAAATGCTATGAATCGAAAGACATTTACGAGCACAGTCTACGAGTATTACGTTTAATCTCGATCTAGCGACAAAACACAGCTATAGGTATTAAGTGACGTCACCAGCTAGAATAGATCCATCGCTTGAGTGAGCAAATGTCAAATGGGTATAAAAAAGCGTGGGCTTCCGAGGTCGCATAATCGCATTCAACGATTTGTGAATCTAAAAGCGATATAGTTTTGTGGAGGAGGCTTTGAATAGTTCCTGTGGTTTATCATAATTGGAGGGGGGAAAGATAAATTATGTCTGGTTAGAAAGGTAATAATTAAATAGAGTTTTCAAAATGCTGTCTAATTTGGCGGTTAAGGAGGTGTATACGTAGGGCTTAAGCTTATAGCATGTTATGAGCATTAATTTAAATATAACACTTTTAACAGTTTAAAACGCGAAATATATTAGTTCAACTAGTTTTTTTTATACTATATAGCCAGCTTATCATTAATAAGCCTTATAAATTAAACTTACATTTCGCGTTTTAAACCGTTAAAAATGTTTTATTTATATGTGTACTACTCGCGTGAACTACAAACCATACGTTATGGACAATCGAAACAAATTGTCGAAAAGGGTTTATTTTTGTACCGACTTAGTTAACCGTATCTAGTGCGCATGATTCTGCGTTTTGACCTACTTAAATGTATGGTCACAACCACAGCTTACGCGTAAATAAACAAAGTTTATGTAACATTGTTTGTTGACGGTAGATGATCTATGTTTCGTTATCTTTTCGACTTTAGTGGTTATCCTTGATTCCTGGCGAAAAGCCGTTAACCGTACACACGCACACACATGCGCACCCACACACACAGACGAAATTATATGTCTATCTTGTATTCCACCATCGATTTCTTTTAAGCCAAGTAGATCTGATTTTTGTGCCCCGTTCGGCCGAAACTATGAAAAGTCCCCAGTATTCTGTTATAACCAGTCCAGTTCGAGTTTGCGCTACGCTTGCTGTTGTCTATATACCCCGTGTGTATAGGAAGGGGAATAGTGAATATTAAAGAAAATAAAACATTTACTGCATAAAGGTGCATCGACAAAATAGAATATTTTTTCCTGAAAAAAGTTAAATTTTTTTAGTTTGTTAGTTCTATATTCTATGTAAAATAGTTTTTACTGCTCTACAATAGAGGTGTTGTAAGCTCGTAGTTTAAACATTAGCATAACATCCGAGATACAAGGCTTAAGTTCCCGGTTCAGACTTATACAGGTTGTTTGCGAATTGAAGATATCGGTCGAGCGATCTGTGTTCTTGCGTTTTTAGAAAATTCTACTTTCCCTACCTGATGCAGGGGGCAGTCGCACTCTTGGGCTTAAATGTGTACTACTCGCGTAAACTATAGACAATATTTAACATAAGAGTTACTTATGTTAACTGCATTAACTTAATAGTTAAACGGAAAAAGGGAGAAGTATACGATAAGATAGGACGGGGATTCGATTTCCGGAAAACATAAAAAAATCAGTCGGCAGGTCACACAAATCTGAGTCACTTCATACAATTGATTATTAATTAAATAAAACACTTTAACGGTTTAAAACGCGATATATTAGTTCAACTTATTTGAACCTTGGCCCGACGTGTCGGATGCTTTGCAGCACAACCGTGGTCACGGGGAGACTTATTCGTTATAATTACATCTCGAAAGATCTAAATTGTAACAGCCTGTATTTATGAATACAGGATGGTACGTTTGTTCAGTAAAATGGTAATGCACTAGTTTGAATAGTCATAAATTGTTGTAAATTTATGTATTTCACATTTAAGTTTTTTTACTTTGAGAAGTAAGTGAATCTTCTAAAGTTAAAACACTGCTATGTAATTAACGTTTCATGCCTCCAACAGACACATTTTTGTGTCTATTATCCTGACCTTCTTATTTAGGGAAGCAAGTAAGTCTGTTCGTTATCAAAGCAATGTCAATAAAACGGGTGAAAGTTAATTTGTCCTTCCTTTACGCTCCAAGCCACCGGTAGAACTAATTTTTTGCATACGGTTTTATAAGCTATGCTTTTGTACCTAAAAGATAAACAGTTTCAAAAATGGAATAACAGAAATTAAAACATAATAATTACTTTTTCTTTTTTTTATTTACAGCCCACATTCACATCAGTGGACCGCCCTAGACTAGCAAGGTAGCGTTCACTTAATGGTAGGTTAAATACAGCAAACATCTAAACAAGTTGCGGTATCGGCCTATTTTGGCTTTGGATATTAAAAACTATTGACTGAAATCGAATCGCGATTCAATTTTACGGGCTTTCAGACTTTCGATATTCCTACCACCCATTAGATGTCCAGATTTCCATACGAAGTCTAACACGTTTCAGAAAAAATATAAATAAATTAACCAAACCCACAACCCGTTCATATTAGTCATACAATTACCGTTCATATTAATAATACCATGAGACCAACGATCTCGTCAAAGTATTCAAAGAATTGTATTCACCAATTAGCCACAAAGGTTATTCTCTGTTGGTTCACTTCTAAAAAGGCAGTTTATTTCTACGACTATTTCGTAAGGACACAGTAGCATCAAATAGTATAAACGACATACTTGTACTGAAGTATTAATAGTTTGAACCAACAGTTACTTATGGCAACTTTTACGCTCTGCAATAGGCCCTTAAAAATTGGTCAAGGGTAACAACTTCTAACTACAAGCAACTGTAGATCTACTCATTGTAAACCTCCTAAAGTATGCTAATATGATTAAGTGTGCCCTTTTAAAAGCAGGTTTCGACAAAGCAAAGGTAATTTTTTCAAGATCTATGTTTATTTGTCCACAGTACTGCTAAAAATATTGAGACGATTTTGATAAAGGCGTCAAGAGATTCGTAAAGAAACAAAAGTAATATAATAGATTTTAGAACTGTGATCACTCGATAAAAACCTCAAATAACATTAGCCGGTCTAAAACGAGATATATATTTCATCACGTAATAAAAATTTCAAACAATATTAAACGGTTTAAAACGCGATATATATTAGTTAAACTTATTTAACTAATCGAAATAGGTTTAACTAATATATATCTCGTTTTAAACCGTTACAGTGTTTTATTTAAATGTAACTTGCGTAAACTACAGACAGTGTTTAACATTAAGCAGTGGTTAGTATCAAAGTCTTTCTGAAATAAAAAAAAATGAAGATTATATTTCCACCTACTAACTTTTACGTAATATGTAGTAGTTTTTAAAACTGGTATTATATTTAGGATTAAATAATTCTTTGAATATATTTTGTGGTATTCAAAGACGAGTTATATGAATAAATTATGTAATCAATATATTTTTTTAAATAAATCTTGTTTGAAGAAAAACCAAAGGCCTACACCATGAGGTGACTCATAAAATTCTTTCGATTAAAACTATTTTCAGGTAATAAAGTATTATTTAAGACACTTCAAAGAAAACCTTAATTGTAAGAAGTGAGCGTCAGTAGGCAGATATTATTTTAAGGAATAATTCTAAACATTGTAAGAAATGCTTTAAGCCAAATTTTACGACCTCCTAAATAAAGGTTTATATGAATGTCACTAGGTTGAAAATAAAACACTTTTAACAATTTAAAACGCGAAACTTATTTACAATTTATTTTACATACACACCCACCGCCATTTTCATTTTTACAGCCCTACCAGTGACCACGGCTCCTGCAAAACATTCGGTACAACGGGCCGTATTAAAATAAATTGTAAATAGGTGTAATAGATATCGCGTTTAAAATTGTTTTATTTAAATGTGTACTACTTGCGTAAACTACATATTTTTGGGATTTTAGAGTTACTAAGGTATTTCTGTTTTTTTTTTTATTTCTTGTACCATTTTAACTAACATTTTTTCTCTTCTGGCTCAGTTCCCTGATATTGCACCTTAAACAAAAGGTCATTGCTCTTTACCGGCATATATAACTCTCTACTGTATGTTCCTATCCATTGTTAATAAATAAAATGACACTCCTATCTAACATTAAATGTTTTTATCATCTTAACAAACAATAGACTGCAAAAGCTAAACGATTTTTCGTCTATATTCTACATCTAGTGAGATTAATACTAAAAGAGTAGGTTAAGCATTTATAGCACTGAAACCATGGCGCGTTACGTAACACTGTTGCAAAACAATATGTTGACATACTCATGCCACTATTAAGTACTACTTACTAATATCGCAATTATCTAAGTAAACTTGTTGTTGCTATTGTATATACTCAAATGTGTTTTTTTTTAAATGTGAGGACTACAGACAGTTATAAGGTTAAGCTGAAATGCCCGGCCATATACCTACCATCAAACTAACGCACTATCGATCTTTTCTTACTGTGGACTTTCGGACCAAATGAAAGGACAGCAACCGAAACGCGAGTAAACTAGATGGGTTTTAACTGTTGACGATGGTTCTTGACCCGGAAGTTATTTAGATATCTCTACCATCCAATACCCTGATTTCCAGACGAAATCCAACATTTTTCTAAAAAAATATAAATTGATTAGATAAGTGTTGGACTCGCTGTGGATCAAACCCACGACCCGTAGGTTGCATCCATACATTACTACCATTGCATTTGCAGTTGCTACCTTTGTATGAAAATTCAATTCCATTGAATATACACACATAGAAACTAAAGAACAGCGAAATGGTTTCTAGTTTATAAACAATATACGTACCACATTTAAGAATGAAACTCATTGCGTTGAAAACTTAAATATATTTAAATAAAAAATTTTAACAGTTTAAAACCCGAAAAATTAATTAAAAAATTTTAAAAAAATTTTTTCCCCCCGGCCCGCGCGGCGGGGGGGCCGCCCCCCGGGGGGGGGGGGGGGGGGGGGGGGGGGGGGAAAAAAAACCCCCCCCCCAAAAAAAAACACCCCCCCCCCCCCCCCCCTCAAAAATTTTTTTTTTTTTTTTTTCCCCCCCCCCCTTTTCAACCCCCCCATTAACTTAAAAATACCTAAAACAAGAGTTGAGCAAACCGCAGGCAAGAATATTAAATCATATATTTTCCTTATTCATTAAAATTAATGCCTCGTTTAGACTCGCACTTGACCGCTTTTTGTCAACGTGTTGCTTACGTGCGAGTTCCCACCTACTATTATAGAATATAGACAACGTCGAACGATCATAGCTTTCGTCGACACGCCTCTGTTGCTTAATATTGAGAAGTATTAACATAGGCTTTAGATTCAATGCCTGGGGAATCGTCTTATAGTTTTAATCGAGAGCCTTAAAAAATACGTATTACCTAAATATAGCCAATGAAACGAACATAGAAATATGTCTGATTTACATTATTTTACTGTAACTATAATCTAAATATGACAGTAAGGGAATAGTACAGTATCATTTATAAATCGAATTGAATTGATAGAAATTATAAATATAGTGTTCAAGTAATTTGTTTTTTAATCACGAAAAAATTAAACTCAAAAAGTTAGATTGAAAAAGAATATATAAATATAAAAAAGGGATTGATTTGACGCGTACTCATCCTGTTTAATCCGTATACATTTTTGTATAAAATTATGAAAGCTGTGGTATGAATAGAATTATTACTAGTACATAACCATGAGATTTAGTCCTATGTCCTGTGGTTCATACCACCTCACACGCTCTATAACTTAAAAACTGTAAGTCAACCAAATACAATAGATTTCCCACACTCATATGCCCTTGTTGTATGATAATTACGCTGTTTATACAAATTATTCTCGAAATCTTTATAAAGTCTACTTACTTTAATAATGACTTCTTTGTTTCCATGGTATGAACAAAACTGTTATATGTAGCGCAATTTAAAATAAATGCATATTTATTAACCGTTTCTGTAGCTAAATGGTTAAACGCCTAGCATTTCGTTCGGCTCTATTGCCGGGAAATCTGTAAATTGTCTCGATCGGGCAGGGCGCAGGAGTCTGATCAACTATTTGCCTGCGAATAAAACCGATCACTGAAACGGACACTTAAATGTGTTCGCTTCGTGGCGAACAGTCGTTTATTTTTCTATTTATATTGTTTTTTTTTTAATAATTCTTACTGGGGACTCATCACTATAGAGATCTTTTAAAAAAGGAAGTTAACCTTTTGCTGTTTAATAATTATTAAAATTATTTGCTTATACTTATATAGATTTTACTACTATTGTTGATATACGAAAAATATCTATATATATTTTACTAGTCGATTTAGTCGAGAAAATAGCTAAACAAACGTCTACAAACTCTTAATTCAGTTTCAATTAGAAATCAAACCCAGGGCCTCTTCCACTAAGCATCTCATTCTACTTATGCCTTATGGAGGCTCATCAACTTGTTACCATAAAAAAATAACTTATAATATCTTTAAATTCACAAAAGACTCCACAACACTATATAGAAAACTCGATCATGTAATAAAAACTATGAACAAACAAATGCCATGTGCTATAGCTAGGAGTTATGAAATCCGGGAGCCATATGATCTCTGACTAAGCAATTAAAACGGATGAAAAGCAATGATTGATGCGAATTAAGTGTTGGAATCATTGTGAAGATTAAACTGGTGTCGCCGGGCGTTGAACCTTGACCCAGCAGGTGACGAGGCCCTTACAACGAAATATTAAGTAGAATATAGTGATGTGGTGAAGGTACGTTAATGAGCGACGCGAAAAGCGGAGCGATTTTTATGGCATCTATCTTAATAATGAATATTAAAAAAACTTTAAATATTTAAGGAAAAGGCGACACGAAAGACTTGGTAGAGTATAGGCCTTGATTTAGCTATGATTTTTATGTATTACTGTTTTTTTTACTTTTCTATAAAAGTACCTTTGGGTATTGTCTATGTTAAAAGTTAAAAATCTATGTTAAAGCGAGTCTTCCGCGCGCGCGACCCAAAGTGTGTCTTTGTTTTTCACGCCCCCCCCCCCCCCCCCCCCCCCCCCCCTCCCCCCCCCCGGGCCCCCCCTTTCCCACAGGTCAAGTGAGTGGTACACATTAATTAAAAACATTTTAATGGTATGTGTATTTATTTTTAACTACAACAGGTATCTTAATCACACATAAAAACGTAAATAGAAATAAAATTTATAATATTAATTCCATTTTATCAGTCTCGTTAACTAGATAAAAAAAAATTATCCGCTTCAGCTTATGTTTTAATCCTTACTATTTCACTTAAGAAGATTCAATTACCTTCAGTGATATAATTAAGTAATTGCAACGTCCGTTGCATTCAGTCGTCTTCCAGTCATTATTTGAAGACAAAGACGTGAAAATTAATATTTATGGCCTGGAAAATAAGCAATAAGGCTATGCCAAGAACTCAATAGGTATGGTTGATAAAATATACATTTTGAAACGAAGACTGAGACTTGGAAAATAATATTGTTTACTTGTTTACTTTATTGAAATGTCAAAAATCATGTACCTATTTACTTATGAACGTCACATATCTGTTAAAAACTAAAGATCCTAAATTTAATCCACCAGTTCTCAAATCAAGGGAGTATAACGAACGAGAAGAACTGGCAAAAACTCGCCGCCACTCCTTTTATCGCCATGTTTCATTTTACAGTCTTCTCCTAGATTAAGTGTACTAAGTACATATTTTTCTTTGTTACATCTGGTTCCTCCAAACCCTGAACTTTTTTACCGCTTAAATATTGTTTAATGTCATAATAACCCTTCCATATATGTCTAACCCTTAAATATATGTCTCGTGTCACAGTTTTCGTTGCCACTACTCCTCCGAAACGGCTTGACCGATTTTGATGAAATTTTTTGTGCTTATCCGGTATCTATGAGAATTGGCCAACATCTATTTTTCATCCCCTTAAATGTTAGGGGCAGTCCACCCCTAATCTATTTTTGTTATTTTTTAGATACAATGTTTATTTCTATTTTTTTACATACAATCCTCAATTTTCACCCTTCTACGATAAACCCTATTAAATATTTTATTTAATAGCCATTTTAGTAATTTAATAATTTTTCCTCTCCTGAAATTGTTTATATGGCAAAACAACGTTTGCCGGCTCAGCAAGTAGATAAATAATATACAGTCTCTTAATAACGCACTAGTTCTACAAATCCGGTCTAATAGTGGCGAAATAAAACTCCTAAGCAGTTTTACGTAAGCGCTGATCCCGCTACGGAAAGTAGTAGGAATGTAGTTACACATACAACCTGATTGATGCAATTAGTTCTATAATTATTTAGACCAAAGACGTAATCCATAAGTTAAGTGTAGACTCTTAAAAAATGTCTTCTTCGAATCAAAGAGTAACAGTTTAATAAAACACTGATTTACAATATATGTTAATGCTTTAAAGCATGCGAAACGTCGGGCCGTTAAAAACGTTAACTTATACATTTCGCGTTTAAAACCATTAAAAAATTTTTTACTACTTGCGTAAACTACAGATAGTTGGTACTTAATTCCCTAATTCAGGTTCTGAATCTGGAAGTCAATTGGAAAAATTGGTGTTAGGAATACCAAATTGCCTTCTGGGTTTTGACCATTTGAAAAAACTGCGAAAAGTTAATTAGTGTTTCATTTCATGTGTAGATTTTCTAATGTCCGAAGCGAAAATAGCTTGAGTTTCCTAATTAGATGTAATAAAGGAGAATCAAGCTTGGGCACTTTTCAATAGTGAAGTTAAAAAGGAAACAAACGTACAAGTTAACGTTTAAAAATAATTACGTTAGTCAAGTGAATTCGAGCAAAAGAATAACCGAGAAACTTAGGGCGGTTATTTTTTTAGGTCAGCCTTATTTTTAATATATAAATGGTGGAATTAAACGAATTGTATGTAGCGTCCCTTTTTTTTAACTATTTTTATTTGGTTTTATTTTTTTGGGTATCCAAATTTGTTTTCGTAAACTCCTCATTTTATAAACTTAAAATGTTACCCACGACATCGGTCGTGTCCCTTCCCGTCGTTCTTGCAAGTTAATCTTAAAAGATATACATATAGTGTTATCGACTTTTTTTAGATCATTTAAAGAGGAATATTATTTCATAGATATTTTTGGTATCGCAATTTCCTCAGTACGCAAGAAACCCACAAACATGGGTGATTTTCTCCGTTTTTTTTTCACATTTCCCGCTGTTTCTTCGCTCCTATTAGTCACAGAACAATATTTTACAACCCATAACGTTCCTCGATAAATGTTTTAATCACCATAAAAGGATATTTTCAATTCGAAACAGTAGTTCCCGAGATTACCGTGTTCAAACAAACAAAGTCTTTAGCTTTATGTACTAGTATAGATTAAAAATGTTATTTTTTTCATATATTAATAATTGAATATACTAAGTCTAATATGTTTAAATAGTTTGAATAAGTGAACATTATACATAGGTACTTTAATAAATGTCAGAAAATAATAAACATAAATGTGTATATAAATACATATTTTGGATGTCTGAAGGTACAGTTCAAGAAAAAAATAAGCATTCACTATGTATCTTTGTTTATTTCTGATGGTAAAGCGCTAAAAGCATGGATTCGAACGGTTTAACGCCGTACAAATCAAACCGTGCCATATGAGTAACAATTCAAATATTGAGCGCGAAAATTACTTATGTCGCAAAAGGAAAGGTAGTAAGGTTTCCTTTTGTATCTGTGACTCATAAAATACATTTGTATGAAGGCCACGGATCACGATTCACGGTGTATTTGTCATACAACACGGGAGTACGTAAAAGGTATTTTCATTTCACCAAGAGAAATCGATTAACCATGTGCGGTCTCAGTTACTTTTATATTACTCAACTAAATATACATCTTTCATAGTTCATCTGGTTTAAAACGCATTACCTAGCGTCGGAAAGGCTTTTGGTTTGAATCCCGGGGACATATAATACGTTATTTTATGATTGAACAGGACAGACAAACAGGGAGTTCACTTGATGGTATGTGAAATACCCCAGCCATATACCATCTCAACAAGATGTGCTGTCGCCCCATTTTAGCTTTGGGTATTCGTAAATCTACAGACTAAAACCGAAACGCGATTAAACACAGTTTTTCATCTATGGACGGTGGTTCATGACCAGGACGGAATTTCATATTCCGAAACCACCTATTTATCCAGCTTTCCTAACGTAGTTACATGCTGAGATCGAAACCACGACCCGTGGATTAGCCTATACATTGCTATTATTATACAAACAATACCGTCAAATGTAGAAATGCTCGCCTTGGCTTTGAAACATCTTCAGACAAATCTATCTATACTAATATTATAAATGCGAAAGTAACTCTGTCTGTCCGGCTTCAACTCCGAAACTACTGAACTGATTTAAATGAAAAATACACAGATTTTTTAGAGCCTGATAAAGGACATAAGGCTTTAATGCCAAAAAAAGGTTGACACCGGTTGAAAAAGGGGATGAAAGTTTGTATGGAAATTCGTGGTTTTTGAAGCTAGAACAATGAAAATCTTCTTTAGCTTTTTGGGAATAGGAGTGGACGTGGGAGTGAGTGTAGGAATGAGAGTGGGAGTTAGGGTAGGAGTGATGTGAGGTGAGGCGTTGCGGCAAAGTAGCACTAACAACATAGATTGGCTGCCTTCAATACGCCCTTACATAAATAATAAACAGCTTAAATAATTAAAAATTCTATCCCAAGTCACTATTCCATGCGGACGAAGTCACGGGCACAGCTAGTACAACTATGTATCTTAAAAAAGACAAACGAAACCTCTTCACACAGGTAATACCGTTTGCATAATTTAGTAGTAGATGGGTTCGCGGTCAAATGACTAACTCTTATAAAACGGTTTCTATCAACAATGCTTGCTTTGTAGCACGGTAGCCGATGCGGTTAGGCAGTTGGCACATAATGAATTTTTGGTTACATGAAATGCCGGTGTACATACAAAAGAAGTTTTTATCAATATATAATTCATCCTTTGTTCAAATTTTATAATATTAAATAGGAATTATTAATTTATATACGGCCGCGGTAATAATTAAAACAGTGGAGCAATTTAGGCTTTAGATTTCATACAACAAAGGATTTTTCGGATTCCCAAATATAAATAACTGTATCGAATCGTGCAGTCTAATTAATAATAATACATCCGGTCAAGTGCGAAACGGAGGACTGAGTATTCTATACGGACAAGACACAATTAAATAAAACAAATTAACGGTTTAAAACGCGAAATGTATTAGTTGACTTTCTTACAATTTATTTTAAGTATTTTAAATTGCGCTGCAAAGTGACTAACCCTTCGGGCCAACTAATAACTTAGATATTTTTCGCTTTTAACCGTTAAAGTGTTTTATTTAATATTATCCCAACTACAGACTACTACACTACTACAGAATACTAAAGAGGTACACATATTGTATTTTTTTTAATTTTGAAGTGTCTGTTTGTTGGGATTTATTGATAATAGATTAAATAAGCAAAAATTACTTTATATGTACTTAATAATAAGTATATAATAAAATATAATAAAAAAGTTACTTATGTTCCTTTACGTTAACGTTCTAGTCTTATACAATGAGAAACATTCTAAACAGTGAGATTCGAACCCAAGACCATATAACCAAGCATATTTAGTACTATTGAATTAATGAGTGCGTAGAACTCTCGTAAAGTACAGATACAACTTGCTGTATCATGAAATTTAAACACGCCCACTTTAAATGTATCTATAAATTCGTCATAGTTATAAAAACGATATAGTACCGTACATAGATGAGTTAGATGAATATTAACATCGTAAAAACGTGTTTATAGCTTAGAACCGTGACTCATAGCAATAGTATGTTCATACAAAATACATCCTTAACAGATTCTATTAACATATACTATATGAACAAAGTCTTTATTCTTCTTCGTATAAGGACCATTTTTGTTTTATTAATTTAATTGACATTGTTAGTTGCTTAAAGTTTCTCTATTTAAATAAAACACTTTAACGGTTTAGAACGCGATATATTAGTTACACTTATTTGAAAATGATTTTTACCTTGGGCCCGACGTTTCGGTTGCTTTGCAGCAGCCGTGGTGCCGGGGAGACACGGCTGCTGAAGAGTTTGTTCGTTTGTTTGGACGCGCCAATCTCCGAAATCAACTGGTTCGAATTGAAAAAGATTGTATTGGTTAGAAATTGTATCTAGGAGACCTTTAGGTTATGAAACATTGAGGGGTTATCAATATTATGAGGGTCACGTGAACTGCAAACAGTTTAATATACCTAAAATATGTATTAATTATAAATAATGATTATTTTATTTGTCTGTAAAAGTGGCCACGACGGTATATAGTACTTTAAGATTAACTTGCAAAAACAACGGGACGTGACCGACGTCGTAGACAGCAGCTATAATAAAGATTAAAGGAGTTTGCAAAATCAAATTTGTTTCTCAAAAAAACTATTCTAAGCGAACGAAGTCTCTTAACACAGCTAGTAAATTATCGAGCCCCTGATTGACTATCAAAACAAATAATTTATTGCATAATACAATAAATTTAAAAATTTCTGACGGAGGAAGGCAAACAACCACGGGCACATGATGGAAGGTCAAATAACCAAGTCTATATCTAACTAATCTTCACTGTCGACCTACTTTGGCTTCTGTGAATGAAATAATAGTAGTCGTAGAATTTATCTTTGTAAGATACGATGTTGGCAGACATGGCATTGGGTTCAGTTGATGGCAGGTGATATACCCCAGCCTATACCATATAAACAAGATGCGCTGTCGTCCTATTTGGCTTTTAATAATCGGAGGTCCAGACAGATTCGGCGCGACTCGGACGGAATTTCCATATTCCTACCACCCGTTTAGTATCCAGATTTCCAGATGACTTCTAGCATGCTGGTCCATTAAAAAACTTCATTTGGCCATTAGCCATACATTGCTACCATAAGACCAACGAGCCACGAGAGTTCATAGTTAAGTAAAGCGTTAATTTTTACGATAAGCGATTTAATTAATTTCGGACGCTACCGAGGGGTGAGTTTGGTCTTCGCTAATATTGTCAGGGCGAAATACTATTAGAAATTACAATGTAAATACAAAAAGTTATCAACGCTGTAAACACGGACCCTCGCTGCTGGGACGCATGCAAATTTCACGTTTTGTTCCCCAATAGTTTTATTAGTTTCGCAGGAAATGGAATAGCGTTTTTATAATACATTTAAATAGCTTTTTTCCCTATATGTCTCATTTCTGTGTCAATTTCACAATATTATTTAAATACCTTAAACGGTTTAAAACGGCACGGACCACGTTTCGGCTGCAAAGCAATCGAAACGTCGGGCCATAGTCAAAATAATTTTCAAATAAGTTTACCTAATATATATCGCGTTTTAGACTGTTACGAAGTATGTTATATAAATGTATACTACTCACGTTAACAACAGACAACATTAGATGCTTAGACATTTTTTTTCGGTTTGAACTTGCGATCTTATTATTTAACACTTATTGCAATGCGTTTGACGATTAAGACAAAATTATACATTTTCTTATTCTTGAGAGATATATAAAATAGCTTACCATTGATATACTGCACATTTCCTCTATATTTCCAACGTAAACACGATGTGTTGACAAATTGCTTTTCGCGCGCTCCGCCATGTTTTCTCTTCAACTGACATTGACAGCTCGCGTTCGGAAACCATATATTGCATTCTGTGAAAAAATGCTCCAAATAAAGTGGATATTGTGACTCTGTTACGGCATAGGATCTTTTTTGAAACAACGGCTTTGTGGACTGTTCTATGTTAATTTTGGCTATAAAATGCGTGCTAGTTTAGTAAAAAATCCAATGTTTTGAAATGTTTTTTTTTTAACGTTAGCCTTGGTTTGATATCACACGCTTATTTAAAAATAGTACCTGCCATATATAAAGTATTATAATTATCGAAATATAGTAATCTATACATATTCATTTAATGAGTTGATATAGCAACACTTCAGGATATAACCATAACAGGTTTATAGGTTTAGTTAGTCGATTATAATAAGTTACTACCGAACCATGAATTATCAATGCCCATTTTCCTTTATCAGTTTTTTCACTGAGCCATGAAACCAATAGACCAGAGCATGTTTACTTGTACCCACGTACTAGACCGCATTTTCCGGCCAATAATTTTATATTTCCTCGTTTTATTGGCTTGACGTGCGCGCCGCACGTGACCTCACCTTGATTTTGTCCCGAAAAATCTCAAAATATATTAGTAGAGTGGGGAAATTTCGTTTCGAGGAGGTCAAGAGGGGGCACTGAAACCATTTTAGTTTTCATATACATATATAGAAATTAGTAAATAATGTATGTAGTTAACAACACATTAAGTAAGTAACTTTTTATTTAATGCGATCTGAGTAAATAAAGTAGTTAAAATATTTCAACTAAGTATTATTTAAATACAATTTTAAGGTTTCAAATGCGATATATTTGAAACCGTAAAATTGTGTTGATTAAGGTGTATTATTTTAATTATTATGTTTAAATTTTGAACGTGCATTCAACATTTCCTAGTTTTGCACAAACGAAAAATTATTAAAAACACGTACCACAATAATTCCCACGTAATAAGTTTTGTACTTGATGTTTTTATATGGGTAATAATATATAATGAGCGGCGCATACAATTATTCGCATTGAATAAAGTTAATTATTTTTAATTACATCATTAATTAATTGATGAAATAGATTAGCCATCAATTAAATACTTCGAACTAAATACTCTCTGTAGATTACGCGAGTAGTACACGTTTAAATCAAACACTTAAACGGTTTAAAACGCTATCTATAAGTATTCGTTAAACTTCACGGGGGTCTCCCAGTGACCACGGCTGCTGCAAAGCGTCCGAAGCGTCGGGCCGTAGTTAAAATAATATTTTAAAAAGTTAACTAATATTTATCGCGCTTTGAACCATTAAAGTGTTTTATCTAAATACTACTAACTATTCAAATACAGAACGCGCTGGCATTACATTAATGTGTTGTAGAAACAGCTGATTTTAACGTTTGGTTTACGAAGTAACTATCCATCGACTATTAACTATATTATAATCTGTGGTTAAGGTTAAAATAGTAGTGTAGAATATAGATTTTAAAAATTGGTGGACGGTATTAAAGTATAACATTAAAAGAACAGATATATTATAGACTATAGATAACAAACGCTATAGACGTTTTAGTTTGCAAAAACCTATGAAATGAACCGTAATATATACTTTATATCCGTTTTCGATTCGCGCCGTAATAACGAGTGACATTCGCGCCAAAATTCACGCGTCACAAAATGGCGCCATAAAAGCAAATGGCGGTCGAACGGGCGCTTTTATTGAATCTAGGAATGGATAGCTGTTAATCAAGGGTTTTGGAATAACAGTTTGGTCTTCTTGGTTTTCGTAGTTTCATGTCAAGAGTGAACAATATTTTTTAGGTCAGCGATACGGAATGGTTTTCAAGTGGAAACCAATAAATGAGCCGACAAATATGTACTTATGTTTGACATTTTCGTAAATACACAACTTTGTTTTTAATTAATGTAAACACATATAAGCAAATCAAAAGCCGCTTAATAACAAAGTAAACTAAAATATACCAAATCGGTACAACTTGCATTTAACCAATTAGTTCATAAAATAAGGTTTTATTCTAAGAAATGAATCGAAATAACTTTGCAATTTACAATCAGTATGAGTCAGAAGTGCATAAATTATTTACGTACAGAAGTGATTCACCGAAGTCATTTTCGTAAACATTACACCATTTCATTAATAATTAGGTTGAACTGATTTACGAGTTAATCTATTATTGTAATTATTGTGAGGTCGGGAGTTCGTACCTGGTTCTTCACCAAAATTATCTATAATATTCGTGTATAGTTTGGCACGCCCCCTCTTGTTAAGGAAAACATCGTCGAAATAAAATCAAGTCGAAGAATTATTTATTTTGATAATACATTACAATTATGTCTGTTATGCAATTTTATTAATTAGTAGCGACACAGTATGTGGGAAGATAAATATAAGATAATATGTATAACGTTAGTATAAAATATCTAGATAATGAATAATCCTCACCTTCTTACAATGTTATAACAACATTGTAAGAAGACGTTTTAGTAATAATGAAAGTAATTCACATTCTTTAAGGACTTTGAGCAAATAATCTGTATGAAGAGAAAAAAGTATCTTAAAGTATAAATAAAATGTCTCAATTCTCCGACGATAGTAATATATCAGCACTTAACTATGAGCTTCGTTTACATTTACTAGAATTACTCTTTGTCTATCCGTATCTTACTCTCTGGAATATTAAACTACGAATTACATCCACCTTTAGTCTCCCCGTGACCACGGCTGCTGCAAAGCATCCGAAACTTCGGACCGTAGTTAGAAAAAGTTTAGCTAATATATATCGCATTTTAAACCGTTTAAATGTTTTATTTAAATGTAAACTACAGACAGTATATAAATAATTGTTCATAAACGTTCTGTAAAACAGATTTTTGGTAGCTTCCAAATTGAACTGGAAAATAATATCTACTGACGCTAGTAACTTGCATCCAACGAACATGGTACATCAAAAGATGCGTACTCATGGTTCGTGGTAATGTGAGGTCTCTGCGGAGGCGGTATAAAGCTTCACCAACTCAGCACAATTGCATGAAATCTAGACTTTTAGTTAACGATTTTTATGGCTATTGATATGGAAGGGTTGAAATAAGAAAATGTAATGAATTTAATACAAAAAGTGTGTTTTGACGCTACTTACGAGACTTCCATGCGAGTTTGGGACCATGATTATTTAAACTATTAACACATTATGTAATAAATGATTCCTTCAAATATACATATATTATTTTAAAATTGAAAATAATTTGAAAAAAAAAATTGACTCGGGTAGGACTTGAACCGGCATCGCCAGCGTTCCGTGTTGTTGCTTTGATTTTAAATAACATAGTGCAGTCATGTGCAATAACGTGTAAAAAATAAAAAAGTTTTTTATACGTATATTAATTAATTCTATACTTAGGTAGTATATTTTGTGTTTGACGGGCTCGATGTATGATAGCAATGTACGGCTAATAACCAACGGGTCGTCGATTTGATACCCATCGGTGGATTTCCGAATACCCAGAGCCAAAAAAGGTCGACAACGCATCTTGTTTAGATGCTATAGGCTGGGGTATTTCGTCTACCATCAAGTGAACTCCATAATTGTCTGTCCTCCTCTATCATTTAAACAAATGTATAATATGTTGTAAGTTACTTAAATATACAAATATAATATATACATATATAATAACTAACTAATATAATAACTAAATCTTAACGGCTTGTTTCGACAATGAGTGAGGTGTCAATTCTTACTGAGGGCATTCGCACAATGAGATTTCGTGAAATTGTTCAGAGGTTTTTGACCGTATAGCAGAACGGATGTAAGGTGTGTCATTTGAGTACGGATCTAAAGTAATAAAATGAACCATCATTTTTTACTTTACGTATTAACAGATGTATCAACACATTGTCATTTAGTTCCCATTACTGGGATTCGTATCATCGACTTAGTTGTTGCTCCATAAAATGTTTTGTCCATTTTTGCGTTTTACTTGTTGTGTAAGTACATCGGATAGTACTACAATGTAAAATCGGTTCGTAGTTAGAAGCAAATTAACAAATAATGTTTCGAGCTTTAAAACGTCATAAGTATTGTATTCAAAATGTTTACAGGTATCGTAATGACTCCTGATTTTCTTGAATAGTGATTAAATAACGCATTATTACTAAAACATCAATGAAACAGGGATTTAAAGAACGACTATTATTATTTGATTAAGAGACAGCTACCTACAAATTTACACTAGGAAATAGGAAATAGCAAAACTACCGACATAACAATTACAATATATTTTGTGTAAAATAAAGGTATTGTTCTGAAGCGTACTGTAGTTTTAACATATGTCTAAAGAGTTGAAACTTGTAAATATTCTCATGCATTTAGATGTTCAATATGCAGGGAATGTTGCAAGAAAGAATTCTATGATAAAGCAAAAAATTAATAAAAGTCGTGTCCGCTAAAAATATTCTACAATTCTTGTGTCAAAGGAATTGCAGCAAACTGTTTTAATAATGAACTGTAGGCTAAGAGATAAAGATTAATTAGGTTATATTCTTATTTATTACACAACATTGATATCTATACTAATATATACGGCTGTAGACTTTGTTTGTTTGTGTGTGGTTAGAGCATTTATCGAGGAAGGCTATAGGCTATAAAACATCGCGCTGTGACTAATAGGAGCGAATATACAGCGGGAAATATGAACAAAACGGGGGATTTTTTCACCTCTGTGGGTTTCTGATACGTACACTGCGAAAACGGTTCAAGACACCTAAAAAATGTGTATGTAAGAATTATTTTCTTTAAAGGCTCCTAATAATGGTCGATGGCCCGAACGATGGGTCACGAGCAACGGGAAGCGACCGATGGTCGTGGGCAGCTTAAAATTATAAAGATTTAGAAGTTTACGAAAAAACAAATTTGGATACCCAAAACAACATGTGTCGTTGACACAGCTAGTATTATAATAGATGTCAAAATATGCCTTTCAAATATACATCTTTTTTTTAATCAAAGAGGAGGACAAACTTGATGGTATGTGGAATACCCCAGCCTATAGCATCTAAACAACATGTGCTGTCGATCTATTTGGCTTTGGATATTCGGAAATCTACGGACTGAAACCAAAAATCGATTACACTTTACGGATTTTCCATCTGTGGACGGTGGTTCGTGACACGAACGGAATTTCTATATTCCTCCCCTATTTAGTATCCATCTTTGTTAGACAACTTATAATTTTGCACTACATACTTACTCATGTAAGATATTATATGGTAAAATCAAATATTTTATAAAAAGTTATAATTTAGGTAATAATAACTGTAAAGAACTTGTCAATGAGTTGAACGGCACTAGAGGAATTTAACTATAAAGAAGAATGGCGAAACCCGGCCATCAGTGGATTTAGGAAAACAAAAAGGTCGCGAGTAAAACCTGGGCGAGCTACAGCAGGAAAATGCAATTTTTTAATAGTGAAAGCTAAATTTTATTAAAAAATAGTTTTATTTGGGTTGTTCAACAGAAAATATAATGTGAATAGAAATACAATTTAGTTTTTATAATTAGATATTCCGGCTTTCACGACCATATATATAGCTTTGCTATCAGCCCACTAAAAAAAGTGTCAGATATTGTTCAAAATTAATTCAATAGACTATTCAACTCTAGATCTATAAACGCAAAGTGCATGTAACGAGAATAATTGGAAGCCAGTTCATCGCAAAAGTATTAAAAGCATAAACTTTTCTAGTTATTTCCCGATGCGAGCGATAAAATGGTACCGCACTAAATCAAAAACAGCATTTTAAAAGCTTTGTGGCACAGAGTATAGAGTTAACCACAGAAGATAATATAATGAAGCGAATGGTTACATGTTCTGTGGATTCAACTTTTAAATGAAATTGTAAGCTTTAATTTGACTCGTATAAAACATCTTAATAAAAATATAATGTACAAATTTTAGAAAGAAATAGGAAAACCTTCGTAATTATATTAATTAAGTATTTTTTTTAAAGATGCGGATAGCTTAGGCTTATTTAACTTTTCACTTCATGGTTATGCTTTTTTTTTGATAAATGCAAGGTAATAATCCTACCATCTACATCTATCTATATCTGAACAAGATGCGCTATGCAAATAGGTTTTGGCTATTCGGTTCGGTCAATTTATACTAATATATAAAGCCGAAGAGTTTGTTTGTTTGAACGTAGTAATCTCAGGAATTGCAGGTATGAATTGAAAAAAACGTTTTATGTTGGTTAGATCAATTACCGAGGAAGGCTATAGGCTTGAAAACATTAATATTTTTCACATGTTATTGCCCAAGAACGCACTATATAATTTAAAAAAAGAAAAAAAAATAAAAAAATTTTTTTCCCCCCCCGGGTTTTTTTTTTTCTATCTAAAGGCTGCAAAACATCGCGCTGTGACTCATAGGAGAAAGCGAGCCAAAAAATGTGTATAAAAGAATGATTCTTCCGCGACACTAAAATATGCCCATCTTCTAAGATTAACTTGCGAGAACGACGGGACGCGGACGAAGTCGCTGACACAGCTAGTTTAAAATATAAAATATAACTTGTCGAATATTATATTGTTAGAATGAATGAAATAAGTCAACTTATTTGTGTAACCGCTAAAGTACATAATTAATAAATCGTTTGCTGCGGTTTTATTACGTAAAACTGTGGTGTTTGGTAATGTGACAATTTTCCGTCAGCAGTAATTAGATAGAGCACAGTCATAGCCAAAAACAATTAAATATTAAGTGCTTTGTGAATTTATTATCCGTACCGGTTGGAAATAGCTGACATGGGTTTTGTATCTTCTTTGTTTTGTTTAGTATGATTGAATAACTATATAATGTTGAGGATTTTAAAAAATAAAAGGAATGTTTCTCTGAAATAAAATTTTGTTATTTAACAGATATACATTCGTTTACACTTTATTGCTTAAATAAAAGGTATTGTATATTTAATAAAAGTTGGAAAACGACAATTAAAGTTTATTATTATAATCTTCGCCATTATATCCTTAGTAACACAATCTTTTTAAAAATAGTCTTAAATCGTAACTTTTTAGCTCATCCGCCATTTTATAACTGACAGCATATAAACGCGTTGAGCGTGGCAAATTTAAAAGAATAAATGTCAATGTCATTGAATACAACTATACAAAATATAGATAAGTACAAACACATGAAGTTCAAATAATTATGGATGCGATTCTTAGTAAACATTACACACATTCGTTCAGAGCCACTAAAACATTACAATTATTATAGTTTTAGTGTATTTAAAGCTTTATATAGTTATTTTGCAAGAGATTTATTTTAGATTAATAAAATTGTCCCAAACGTGTCAAACATTTAATACAAATAAATTAATATAAGTAGATTTTTTAAATACATAGTTTGAGTGGAGCATGTGTAAACGTAATACTAATATTAGCTTTCTGTTGCATTATTTTTTTCTAACTTAAGATAAACACAATGAGATCAGGTCTCTACTAGCATATTTTTTGTAAGTTGAAACGTACCGCAAGCTGAGCTTTTACCCTTCTAATTTATTATCCATTCCAGACAATTTCTGCTAAATCCGTACCATTCCAGGCAAATAAAGATAACACGAAGTCCTGGGCGAAATAAAATTGGCAGAAGGCAATATTGAGCCTTTTCCAAAAGCAGAAATGATTTCATTTGAATTTCCGCCAAATTTTAGGGAGATCTAGTTAAAAATCGCTATTCATTTTAGTTTAACTTGGCTCACGATCAACGCGATAAGTGGCAGAACTAAATTATTATTAATTTGCCGTTCTTGGTTGCCATATTAAAGATGTACGTTAATCAGTGTATTTTTCATCGTATTTTTGCTGCAAAGCATCCAAAACATTAAGCCGTAGTTATAATAATGTCCAAATAAGTTTAACTAATGTACAACGCGTTTCAAACCGTTAAAGTGTTTTATTTTAAATGTGTACTACTCGCGTACACTGCAGACAGTGTCCTTATATTTTTTACTATGCTTCAATATATACATTATAAAGATTTCAAAATAAATAACTACACCCACAGATAAAAAACATATCCATGTCATTTTGTTTACTGTCTAATTCATTTGTCTATATGTAGGTACTGTTAGTTAGATATAGAATACAACAACCCAAGAACCTCTAATCGCCACTTTTAAAAAGCACTTTAATGGTTTTAGTACAATTTTCATGACCTTAAAACGAAACATCGTTAATAAAGCAAAGAATGTAATTAAACAGTAAAAACGTGGACAATACCTCTCGACGAGTTAAAATTGCTTTTTAATGAAAATAGCTGGCGCGAGTCGCGACATATCGGAACGCTATCTGTACAATTTCAATAAATGAATCCACACAATCATTAACCGACTGAAAAGAAAATAAGAGAGTTATGGAAATTAATATTAAGTTTTAAAAATACAGGTTTACAGCTAAGGTCGAAACCAATTGTTTGTAAGTATTATTGTACTGCAAAACTGTTGGTATTTATATTATGTATTGTATAGAGGCTTAGGCTTAGGTGAAAATTAATTTCTTGCGTTACTATATGCCTTAAATCTTATGTTTTACTAATTTATTACTTAGTGTTTATGCATCTGCATCATAGTTTGCTTTAAGTTTTTATATGTATATTCATAAATAATTAACGAAGATATATTAAGAATTGCTTTGTGTAGATATTTATGTGTTGAATGGATTTGGTTCTTGAAGCGCGGTCTAGGTTTCATATACCGAGATATTAAACAGGTACTTAACTAATAATCATTAAAAATAAGAAATCATTGTATACGCCGTTGCATGTCTCCTAACTGTCTTTTTTATGCCTAAATATTCTAACATACAGAAATTTAATTAAAGAAATAATAATTAATAAGTAAGTTAATATTTACTTGTAATTTGAGCTAGTTTAAATTACTTCCATAAAATACATAGGTACATTTGTTATAACTTAAGCTACAGGTACAAGTAAGTTAACCTTGTTCAGGTATCTACGGAGTTATGATAATAGCTTGATTGCGTCATAAGTTATGCAAAGGTGATCTCACAGCCTTTATTTTGGATTATTATGTCATTAATATAATCAATATATTAATAATAATACTACTAAGTACATACTAGATTTGTGCTGTCAGTAAAAATCGTTCTCCTATTTGTATTGTTGCTGAGTTTCCTCCTTTTTGTACTATTGTCGAGTAAATTAATAATAATATTCTCGGTACTGACTTTTATTAACATTAATTAAGAAATGAAAAAAGTAAGTCTACTAAATTTAAGTTTATTTAATTATGAAATCAATTATTTTCTGTTTTTCCATCTAAGACCGATGTGTAAATATAATATAGTTATAAAATTTGCAGATCAATGTTATCTACAAAAGTAGTAGTAGTGAAGTAGGACCAGTCCCCTTTGTTATCCACACTGAATCGCTTAATATTCTTTTGTCGAGACTCGAACCTTCTTCCTCCTGTGCATCCTGAAAGCATTGTAACTGACTTTGACTGTTATGAATTGTCTTCATGATCATAAATAAGAACATAACAGGGTTATTAACACATAATATTACAAGACTTCATTACAATAATGAAAAAAGTATTTTGTTTGGTTTTGTTAACATGTCCTTAGAAATGTGACTGGCTGATTTTCAGAGATTTTGGCCTTATACAAAAGTAAAAAATAAATAAAATGGCGTATAACAGTATTATAATTCTAAGTTTAAAAAATAACTTAACGCAACCTCTATTGACACATGACTCTATAGTGCCATTGTTCCGTGCTCAATTACCAACGGGCAACGTTAAAAAGTATTTACAATAATTTAAGCCAACACAAAGCCGAGCGCATTTTATTCGCCTGCCATCTAATTTTCGCTCAATTAGCGCGAGCGAATTATTGCTCGAAATAAACCGGCAGGCGTCAAATTAATGTTATCGCCGACAAAATGTATTGGGTTTTCGCTTCCCAAAATATTGTATTGTGTCGTGAATATAAATCATTTTAAAATTTTCTCGTTTAATGCTTTATTTATGTTTCATTGAGTTATCTGACCGCACGCATTTGGAGTTTGATTTATTAGTTTTTGTTTAATGAACAGAGTTTTAAGGGCAGTGGAAATTTTTGGATTTTAGTGCCACATATACATTTTTCACGTAACTCTAATGGCAACAATGTCCTGCTAATAATAAACGGTTGCTTTAATCCCCACCGGGTTCTTCAAGCTGTTTCTAATCAATTTATATCATCTCTGAAACCTTCGAGACTACATTGAGAAACGAGGGGTAGAATCTATATTCTTACCGGGCCACAAACCACCGTCCACAAACAAAAAAGACGTGATGTTTAAGTCTAGAACGGAACGTTAATAAAATAGTAAACGCGATTCAGTACGATACGTATTTACGCAGGAATTAATTTTATTATATTTGAAGGAGCTAAATGTCGTTTATAATTTAATTTCTTTTCCCGCTCAATAAAGCGTGTTTTTCAGGAAAGCTTTTTCTTTAGGTTCTAATCTGTTTGTGTAGCGATCAAACAAATTCTACTAGCTATAACGGTGAGAGGTACTTCACTTTGGTGCATGGTACAAGTCATAGAGTGATTACGATATTACGCTTTTTTTACGTGCGTAGCTTATGTTATGTTTGTCACTTTAGACCTTGTATTTAACCACTCGATAGTGGAAGTATTTACGTAAAAATATTAAGGAATTATAATCAACGCAGTTTGTTATATTATCATCCGTAAAACTTAGTCATTTTTATTGTTAGAAAAAGCCTCTTAGTTATATGTTGACAATTTGTATAAAATATAGTCGAGAAAAAGAAGTTAATCGAAAGCAATAAATTCTTTGAATTTTTTCCCCCAAAAATTTTTTTCGAAAAAATTTTATTTTTTGTGTTTTTTTTTTTTCTTTCTTTTCCCTTTTTGTGGCTTTTTCCCAGACCGACACGACCGACCAGACCGAAACAGACCACCAGTTTGTTTGACTTTGAGCTTTTAGTTTTTTATGTTTATTTAGTATGTAAGATGACTACTCTGCCTCTATAGCCAAAAAAAGGTCAAACGTTTACCTAGCCTACGCATTGCGTTGAGCGCGAGAGGTCCTGGGTTTGAATCCTAGGGAAACATAAAATTGTTTCGGTCAGGTAAGGCACAAAAGTCTGATCAAGTACTTGCCTGTTAAAAGAACGGACCAGTGAAACGGACACAGAAATGTGTTCGCCCCCCCAGACGGATGGCTTTCACTTTTTGAGATGACTACTGGTGTGTTTCTACCACCCATTTTATATCCACATTTTCACACAACGTCCAACATGCTTCCGAAATATTGATTAGAAACATGTTTGGCCGCTGGGGTTCGAACTACACCTTGACCACCAACCATACAATGCTACCATTACACCCAACGAGCTCGTCAAGAATAAGTAATACGGTAAAATATTTAAATATAGGCCTGTAATTGCGCTTGTATCAATAAATCGCTATTGTTTATAACTTGCACCATAAATTACGTAAGTCCCCCAACCCATACCGATCCAAGCGTTTTCGCTTTCTAGAATTGTGGGTCGTTAATTTAAGCGTGTGTTAAAGCACTTGTAGCAAGTTGAGGGCTGAATAGAGCAAGCGAGTGGCAATAGAAAAACTATATCATGGGGTCCTTTAGAAATCAACTCTGTTGGAATAAATTAAATGTGGTTGGTTTTAGGAGTTATGTCTTTTCAAACAAAATGTAATGAGTTCCAAGGAACTTGGCAAATAAGTTAGATAGTTGCATAGAAAGAACATTGAAAAAACACTTTCTTAATATCAAACCACTTTACTTGACTAACACAATTGCGTTAATCGGGGTTCTGGATTCGATTCGCATGGAAAAGAAATACTTTGACAGGCTCGTTGGTCTAATGGTAACAAATTAAGGCTAATAATCAACGGGTCGTGGATTCGATCCCCACCGGGTCCAATAAGTTTATTTTTTTTAAATTATATTTTTTCTAAAACATGTTGGACTTTGTCTGTAAATCTGAATATTAAATGGGGGGGGAAGGAATATCGAAATTCAGTCTGGGTCACGAACCACCGTCCACAGATGAAAAAGCCGTAAAGATCAATCGCGTTGCGGCTCTAGTCCGCAGAATTCCGAACATCCAAAGCCAAAATAGACCGACACTTTTTGCGATGTTATATATAGCTATAAGTGAACCCCGTACTTATCTGTCCTCCTGTATATTAAAAAAAACCTTTTAAATAAACTGTAACGGTTTAAAACGCGATATATTAGTTAAACTTATTTGAAAATGATTTTTAAGTTCGGCCCGACGTTTCGGATGCTTTGCAGCAGCCGTGGTCACGGGGAGGCCACGGCTGCTGCAAATATGCAAATATAATACGGGGATATTTAAATGTGTACTACTCGTGTAAACTATAGACAGTATTTAAACAAAACCTGTTAATGAATTTGTCAGCGAAACATACATATAGCTACGTCAAGCCCAGCTACATTTTTGAAAGCAACTGAATATAAAGACGATTTAGTAAATAGTAACATATAAACGCTTAAAAAAGCTCCCCATGTGAAGTTGGTAAAATAATTTTCACATGAAAACGAATCCTGAGCTGTGATGAGATACGCCCTCAGGCCTTAACATGAGCCGGTAACACAAAAGAGCTCTTTTGCGAGGCAATACGGTTTACAGTTCCATGTCAGGTCGATTTGAAGAAGAAAATCTAATTCTCTTCAAAATAAAAGCCAGACGAGACGTCTCTATGGCGCAGAGGTGAATTTTCTAATCAAATTTATTTTACGCTTAGTATAGACATGTACTATCACCGATGTACCAATATTTATTAGAATTTAATTAAATTCTTGTCATAGTTTAAAACACGAAATGTATGTATAATTATTTGAACAAACCTCCTTTAAACTTAACAATTAAAATATATTTTACTGTCTGTAGTTTACGAGAGAAGTACATATTTAAATAAAACATTATTAAGGGTTTAAATCGCGAAATGTATGATTTATATATTTTTAACTACGGTCCGACGTTTCGATTGCTTTTAATGCAGCCGTGACCACGGGGCCGTAGTTAAAATAAATTTAACTTTCATTTCAAGTTTTTAATGATAAAAAAAAATATTTAAATGTGTACTACTTGCGTGAACTACAGACAGTTTAAATTATAATCATTCATATTATCGGCTTTAACCGGCATCCACAGAGATAAAGCAACAGCACGGAACGCTGTGGATTTCATAGTTGGAAATAAGCGTGTTTTATATGTACATATTTCAGTGTTAATTATTAGGAATATATTCCGAAATGATTTATAAAAAAATACCACTTTCTGAACCCTATCCAGATAGAGTGGTTAAATATATAACTATATAATAACGCTATAGGCCTGTCGTATGAGATACAAAACCGAAAAATGTAATCGTACTTTTAATAAAAAGACATAATACCTGTATCGGTACAGCTCTTGTTAAATTACCCTATTTTGAAAATAGAATTGCCTATATCCGGAGATCCGTTCGGGAGGGAACACAGATTAATAGGCGGATACCCGGTAAATTCACCCGGGTCTTTTTATCCGGATATCAAAACCCTCCCGAGAGTTGAGTCGGTTCAATAAATATAATGTAAATAGTGTTCCCTTGGTGTAAATTCAAAATAATACAGTTTAACACTTCAGGGAAATTCCTAATATCACATGTTGATACGTTTAAAAAATGTCGCTATGATGATCACATATATTATAGAAGTAAGAAAAAGAAAACGGCCTAAGAAATATGTTCTATGCCTAAAAATTAGATATCAAAAATAGAACAAGGAAAAAACCTTTGCTTATTTTAGGCCAACCCTTCATGAAAACAAGTTGTCGTGAAAAATTATACACGCCTTACAAGGACATAGATCGACAAAGAATAAAAGTAATGTGAATTAAATATTCGAAAGTATTCGAGGTTTGAATTCACTTGATACCTACCCACTAAAAGGGCTGATCCAGATTTCCAGCATTCCAGCGAAGTGCAGCATGTTTCAGGATAATTATAAATATATTAGAAACAATTGGGGGTGGGTGGTGGGTGGGTCGAACCTACGACCTCTTGATTAGTAGCCATACAATGTTACCATTTGACCAACGAGATCGTCATAAGCGAGCGAATTGTATGTTTCGCGTTGAAGATCTCGTGTTGCTGGCAAAAGATGTTTTTAGAAGGTAAAATACCCTACCCATATAGCATCAAAACAATACGCGCTCTCGACTTGTTTTGGCTTTGGATATTTGGAATTTTAGATTTATGTTAAGTCAGATCTTATTGATGTTAATAATGTACCATCCAGTACTCTATGTCGATACTACAAAGACATTAAAAGAACGCAGATGTTGTCAGGTTATAAATAATAAAGTTTATTCCGCCCTTCTCCCCCTTAAGAGTAGGACTCCACACATAAATCACGCGCTTGCCAGATATCCAGCATAACTGCAGAGTTTTTATCTAGTTAGCGCGGAAATTACGATTAAAATCACCGACGTTTTATAGAAAAAAAAACTAGGTACATTATAAGTTCCATTGTTAAATTGAATTATAAACGACGATGGAAAAATAATATATTGAATTGAATTTACTTTGGTTGACCTTTAATAATTATTTTCTTAAGAAGTTTTACTATCTTACGAAAACACATCCACTGAATCTATGCTACTATTATAAAACTCAAGAGATTGTTACTTTGAACGCACTAACCACAAGGACTACGGATTCGAATTGCAGTTATTTTTGTCATGGAACATTTATCGAGGAAGGCTATAAAACATAGGCTAATCAATTGAAGCGACAGATCAGGGAACAGTGGAAAAATGCAGAAAACTATTAACGGATTCCGTTGAGTGCGCTGTGAAGATGATTCGTGTAACCAAACAACTATTAATAAAATAATTCTTCTTTGAATTAAATAAAACACATTAACGGTTAAAAACGCGATATATTAGTTAAACTTAGCCGTGGTCACGGGGAGACTGCTGCTGCAAAGCATCCGAAACGTCGGGCCGAAGTTAAAAATCATTTTTCAAATAAGTTTAACTAATATATCGCATTTTAAATAGTTAAAATAGTAATTTATTTAAATGTGTACTACTCGCGTATACTATTGACAGTATTTCTTTAAATTATCGAAAAAAATGTCCGCCATCTCTCTTTTAAAATAATTACAAGAACTGTTTTAAAGGTCCGAAGTACTTCGTATGACAAACGTCTGTCAGGTTATCTAGTTAATTAAAATATTAGAAGTAAAGAATTATTATAGAACAATTCATAGCTTTTTACACGGAGGAAAGATGGAAGGAAGAATACCCCAGCCACATAATATCTAAACAAGATACGCTGTCTGTGTATTTTGGCTTCATATATTTGGAAATATTGGTTGTAATTTTGTGTATGTATGCAAAATTAAGAGCCGGCTAGTTAAACGAATGGATTCCGTATCGAAACACGAATCCAAGCCCTCCGGCGTACAATATAACCGTGTTATGGGAAAGTACACGCCTGGGATTCAAACACCACACTATTGGGTAACACTAGACACTCGCTTGCAGTCATAAAAACAGAACGTCTCATATTATGGACGTGATAAACGATCTGTCACATGCACTTGGTATAGACCATACGGGTCCAGATGCGGCAAACAATTTCTCAAAATATTTGCTTTGGATATTCTGCAAACTACAGAGCTAAAATACAATTCACCCCTTGTTTGTCTATGGTGGTGTGTTTTTATCTGGAATCGGTTTTTGGAACATTTTAAATTAAAATTTATCTGTGGACGTGTATGTGACGCGGAAGGAATTTTCATACTCCTACGTATTATGTGGAAATATCAAGATTTCCGATATTTTCGAGAATAATTATAAATCGATTAGAATCATGTTGAACCCGGTGGCAATCGAACCCGCGACTCATTGTTTATAAGCTATACATCACTGACATTGAAATAAGTGCCCTTTGAAGTACCTCTATAATTTTTGTTATAATTAATATATAATAAAAACGAATACTGTCTGTAACGGTTTAAAACGCGATATAACACTACTTTTTCTTTTTTTTTCTGCTCTAATAATAGCTAATCTATGATCTATGGCTGGGTCAGCGTGGGTGTCCATAAATTATTAATATCTTCACCATCTGTGACGGTGAAATATAATATTATCCGCTGGCTTCTAGCACTACAACTATTTTTCACCTCCAATCTAATGCTGTAGAACTATATTACATTTTGATTTTTAAAACACCATAGGCACATCTATACTAATAGAGACTGCTGAAGAGTTTGTTTGTTAGAACGCGCCAATCTCAGGGACTACTAGTTCGAATTGAAAAAAATAAATTTGTGTTGGGTAGAACATTTATCGAGCAAGGCTGTAACACATCGCGATTTGATTAATCCAGGTGAAGTTACAGGGGGAAATGTGAAAAAATTGGGGAAATTATTCATCATTATGGGTTTCCGAGGCGTACGCTGTCAGAACGGTTCAAGAAACCCAAAAAATATGTACGAAAGAATTAAACCTCTTTCAATGATCTAAAAAAAGCCGCGACGCAAAAATTTTTTTTTTTAAGATTAACGTCCAAGAACGACGGGAATGAACGCGACCGACGTTGTGGGTAAGTACCTAATATAAAGATGAAGAAAGTGGTTTGACATATTAAAAACAAGTTTGGATACCAAAGATAACAATTCTACGCGGACGATGACGCGGACGAAGTCGCTGACACAGCTAGTTAACTATATATAGCAATTATGAACAGTCTGAAATACAGACTAAATGATTTCCTTATTTTATCCGCCTATATTCTAGATAGATAGAGAAGGAGAGACAAGCATGTGATTCACTTAATGGAAGGTGAAACCCCAAAAATCTAAAGAAAATGACATTGATATATATCGACGGGTCGTGGGTTGTCATAGCAACACAAACTAGACCGTCTTTAACATTTCATTCTAAAAAACATACAACCAAACAATATTGTGCAGAAAAGAACATATTGTGATAGGAACTAAATATGTCATAATGATAAAATAAAATATTACGATTTTTTTCCAGATAACGATGACTATTTATGGAATAAACATTTATTTTCATTAAATACAAAAATTAACCGCGCCGCCACACCGTACACACTACTGCATATAGACTGTATATATATATATATATATATATAATATACCATCGTATAGCGTGGCGACGCCTCGCCACGGCATGCGTCGCCACGCCAGAAATAATAATTTATAATAATTTATTTTATTTATTTAGCACTCACAACTTTACAGTGTTTCAATAAACTCAAACAAAGAAATCGGTTTTACGTGCGGCTATAGATATTTCACATCAAAAAAATATAAAACTATTGTATTTTTTTCTGCTCTATGCTATATCAGCTAATCTATGAAATGTCCCATGAAACATAGTAAGCTGTGAAGCTTAAAAAATAATAATAATATGTAATCATAACACAGAAGAATATCCTACGCGTATCTACTCATCTTTCATCCACCCAACAAAGAAATCCCTAATCAACCTTGAAAAGTTGTTGATAGAATTTGTATGTTAATATTTAAATACTGTCTGTAGTATACGCGAGTAGTACACATTTAAATAAAACGGTTTATAACATATATATTAGACTTATTTGAAGAGTATTTTAACTACGACGTTTCGGATGCTTTGCAGCAGCCGTGGTCACGGGAAGACTGCGAGTTAAAACAATTTTCAAATAATTTTAACTAACATATATCGCGTTTGAAACCGTTAAAGTGGATAAACCACTTTAACGGTTAGAACAAGAAAAATATGATTCAAAATTATATTTCTTTTGTGACTTCGTGATTTTTTACTTCACTAACTATTTTTATAAGTTCTTCCAATCCATAAAAGACAAACACCTCAAGCCTTCTCCAAGCAAAATCGCAAAATATCCGACATTGAATAATAAGGTCTGATGATAAATATTCATGGTGTTCGTTAGGTGCGGGCGGCGCCGCGCGGCACAGTCAGTCTACCGCTAATGAATCAGTTTTCAGCGAATATGAAACTCAACAATTTGTTCTTGTCGTGTTTACATTGACTTGGGTTTGTAACAATATTTCTTAGCAAATGATAATAATATTATTTCTTTAAATGAGATCAGGTTGAGATATAACTGAACATGAATTTCATGTTAGTTAATATGGGAAAATGAATCAAAGTAATTGTATAGCAACCGCGTTTCGACACATTTCTTTTACTCGTCATGTGTTTTATGCAAATTTCCTTTTAACTTACAATATTAAGGTAAATACTGTCTATAGTTTACGCGAGTAGTACACATTTAAATAAAACACTTTAACGGTTTAAAACTTTGACGTCAGAGACACCCCCATATTTAGTTCCCTCGTGACCACGGTTGTTGCAAAGCATCCAGAACGTCGAAGCGTAGTTAAAATAATTTTCAAATAAGTTTAACTAATATATAACGCGTTTTCAACTGTTAAAGTGTTTTATTTAAATAGTAAGGTATATATGTAATTTGTATATTATATATACTGATACTATAAAACTGAATAGTGTTCATGTTTTGAACGCGCTAATCTGAGTAACTACTGGTTCGAATTGAAAAATTATTATTGTGTTGGTTGGATCATTTATTGACGAAGGCTTTAAGTTATAAGACATTAGCGACTAATAGGAGATTGTATTCACTTTGAGAGCTTCCGTTATCCCAAAAATATGTATAAAACATGATTCTTTAAATGATAAAATAAAATGGCTGCAACAGTATATGTCTATCTTTTAAGATTACTTCGCAAGAACGACGGGACGCAACGTCATGAATAACAGCTATAATATATAATATGATGCTCAAAATAATTGTACCATGCAAACAAAGTCGCGGGCACATCTAGTCATATACATGGATCGTTCCGTGACAAACAAGTGTTTTGCTTATCACATTTTTTTGAAGTTTATTAAGAAAAATTGAAAAATATTTTCGAGAATTATTAATGCCCCAGTCTGATATTAACAGATAGTGAAGATTCAATAATCGCCATCAAACGCAGATTTCTTTCTGTCCGTGCCCCGCGACCCCTCATACTGCGTCGATATTTTACTAACAAAGTCTGTACTTGACAGATGAAATTGTGGTCCCACTTCAAGCGACAAACTTCTAGAAAAAATAGTAAATACAAGAAAATCTTACAGGAAGTCATAAACACAACGTGTTTAATTTATGTGTCTGTAGTACATACATACTTTTAGTTTTTATGATTAAGTTACAAAAAGCAAGCATCCTTTTTTATTTTTTTTCATGACAGATATGGACATAGGTCTGATAATAAATCTAAAATACCCCGTAACACCTAATTACAGGGCAAACACATTACTGTGTCCGCTTAACCAATCGGTTCTTTTAGTGTGTGTAGGCAAGTAGCTGATCAGACTTCTGTGCCCTGCCCGACCGAAGCAACCTCTTGTTTTCCCTGGGTTTCCGACCCAGGTTTTGTCGCGCTTGACATTGCTAGGCGTTTAACTATTTGACATTCAGCGATCGGTAATTTGTCTTTAAGCATATGGAAATCCACAGACTGGAACCGGATCACCTCACGGCGTTTCTAGCACAGGTGGTTGAAACGGACCGAACACCAATATACCTAACACCCACGTCCATAGAACATGTTTTAAAGGTTTCAAGAAATTTTTACGAATATTGAAACAGAAACCTTATTGTTTATATTGATTATGTTATTTGTATTGTACTTTCCTTTTAAATGGTACATAGGTTTTAAAGATTGAAAGTTATATGAATTACCCAATTAGCGATTTCTTATAAGATTTTGTGGGGATTCGTTTAAACTCGCGCCACCGCCCATAAGGGTCCTATCTAAGCCCATTTGAGTTGTGATTGTCACTTCGCAAATCCGTTCTATTCGTTATCTATAAATTTATCGACGATTTATTAAAAAGATATGTGTTTACGCGCCGGTAGAGTTATAAACTTTTGAAATACGAAAATTAAAACTTAAGATTACCCTCAATATTTGGTGGAATTATTTCGCACTCAAAAGTGGCTAAATAATTAGGCAATAGATAAAATTAAGGACTCAACGAATAGAATTAGTTCTTCAGGCTTATCACGCTTCATTTCACACACTGTAATTAGTTAAAAGTGGTGTCAAGTGATGGCTGTCCGGTAACAGGGGCAGGAGGGGTAAGCTATTGGTGGGAAGGACTTAGAGGACATGGAAGGTCGTTTTGGATACCTATTGCCTAGTTTTATTGCTATTACTTTTAGCTGTTTAAACGTAAATACTGTCTATAGTTTACGCGAGTAGTACACATTTAAATAAAACACTTTAACGGTTTAAAACGCGATATATTAGTTAAACTTATTTGAAAATGACCGCCGTCTCCCCGTGACCACGGCTGCTGCAAAGCATCCGAAACGTCGGGCCGAAGTTAAAAATCATTTTCAAATAAGTTTAACTAATATATCGCGTTTTAAACCGTTAAAGTGTTTTATTTAAATGTGTACTACTCGCGTAAACTATAGACAGTATTTACGTTTAAACAGCTAAAAGTAATAGCAATAAAACTAGGCAATAGGTAGCCAAAACGACCGTAACGTTTAAACGTAAATTGATAACCGTATATACATTTCTACAACTATGGTCTGACATCCGACGGTTACTTTGCAGCACCTGTGGTCACGGAAAGAATGAAATGGAGGGCGTCATAAAAACTGTATAGTTGGTATATGGCGTAACTGGCATTTTCAGAGCTGACTCGCGGTATTTGAACAGTAGTAATACTGTACTGTTTTTATTATATACACTGTACATAGCATACCGGTAAACGACAGGATACCGTTAAATGCATTCTACTGTTTAATGAGATTTTGAATCCAGAAATTATTTTTATCTTGCACCTTTATCATTATTTAGTTTATTACGGCTTGTCGAGTACAAATGATTCAGTTGGAAATGCTTTGGGGAATAAGTTATTAATTTTGAGTATTTAACTATAAAATACATATTCCTGCGGGAGACAGTTTAATTTCCTCCCATTCATAAGTTTATCATTTCATTTTAGAATAAATTGGAACTAGGGTATTCGGCTTAGATAATGGAATCGTTTGCATCTGTTACAAGATGACCTAGGAACCAACTTTTAAAAGACATACACATATCTAACATTAAAGCAATGTAACGTTACATTTGATCGGTTTGAAACGCTAATTAAACCTCATTATTTCAACTATTGCAAAGCATACCATTGTAATAAGTAGGAAAAAAGCTAATCTCGTAGCGTTACGGGTAAGAGCCCCTTAACTGGAGCAGATTGGTGGGGGGGAGTCTTACCCAAAAAAAAAAACAACCGTGTAAAAACATTGAAAGTCACTGAATAAGGCTAATTACTTTGACAAACCGTATTGTTCGAAGACGCGAGGTCGACGATTTTTCTCTAATATTCATTGGAATGATTAATATCCAGAAAGTAATTAGCAATTAGGGCAATTAGTATATTTGTTCGCGATCAAATTTCTTGAAAAAATTTGCCCTTAGACGTTCTTTGGTTCAGTTGGGGTGGCCAGGCTTTAAGAAAAAAATAGTGAAATGAATTTTTTGTTTAATATAAACTGGATATACATATCGTGTTTTAGTTATATGTAAAAAATTGTTACAACAAGGTAGGTATGAGATCAGAAACAATGTATTTTAGTTATCTATATTGTTAGTAAAAAAAGTTTCAAAAAAGGAAATAAATCGAGAAATATAATAACTATGGTGAACCTACCCTACTTGATTAACGATCTCAGCGTCTCTCTTCTTCTCTTTATGAATCATCCTCCGTCTCGCTCATTCATTAGCTCTTATTTTCGCAATGATCAAACACTTCTTTAAATAAATTCTAATTTGAAGCAGCGAGGAAAATAATTCTGAAGTGGCGGAATAATTTATTGAGTTACGGGCACAAACGAGGTGTAATAAAATTCTTTATTCTAGGCCAAGATTCCACCATTATATTACGTTTATTAAGTAAGAGATATTCTTTATATCTATACTAACATTATAAAGATAAGGAGTTTGTTTGTTCGTTTGGACGCGCTAATCTCAGGAACTCCTAGTTTGAATTGAAATATTTTATCTCGGTAGATAGGTATTGGAGGAAGGGTTAAAACTATAAAACATCACACGATGCGTCCAATAGGAGCGAAACAGTGGAAAAACAGGGAAATTATTCACCTTTGTCGGTTCCCGTTGCGTGCGCCGCGAAAACGGTTCAAGATATGTGTAATAGAATATTTTTTTTTAAATTATCTTATATAATGTTAGCGTCATTATCAGTCTCTTTAAGATTAACTCGCAAGAACGACGGGACGTGGACGGCGTCGTGGGCAACCGTTGTTTGCAAAAATAAATATGTTAGTTATAATCGTTATATATATAACAAAACTATATTTTCCTCTGCACTGAATATTAATAAAAATAATTCCACTCAAAGTAAATAGTGGTTCGCACGTTCGCCAAACAAACTTCTTGCTAATAAAGTTGTCGCATCAAACATTCAGACGTGATCAACACAGATTGTTACACACAGATTTTGGGGACTGAAAACTTTTTACTGTATATTGTTATTTTCAATACGGTATTGACTTTGTATTGTCTGTTGTTTACGCACATACTAATAAATTAAAATGTGAAATTGAATTTATTTATAATATGTGTTTAATTTAAACGGTATTGCCTAATGAAAATGTTACTTTAATAGTTATTTATGATAGTATTTAATTAGTATTATAGTAATTCATAAATTGAAGCTTTTAGAGCCAGAGTGGACAAAAACACGATTTTCGATTAGGAGGAAAATAAAAATGCACTTAGGCGAAAATGAAATTTAACTATTATTTGTGTAACAAATTTTGAAAAAAATATGAGTAATTTTTTTCTTAATATAATTGGTGGATGGGATTCGGAAAGCTGCTGGTTCGAGTCCTAGTTGTTGATAAAAATTACGACACGCGCAGTACTTGATTCGGCATCCACAGCGTTCCGAGCGTTGCTAACACCATACAACACATCTGAAAAATTAAAAAATAGACTAACGATTCAAATTAATTTTCATCATGACTTATTACCGTGTGTCTCATGTAACCAGGTATCCACAATGAAGCACTATTTCACACTATCTGCAGTATATTTGTTGCCAAACAGTCTAATGGCCGGCATACATTGCGCACTGCCAAGATATACGACGCTATACATTGCTGTCCGGACAAGACTACAAGACTACTGCCTCAGTAAATACAATTCGGAGGACCAAAAATAAATGTTTTGGGAGTTTTTTTTTAATCCCCAATTTATTCAGATTATATTTTGTATAACCAAGTATTCATATAGAAATAATGATTACGCAAGAGTGGCATATATCGATTGGTTGAAAAAAAAATTGTTAAAAATTGGTTTAACCAATGGCACGTAACGCTGTGGATGCCGGTTCAAGTCCTACCTGTGTCGTATATTTTATTTCAATCAATTTTTTTAAAGAGAAATATTGAAATTACTTTTTAAAAAAATCTTTTTGAGTTTTAGATTTCCAGGCCCAAATAACGTGAAATAAATACGTAAATTATTTTATTTTAAAATGATTTTTTTAATCAATCAGTCAATAATGCGAATAAATTGGTTTGGCCCATGCCCCGTGTAGGGAGTACTTAACCTATTTTATTAATTCATGACATTGAGGTATGAGTAATACATTTAACATGCTCCAATTTAGAAAGAAATCAATCATGTCGTCACCAGGAGTCGAAGCTGGCTAATTTATGCGTTTTTCACCCAAATAAATCAACCTTCACGCAATCGCCACCCTAGAAATAGTGGCGGGCTTATTCTGTTATTTTCCTATAAACAATTATATTCTCTCTCCACCAGACGTTTTTATATAATATGTCCCGGCTTCGCACGGGTAGACATAAATAAGTACAAATATTTAAATTATAAGCATGCTAATTAAAACGACCATGAATCACTAAATTAGAAAAAATGTATTGCGCGTCCTCTGTGTCGCGGTCGTTACACCGTGGTCTATCTCGCTGGTTGAGGAGAGGTTTCGAGCGTTCAGTGTTAGTGTCCCGTGCACGCGTTCGCGAATTCCTAGCTCTTTAAGTCGCTGCTACGATCTTGCATTTTGTTCTGCGAGACGAACCTGAACGTGTGACGATAGAATCTCTGGCTCGGGATTGGGACGCGTAAACTCTAATACTTTCCAGACGATCATTTTAGGAAGACTCTTCAAAGACGAGGCAAAATTGCAAAAATAAATTTGGATGCCCAAAATAAATATTCAACGCGGACGAAGTCGCGGCCACAGCTAGCACTATGTAGTAAACGCGTTTTAAACTAATACAGGTTTTTAAGTAACGTTTTCAAAGTATTTAACCTAAAAAAGGTTAGGAATCATATATTTTTTTCTCATTTGACGTGATTTATTCAGAATACACCTTCCGCTATAAAATATTGTCTTGTTCATCTTCAGGTAGAACCTCAGATAAGTCCCGAAGGATTTATGCGAATCGTAACTCTTCCGAAAACCGCCTACAACTATCAAGCTGATAGCTTCTTTTGTTTCTCTTGGAAGTCACTTATCGGTTTTTGTAGATAAAGCCAACGATATTTTAAACTTTGACCCTTTGAGAGACAGTAAAGCTTTTTGAATATTATTTTGTAATGTCATCATAACTAAGGAAAAACACGGTGGCACTATTTTAATTAAAAATTAATTTCAGACTGAAAAAAGTCGTTGATGAATTTGTAGGACACGGTAGCTATAGCTATTTAATATTTAGAAACACAGTCTATAATGCCAGTCACTCGATTATTTTTCAAGTATATTTGTCTTATTTAATAAAATGAAATTTAAAATATTTCACTCTAAAACCAGTGCAATTTAGAAGTTTCTAAAAAAAGTTTGAACAAATTGAGAAGTTTGTAGCAACTGAATTGACAACTAACCTCACATAGATTTGAATATATTGCATTTTGAGAGGTTTCTCAACGATACGCGTACATTACCGAGGCACATAACAATTTTAACTGATAAAATATTTAATATTACTAAAATGTAAAAATAATTAAGGTTTACATGAAATTTTGTAACAGAAAGTTTTGTATTGTTGTAGATTTAGATTTCATCTTACATTTAAAATGTATATATTTTGATAGTATTTTTTTAGGATATTTGACGGGCTCGTCGGTGTAATGGTAGAAATGTATGGCTTTATAATCAACGGGTCATGTGTTCGATCCGCACCGGGTCCAACAGGTTTTCAATTAATCTGGAAACTTTGTCTGAAAATCTGGATATTACGTGATGGTAGAAAAATCGAAATTCAGTTCGGATCACGAATCACTACGTCCACAATGAAGAAGCTACGCAATTTATTCACATTTGGGTTGTAGTCTGTGGATTCCTAAAATCTTAAGTCAAAAACTTTGACATTAGGGTCACCCTTCATCTTCAGTCAGGCACATTGACTTTACTAACATATTTCACGTTTTAAACCTTTAAAAGTTATCTTTAATAATAAAACGTTATCTACAGACAGCAGTCAAGTTAAAACGTTAATTTTTGATTTACGATAAGAAAAGTATTGTTTTAAGTTCTTTCCAAAATATCGCTTTTCGACTATCGTTAGATATCATAGTAGGGGGAATCAGAGATTCAGCTAGGTCGTTTAGTATTCGTAGCGAGGAGCCCACAGATGTTGCAAACTTAATATCAAACATACATAGGCGCTAAAAGGACACAAGGGACAGCTGATGGTAGATATATTTTGCATAGACAACCTAGCTTAAGACAAATAAATATATTTGTAATCTTCAAATACATATATAGAATGGGGAGATTTAATTTGATAAAGATTACGTTGTCATATTTATTATTTGGTACCGGGAAAAAAATTATTGAATTATACATCGTTGTTAAAAATACCTCTGTGCGTTATTAAAAGAAAGAAACAGAACAAAGCATAATCAGGCTTTTTATAGAACTTTCTCCTTAGAAAAGAAATATGTCAATGTCCTTGTGTTGTGTTAAGGTGTGTAACATTACGCGAGAGACGCATATATAAATGGATACATGTGGTACACGGTAGCTTAATTTATACATCAACAGCACGGATCACTGTTGTTCTGTGGTCGAGTCTCGCCTGAGGGATTTTTTTATGTCAAATTAATTTTAAATCTTATAAGTAAAACGCATTATATTTATATATTTAGACATTCAGTTACTTATACGTAGATACTGATATGATGAAGACTAAATATACATATGACACGATAGCTCAATTTTTTAGAGCTAGCTACAAAGACGTAACGCTGTGGATGCTTATTACATTTTTCAAACTAAATATATGAGACCGCTAGAGGCAGAGTAGCCTAACAGTGTTTTATGACTTGACTTATTCATATTTTCATAGTCTTAATTTTTTTATCTATAAGAGCACAGTGACTGAAAATTGTTAACATAACTCTTACACAAATAATGGTACAAATTCATTTTCGCCTTAACCAAAGCGCATTGTTATTTTCCTCCTTATTAAAAATCATGCTTTTCGCTATTAGACCATTCTGCCTCTAGCAGCCTCATTTCTGAAACTTAACACACACACCGCTGAAGTGGGTAACTCACAACAATATCCAACTCTCATCCTCCGCTTTTATTTATGTTTGCTCCAGAATAAACAACGGGACGTGACCGCTCTTGAGATGCTGAACTTGTTACGGCTTCCCATTCATTTTATTAAGGATTGCAGTTTTATCTGACTTTCAAAAATGCAGGATAAACTGTTGAAGTTGTTGAGCTTGTAACTTAACGTAAAGCAGATATAAAAAAAATAAGATTGTGTCACTGATAGCTTTAATATTTTTTGGTGATACAATGGTTGATACTCACTTCTGTGTATGGTTTATTAGGTAAATTTAAAACTTTAAAAACATACTTAACATTGTATAAACTTATTGTAGCTGTAGTGTTATTATTTTCATTTATTATTGTAAATCTCCTTCTTCAAGGTTGCCTAGAAGAAAACGCTTTTTAGCGATAAGGCCGCCTTTTCTCGCTACATTTTGGATTTATAATTAGGTATTACTTTGAAATATTGTGGTGACAATTAAGTATTTTTTGTTTGCTTGTATATACATTAAAAATCGATTATAAATTGAAAAAAAAAGACACGGCAGCACTTGACCAGGCAAGGTTCCTTTCCTTTAAATTTCCCTTCAAATCACTCAAACAAAAACAATTGAATATTATTGCTAACTAAAATAGATAATAAGGAGTGTTTAAATAAAACTCTTTTAACTTCATATTCAGTACCTCGTGACCACTACTAGAGATAAAATAAATTAAAAATAAGTCAAATTTAAATTAATTTGTATTATACAGTTCAAAATAATTTGTTCAAATGTGTAAACTTCCTCTTTACTTTTACGCAATAATAATTTTTATTTATGTGTCATGTGTATGGTTGTACTAAAATTTAAATAACTTCAATGTGTGTTAAACAAAATTATAATAATGTATATAATATAAAAATTAGAACCAATGGGAAACGAACCGCCCTGTTTGAGGGAGTGCATATGTATAACAATTTGCCCAGCAGCGTTGAGATTTCAAAAAGTTTAACCTTGTTTAAAAATAAACTATTAAGTCACATCTTAAACTGTAACCCTGTCTAATACTAGTTTTATATAAAATAGCCTGCACACCAAAGTTATTTATAAAACAATGTATTTCTCGTTCTAATGGAATTATAAATTCTTACGAGTTAATAAACATCTTTAAACCTTAAAGGACTTATAGACATTTATAACCGAAATAGAATAGACATTATTTCAAAATTAGAATCCTGTGTTATATTTGCGCAATGAGTACTACATAAAAATATAAGAAGAGATTTCATTTTTAAACCTACCTGAGGTAATAAAATTTATATAACTACCAGGAAACCATAAACTTTGAGAGATATGATAGCAATTTCTATAAAATAAAAAATTACTAATGCATAGATAGCTACGTACATACGGATAAAAATATCTTTTGTTTTTCAAAGAAGCATCACTTAATTTTAAGTCTTATTGCAATGGGATTCGAACGATATTCGCTCAATTGTTTGAACACGCTCGCCTTAAAATGGGAATAAGTATTCTATATCCGAAAGACATGGTAACTTATCGATCATCAAGCGATTTGTTAGAGAATTTTAAACGTTACTGTAAGTGCTATAGAGTCCAAATTTAGATTCTATAAGACATTATTCACCGCGGAAAACATGAAGGTTCTATAGGATCATGTATCGAGCTTTGTGTAAAAAAATCTTTATTATAAAAATGGACTCTATATCACTGTGATAAAGTGTAAATTAGATTGGATTTTGAATGTATGTGGAATGAGGGGCTTCTTAAATTAGGAATTAATCTACCTAGAATTTAAATCTAATGTCACGGTTGCTTTTGGGCCAGTGGTTTTTGTGCTGAAGATTTTTACTATTAAGGGTATTAAGGAAAACAAAAATTTCGCCTTCTGCTTATTTTAGGGGGCATTTTTCAAATTAGTGACACACATAGTCAATTCGAATCTGATTTTTATGAAATAAGTGACAAAAGTTAAGAACATATATTATTGTTTTCATACATTTTTGCCTCAAATCCGACATACGTAATATGCAAATTAACTCCGCGTACAACTTTTTATCGCTTTTTGAAACTCTACTCTACATATACATTGAAATAATATTTTTAGATATAGTAGGTAACAAAGCAGACTGAAGTTCCTACTTTAATGATGGATTACTAAAAAAACCCTTTAAAAAAGCCTACACGGTAAGGACTCAAATTTGTGTCCAGAGATGGACATAACCTAAATAATAATAAACCTTGCTGGTTTTTATTATTCCATGATATCATATAGTATATTTGTAGTGCACGACTGGGTACTTAAAACTTGCGAACAAAACTCGCCTGAACGTGCCTAAATACGGCTAGACGTAGTAGTCAACATCCTTAATGATTTTTAACTATAATGATCCGTCTTTAATTTAAGAGCCTTCTCAAACCTGTTAATATCAGTACCCACCTATCGTGACAACATGTTGATAACTTATGTGTTTAGGAAATTTTACTGTCTAAAAACTTAGTGGTAAAAATCACGATTAACGCTGTATTAGTGCCTTAAATCGGGACAAACGTAAACGCTCTTAAGGCTAGGTAGTAAGTATCGACGAAGATTATTTTTGAAGAAGAGGCGCTCTTTCGTCTAAGGGAATACTTACTTTGGGACGCCAGCGCAATACACAATATGACAGAAATATATTTCTCAAACGCTGTTTTGTAATAAACCGATTTAATTTGGACGTCTGTAATATTTGCTTTCTACATAAAATCGTATTATTTCGTTAATTTTCGACTCATATCCGCTATTTGTAATGAAATCACCCGTGCACTTTAATTAATTTAAACAAAGCGATTATCAGATATGAGATTCAACGCGCACTCGTTATAATATACACAACAAAGGGAGTTTTGGTTTTACGAATGCATTCATTGTAATTTATTACTGAATCGTGCGAAGAATGGAATTATGTTATTTACATGTAATCTGATGACACTAGGGTACGTGATAGACATATATCCGTGTCTGTGAATTGTTTTTCATGGACAAATAGTTGATGAGAAGTTAAAAAACTATTTCAGATTAAAAAAAATGTACGGGCAGGACTTGAACTGGCATCCACAGCGTTCCGTGTTTTTGCTCTAACCAATTGAGCTACCATGTCCTACACGTCATCGTCAAATTCTTTCAACCTTCTGGAGACGTTGTTTTAGCCAAGTGATCTTTATAAATTATGCATTTTTTATATAAACCGTTCAGAATTCGAATCCCGTTGAAGAAATGCCTCATTGAAAGTCTTGTGCAACGCAATTATCTACTTAAGTATATCATCTTACTTCTATTTCATTACAGGGGATTTAAACTTAGGATCCCAAGGTATATATCTACCATATACATAATAAGAAAATAAAGCTAATAAAGAGGTAAATCTTAGTAAAAATAAAGCAATGTTATCATGTCGGATATGCAAAATGTACCTATAGAACTTATACTTGTTTTAAACACAAGCTGTTGTAAGAACCGGATAAATTATCATAAACTATTAACATCAACAACCCTTGACAAGCTTCCACTTCTCCAATACAGCCCTTATCTACTTAAATAGTGAAACATACAGCCGCTGTCGTATGCATTTGCCATCAATTTTTTACGATACGATTACATACGATACAATACAACTATAATAATAGATAATAAAATGAAAATCTATACTTTAAAAAAATTGAGCTACCGTGTCGTGTGTCGCGGTAGCTCAATTGGTTAGAGTGTGGAACGCTGTGGGTGCCGGTTCTAGTATTTTTTACAATCTAAATGGATTTTTAATTTCTATACAGCATTATATATAATTGAATAATAAGTTTTCAAATAATAGAGAATATTATTTGCTGTTAAAGGAAAATTATTAACAAACGAAACAAAAACTAAAATAAACCTTTGTTGAGACTTCATGATTTTGATGATTTATTTTTTTATTTATTTGAAAATAAATAAAAAAATCTGCTAGTATCATTAGGTTGAAAAATTTCGACGTTGACGGTTAGGACACGGTAACTCAATTGGTTAAAGAGCACGAAACGCTGAAGATGCCGGTTTAAGTCCTGCATTTGTTATAATTTTCTTTCAATCTAAAATCGATTTTTAATAAAAAAAAAACATAGATTTTAAATCGATGATAATTATTTTAGTTACCGACAAACCATTTCTCGTAGAATTTATTCAATTTACTCTTGTACATTGTAATTTTAAACTTATTTATTAAACTTATTCATTAAGATTGAATATAGTACGCGGCATGATTTTCACCATAGGCCATCATTTAAGATAAAAATTTACGCTCACACAAATCACAAACCGGTGTAACTACTTCTCTTTAAAAAATAAACATTTAAAAATAAAAATTTTAGTTAAGGTTTTAACAATTAATTTAAACGTCTCGACGTTTCGAATACTTTGCATCACCCGTGTTTTCGCGTTTTAAACTAATAGAAGTGTTTTACTTAAATGTGTACTAAAAAGACGCATCTTTTCTGCTCCATGCCCGTAGGGAAAAATATTACCTTTTAATATATTTACAATATTATATAAGTTTAAAATTGTAAAAGGTTTTTTTGTTATATAAATTAAATATACATGTTACGTAATTCAAACAGTTGTTACACGTGAGGGTAAATTAAAGGCTCGTCCAAATTATAGACTTGTACAGTAGTGCGCGTAATTGGATAATCATTCAATTTGAATCTCAAAAGCCCCACGAATAAAAGGGATTGACGGCTTAAACGAAGGGGGAACGGGAATCGACTTTTTCCAAATAATTTTAGGACCGGATCCTACCTCTAGAATGTGATCTCCGTGGCTCAATGGCTATAAGATACCTCGGAATGCGATATCTGCAAGATATTCAGGCTTCGATACAAAGTATGATGATGATATGTACAAATTTATTTGCTTTTAAAAGAAATATAAAATACCTAACATTTTTATCTAATAAACAATTTCAAAATATATTTTTTAATGATGTCTTAAGCGCGGTGTCACGGGGTGACCAGGGCTGCGTCCGAAACGTGGGGCTGTAGTTAAAATAAGTTTACCTAATATATATCTCGTTTAAAACCGTTAAAGTGTTTGATTGGATTGTGTACTACTCGCTTAAACTACAAACAGAACAAAATTTTTTTTATAACTTTAAGTTACATGTGAAAATGTATAATGAGTTGCATATTTACAACTGACGTTCAACTGTCAACTTTAGATTGAAGAAGTGTTCCTGAGACCAGTCCATAGAGATAAAATAGTATATATAAGATGTTTGAAAACATTAATATTTTTCACATGTTATTGCACATGAAGGCACTATATAATTTAAAAATCGAAAATAAATTGAAAAAATTTTTCGACTCGGGCAGGACTTGAACCGGCATCGTCAGCTTTCCGTGCTGTTGCTCTACCAATTGAGCTACCGAGTCCTACACCTCATCGTCGAATTTTTTCAACTTACTGATACATGCACCTCTCGCGCAATGTAATTTCTACCTTAACACTTGCGTATTAAGGCTCAATGTCTTATGCTTTGCAGCTTAAGAAATCATTGAAGATGAAATTACAAAGTTATAACGTTTGAAAACATTAATATTTTTCACATGTTATTGCACATGAAGGCACTATATAATTTAAAAATCGAAAATAAATTGAAAAAAAAAAAAAAAAAATTTTTTTCAATTTATTTTCGATTTTTAAATTATATAGTGCCTTCATGTGCAATAACATGTGAAAAATATTAATGTTTTCAAACGTTATAACTTTGTAATTTCATCTTCAATGATTTCTTAAGCTGCAAAGCATAAGACATTGAGCCTTAATACGCAAGTGTTAAGGTAGAAATTACATTGCGCGAGAGGTGCATGTATCAGTAAGTTGAAAAAATTCGACGATGAGGTGTAGGACTCGGTAGCTCAATTGGTAGAGCAACAGCACGGAAAGCTGACGATGCCGGTTCAAGTCCTGCCCGAGTCGAAAAATTTTTTTCAATTTATTTTCGATTTTTAAATTAGTATATATAAGATATTTGTGATCGTGGAATATGGAAGGACAACACACTGGGTAGGATTTTCTATTTTTATTGTTCTTTAAATGATTTTTCTGTATAAAAATGTATTTCAAGTCGGCTAACATAGCATTTTTGTAAAAATATAATAGTAAAAATCAATTCTATATATAGAAATGAAATTTTAAAAAGATAGTTCCAGTGCTTTTCATCATTTATAACCCTACTACTAGCATAGTCTTTTCAAATGTCTTATTTAATATTTTAACCCTTTGATGAGCCCACAGCTACATAACCCACTCCTGTATTTCAAAATTAAGGTCTTTTAGCGCTAATAACATTTAATTAATGATGATAAGGATGGGACGATAATGACCTTACCTAGACATAGTCCTTCTTGATATCTCCGAGTTCCAGACCAGCCCTTAAAAATGTTCTTACAATTTTGAAACCTGGTGTAAAAACTTAGCTCGTAACCTATGAGAAAAAAAACTTCCAAGGAAAAACCTTCCTTGAAATTGTAAACTTAAGGCAAAAATAGAAAATTTTAAGCTTATTATATTAAGCTTTAAGTGAAATGAAATAAAGCGAATGAGTTCGCGAGCTGAAATAGAATTAACGTGGGCTTTTGTTAGCTTAATTAATATCATGTGCAAAATTATATTTAGCGATATAATTCCGTTTGCATTCACTAACGATAAAACGTTTTCAGCTGACTGCACTGACATAAAAAGCTATTTCAGAGGATTACAGAAGAAAGTGTTACTGATTAAAAGTTGGCTGAATTTCAGTCGGGTGTATCTTCCAACCACACCTTTTTTTTTAGTGATAGAGAACAGTCTAAGCAAGACGCGCTCTCGAGCTATTTTGGCTTTGTATATTCGGAAATCTACAGACTGAAACCGCAATGCGATTAAGCTTCACGGCTTTTAAATAAAACACTTTAACGGTTTAAAACGCGAAATATTTTAGTTAAACGGTGATGAAGTGACCACAGCTACAGCAAAGCACCCGAAACGTCGGGCCGAAGTTAAAAATCATAATCAAATAAGTTTAACTAATAAATCGCGTTTTAAACCGTTAAAGTGTTTTATTTAAATGTGTACATTAGAAACATGTTAGACTTACTGCTACCATTCGACCAAAGAGTCCACCAAGAGCCGGACCTCTGAAGTATACCCGAGGCTTTTTCAGAAAATATTTTCTTCGTAACACATATTATATTTCATGATAGATAGAATATCCCATAAAACGGAGTTCCGAACATTTCTTGACCCTTTCTCAATCCTATTCGTCTCGCAAACTTGACACGTCTGCTTATCTAATATCGACTCTATATCAATACAAAAAGGTCCAAATACATTTGTTAATTTCAGTATTTGTTAAGGAGACGTCGATATTGATTTTGGGAATACTTGAAGACAGTTTTATTTGATTTTGGCGATTGTTACAATGAAGACCGGCATTAATCACTGTCTTATTTAAATACTGTCTGTAGTTTACGCGAGTAGTACGCATTTAAATAAAACACTTTGACGGCCAGTTCTGCCAAATACCAACTTCGATGGAACAGATGGCGATGGCCTAGCAGTTTTTTACTTTGCCGTCAGAGACATCCTCCTTCTTTAGTTTCCCCGTGACCACGGCTGCTGCAAAGCATCCGAAACGTCGGACCGTAGTAAATCTAACAGATATCGCGTTTTAGTTCAAATAATTTTTAAACAAGTTTAACTAAAATATATCGCGTTTTAAACCGTTAAATGGTTTTATTTAACTGTCTTTTATTTCATGAATATATATGTATTACTAAACCCTATTATAAATAATAGGCACAGGTCTCCTTTCCGACCCACCTCGCTGTTCCAGTCTGGATTGAAGGCTACCGTAACTGAAATTGTAATGATAAACGTGCTCTTAGAAGTATGTAGGCCCCTCCTACTTTCAAACTCGTGAAATGTGAAAGATAAAAAATTAAGCCTAGGCGTCTATATATGCTGTGAAGTGACCACAAAACCAACAAAGGCGTTTTTAAGTGAAGTTACCTCTATCTTAAGCTTTTTTACACTGAAATTGAACGATCCCATTCGGACATTTATTGGTTAATACATAACAGATATAGAAACGTCTGGCCTTAGTTAAAATAAGTTAAGTGATATACTTTATATTTTAAACAGTTAAAAATGTTATAAGTAAATGATAGATATTTAATAAATTAAAAATCAATTATAAATTGAAAAGATTTACGACTCGGGCATGACATAGATATAGACAGTAGAGTACTGTAAATTCACTGGTTGTGAATTATTTTCGTACTAAAGTTTAAGGTTTTCTAATTTATGTTATGTGCAATAACACGTGCAAATTATTAAAGATTTTCAAAGAAACCTAATTAGAAAATGGTACATACTCAATAACAATTAAAAGCACAGAATAAATACAAATGTCTTTGTTTACTTCACTTCAACCTTTTTAGCACCAACAAAGCTACCTACAAAAACTTTGCGAATAAAAAAGCTCGACAAAGCCAAGTTTCCTTTAAAAACTAAAACTAGTAAGCCACAAAGTTTCCAATAATGAGTTGTGGTAAGTTACTCTGTGGCGTGACAAGTAATTATGGGGTTGGCAACTTCGTAATCGCTTTCCGAAACCCTCACCCACCCTTGTATCCTTACAACTTAAACACGACACTCGTAATACAGATTATAAATTATTTATCTACTACTATGTAAAATAAAACATTAACTGTCCGTAGTTTACGCGAGTAGTACACATTTAAATAAAACTTTAACAATCTAAAACGCGGTATAAATTACTTAAGCTTATTTTAACTACGGACCGCCATTTCGGATGCTTTGCAGCAGCCGTGGTCACGGGGAGATCACGACTTTCCAGTTTAACTTATATATATCGCGTTTTAAACCGTTAAAGTGTTTAATTTAAAGTAGATAACATATCCCGCCCGAGCAGTTTTTTTTTCATTTTGTCCACTTGCTGGAAGGCGCAGTACTTAAAAAGATGCGCTAGCGCTTTTGACTAAAGATTTATTTATTATTATCGTATGAAATGAAACAAGTGACGTTGGTTTTGTAGTGAGAACACCGGAGTTTTGTTTTTCTTGGATTCATTAGGATATAGGGACTATCACCACGCACTCATAGTAAACGAAAGTTTCAACTATAGAAGCTGTTAAAAGGTTATTAAGACATGTAGAGAAAAGATGGCGTTATGCAGAAATAAACAAATGACACAATATTAGAATAGTAGATGAATGGAACAGGTCTGCACGTATTATATTACCACACGTCCACGCGTGCCAGACGTCAGTACAAACAACATAATATTGGTATTTATGGGACTTATTTATGATTGAAGTAACAGATAACACTGTATTTACATCTAATAAATATCACTGTTATTCAGTCTTTGCTTACACAAGACCACAGATTGTAACATGGATTCTTACTTACTGAGTGTATTATTAAAATGGTTCAAATGATTATATGAAACACTTCGGAATTGTTGAGGAATCGAAACATTCTTGTATACTTAAGTCTGTAGTTTACGCGAGTAGTACACATTTAAATAAAACACTTTTAAACACTTATTTATTATTAAAATATTAGTAAAACTTATTTGAAAATTATTATAACGAATATATATCGTTTTAAGCCGTTAAAGTGTTTTATTTAAATTTTTGTATACTCCTATTGTTCTATGTATAACATCAACAGTTTTAAATGCCATAAAAGGGTTGCTAGGGGTTGAAAGGGAATGATTTAGGAATAGGAGTCGGAGTCGGAGTGGGAGTGGGAGTGAGTGTAGGAATGAGAGTTAGAGTAGGAGTGATGTGCGGTGAGAGTGTTGCAGCAAAGTAGCACTTACAACATAGATTGGCTTGCCTTAAATGTGCCCTTACATAAATTAAGAAACAGAATAAATAATAATAAAAAAATCCTCAATTCACTATTTCACGCGGACGAAGTCGCGGGCACAGCTAGTTTTTTATAGTACACTTATTAAAAGTTGATTGTTCATTCGTGCATACACGTTTTTACTTCAGCCATTATCTTCACTCGTCGCTGTTAAAAGTAAAAAATATTAACATTATTTTTTAAATAATCATTCCTTTTATTTAACAGTCTACTATAGTTAGTTTTTTCTATTGTCAATATTTTCATTTGTGAAGTCAATAATTCACTTTTCGTTAATTAAAAAAAATATGTTTATTTTAATGTATGGACACCATACTTGGCGTTGCTTTTCAGGTAGACGCGGAGATTTATAATAGAAATATGAATGAAAGTCGTGACTTATATACGTCTGTCTATTATTGGATAGGAATATGTAAATCGTTTTCATACGAGTGTGTATGATAAATTTGTATACAGACACCAATGCAATTATAGTACATTTTCGTGACAAAGGATACGAAATATTAATTGTCTGAGCCAGAGCTCAAGTTTTGTAAAGATTCATTCTTTTTCCCTTTTTATTTTGGCTTTGAATATTCAAAAAAGTTACAAAGCACTATTATGTCATATTAAGCCTAATATAATGCAAAGCATTAATAAGTATTATTTGTAGTTCACGCTAATAATAAAAATAAGTTAGAACACTTTTAACAGTTTTAAATGTGAAATTTTCTTGTACATATTTATTACGACCACTCATGACAGAGACTCAATACACTTTATAAATTACAATATATTTTTCACATTTTGTTACAGTGATACATACAGTAGTAGTATATAAATTACAGACAGAGCTACATTATTCGTGTTTAATTATAGTGACTTGGCGAAAATTTGGATAAATGTACACAATTACATATATAATATAGTTCATATATTTACTCCAACAATGTCAAAGGAGACACTATCAAAACATTGAAACATAAAACGCAACGCGGTATCGCGTTTGACAAACTTAATTTACTGACAAAGTTCTTTCCGGTCGATCTACGAGTTCCGTAGACTGTACCTACGAGCGCTACACAACGCTACGAAATGCTACGAACAACGCGACGAATTGCTTGTTCAGGCGAAAAATATTGGACAGATAATAAATAATTTTACCACTCCGTTGTTTTATTTTCGTTGACGAATCGTTTGCGGGGAATTTAGCTGCTTTTCCGATGTAAAAAAGAAAACGTGTGTTATACGATTTGGATTCTTATCTGTTAAATACTTATCTGATTTTTTTTTTATTATGGTACGTTTCAAATATAAGTGCACATAATGGACTATATATATTTAGTTTCTATTTTACATCTATACTAATATAAAAAGTTGAAGAGTTTAATTGCTTGTTTGAACACGAAATTATTTTTATGTTGGATAGAGCATTTATCGAGTCGAGTTATAGTCTATAAAGCATCAACTGCAACTTTTAGGAACGAGGAAACAGTGGTAAATGTGAAGAAAACGGGAAAAATTATTCATCTTTGTAGGTTTCCGTTGCGCACGCTGCAAAAACGGTTCAAGATACCTAAAGGATATGGATGAAAGAATACTTTAAATGATGTAAAAAATTTATGGTCAACTTTCAAAAACGACGGGACACGACTGACTTCGTGGGTAGCAGCTTAAACTTATAAACAAATTTGGATGCCTAAAATAACTATTCTACGTGGAAGTGACAGCGACTTCGTAAAGGTAAATATATTTGTGATACGTTCGGGACTTGAACCTACGACAAGTATAGTACCTTGCCGCTACTTTACAAAATACATAACACTAAAGATGCATGTAAAGAAACTTATGGAGGCATTTAATGATGACAAAAAAAGCTCAACTAATAAAGAAAGCGCAAGTAAGACTGAGTTCAATTTTTTAAATATAAAGTGTATCAAATAAACAAGCTCTCTCTATAAGCTAGTTTTCTTTAAGCTTAGCGCGAAAGAACACTCGTGATTCTAGATAGCGTCGCTTAGAAGATCGGTCTAGAGTAAAAACACTTTTGTTTATCATAACAATAAAGTTTTTTTTATAAAAATCACAGATAGAGAACATTTGAATTTCACAGCTCTCCAAAATAATATTTAGCTTTAAGCGAATTTCGTAATTTTTTATAGCTTTTTTTAAAATCGAAAATAAATTGAAAAAAAAATTCGACTCAGGCAGGACTTGAACCGGCATTGTCACGGTTCCGTGCTGTTGCTCTGACGATGCCGGCCTGCCTGAGTCGAAATTTTTTTCAACTTATTTTCGATTTTTAAATAATATAGTGTCATCATGTGCAATTACACATGAACAATGTTAAAGTTTTTGTAGCTTTTTCAATAAAATTTAGGTAAAACGTGTAGATTATAGCTAGAGCTATAAAAAATGGGTTAAAAATATATTCATTAAATATAATGTATGCGAGTAATACACCGTTCAATAAAATACAATAACGATTTAAACGCGATATATATCATTTAGTAAGTATCGCGTTTAAAACTGTTAAATTGTTTTATTTAAAAGATTCATATTGTATTACTGTAATCATTATTAAACTTTAAAATATGAAATAAACTACGCAAACATTTTACTCTATTTTGGTTTTATCTATATCGTTGGGAGCACAAAGGGTGTTATATAAGGTACTTACTGACCGCGCTAAATCATATTATTATACCCTCGTAGATTCAACTTTATCCTATATTGACCGTGAACATACAATGACATTAGCTGGCCATTCCCTATCCTCCTTGAGACTTAAAGAATGTAGTTTTGTTATGTGAAAGAAAATTGAATTTAATAACAATCAATAATGAAATGATTAGAAGAGAGAAAAGTATAAATTAATTTATATTTTTAACTACTACCGAAATCGTTCGGTAATAGTTAAAAATATAATACTTAAATATTTGTGTTTTAAACCTTTGCAAGTGTTTCAATTATTCTGCACTACTTGGGGTTTCCTAAGCACCACGTGATTCTGGCATAAGAAAAAGGTGTCTGTAAATAAAAAAAATGTTGTACTTATATACTGTACAATTTTACAATACCATATTGTAACTATCAGAACATTTGTTAAATAGGATTATTTACAGAACAATGTTCGGTAAATAATCCTATTTAAAAAAACATTTTTGAAGTTAAATTTTGGTCTTTATCATTTAAAAAAATAAAAATGTTCATAAAATTAAAAACGACAGCATAAACCTAAAAGTTCAAATAAAATGTTTAATTCAAAATGTAGTTAATGATTTTTATGTCTGAACCAAGAATATTTATACTGATGTAGTTGTTAAATCTACCCTAATAATAATAATTCTTTATTCAGGTACAAACCCACATCTTACAAATATGTCATATAAAAAATGAAAATAATAATAATACGAATCAGTTAACATTACTGTTTATTTGCGGTTGCTGTCAGCGTGCACTTTTGTCCAGTTCCTTAAAATGGGATTGTTAATTATATTAATTATATGACACAAAAAAGTTAATGAGATAAGATCAATCTAGAGAAGATAGAATAATATAGTGAATAAATAGAATTTTAAGATGACCATGACAAGAAACCCGTTCAAAATATGGCCGCGCATGAATTCGCTTAGTTGCGTTAACAATGTGTGATCTATAGTACCAGGGGTACAGCGGTAAAATTTTACGACGGAACATAAGAAAACGATTTTTCGTATGTTTACGATAACAGAGCGAGCGTGCTCGTGTAAAATACCGGTTTTATCGGCGCTCCGGAGCGATTTTTAATTATATAGTCTGTAACAGCTTTCCAATTATGAAACACATAAGGAATTTATCATATATCTGTGACAATGATTTTATTCTCGAGAAATAGTCGATCAAACTTCTACGTTCCATGGAAACGCGACTAAACAGTTTTTTCATCTGTGGACAGTGGTTCGTGACCCGGACGGAATTTCGATATCCATCGATATCATCCATTTAATATTCAGATTTCTAGACGAAATCCTAAATTTTTCAAGACAACTGATGTAGAATTCATTAAATATAATTCGTATTTCTTAAAGATACAATAAATAATCATTGCTTACTAAATAATAAAATTGTATTGCAATTAAATGAATCGGAATGTATACAATAGTTCGTATTTTTTCCAGTTTAAAGTGTTGGTTTAATATGAACCTCAACCGTAAACAACGGCTAGAACTTGTTAAAGGTCATTTGGTAGCGACAACGAAACAAAAAACAGTTGACAAAGGGCATAAAGAAAAATGAAAAATTGTTTATATTTTCTATTTTCCCCAAGAGCAGTTGGTTAAAGTAGATTTCCACTAACAATTCAGTCGCGATGTAATCAGCGCTCGGATGGGAGTCTCCGGAGAAAAGAAATGATTTTAAAAAAGGCGAACCCATTAGCATATGGTAGGGCTTAACGATGCTTAGGCCCTGCGCACACGATTCGATTTTCACTTGTGACATTTCAATATTACTACATTACACTTACATTTAGACTAAGTAGAAAAAGGCGTTTACTAAATGCGGTTCGCTTTTATGTAATTTTAGGTTTGCTAAAACTCATATAACTGTTGAGCTCGTTGGTCTAATGGTAGCAATACATGGCTAATAATCAACGGGTGGGTTTGCTCCCCATCGGGTCCAAAACACGTTTCTAATTCTTCAACTTTGTCTGTAAATATGGATATTAAATGTATGGTAGGAGTATGTCGCGTTTCGGTTCAGTCGTTCGTTTAGATGCTATACGTTTGGATTGGACGGTCCTCCTCTATCATAAAAAAAATAAACAGATATAATTATGGCTATGGAATTTTGGAAATCCGAAACGTAGACTTACTCCTCGTAGTTTTTTGTCGACACTAGTTCATTATGCGAAGGGTATTATTTTCCTCTGTTGCTTTAACCAAATGAGCTATCGTGGTTATAGCAACAGTACGGAACGCCGTGGATGCCGGTTCTAGTCCTATTCGTGTCGTAATTTTTTTTTTTCAATGAAAAATCGATTAATTAATATATATACAATACAATGTGAAAATATTAAACTTTTTAAAATTTCAATATTCTTCCTATTATATAAAAAAAAGAGCATATAAATTAATTTAAATTACAATTATATTATTTTTTACTATATATAATTATTTGCACACAGAGTTACTCGACTAATTGGGTGAGTGTATTAAATAGATTAGGTTTTTTCTAATAAATATTGAATCTATTAATAAATGGTCGTGTGAGCGAAGCCTAAACGATCCGATTCCGTTGCGATGTTGTGAAAATAGAAATATCCTTGAATAAAAACTGAGAGGAGCACGTGACCTTAATTTTTGCCCAGAATGTTTTATCGAGAGAAATAGTCTAACATATGGTACCTATTCCTCTGAAACACATCGACTTATGTGAAGCTTTTGCGGTCATTTTGCAAAACTTCTCGTCAAACCAACAGCTTATCGACTTATGTGTTTCAAACCTATTTCAATTTTAAAACGCACTATTCATAATATAAATAAGAGCGTTTGGCCTGTTATATGTTACGCGTTTTAAGTACATCAGCCACATACGTTTTAACTGTGCCCACTATAGGGCACAGGCATCCTAAGAGGATCATCTAAGAGGACATATGCCTTTTAGGTTTTGTTAGATGACAAATGATTTTTCATTTTTAAAACATGCCAGTTTCCTCGCGACGTATAAAAAAAACGGAATCCGAAAGTTGCTAAACCATCTGTTAGTCTCTATATAAATACCAAGTTCCACGGAACAGATGGCGCTAGCGTATTTTTACTTTCACGTCAGAGATGCCCGCCATCTTTAGTCTCCCCGTGACCACGGATTCTGTAAAGGGCCGTAGTTACAATAATTTATTTGAGTTTAACTCTTATATATACATATATAGTTTTAAAGTGTTATATTTAAATGTGTAAACTAAGGTAAACTACAGACAGTATTTAAGCCCTTAACTGTTTACTTTTTGACTTTGTTTTACGCATAGGACGCGGAAGCTCAGTTAGGTGGTGCAACAGCACGGAATGCTGGGGATGCCGGTTCAAGTCCTTGTAATTGTGTTTTTTTTAATCTAAAATTGATATTCAATTTGTATTTTCTCTGCCATATTCCGTATGCATGAAAGCGTTACCTAGTATCGTAGGAAATAAGACAAGTCTTAGGTTCCAAGTTCAAGCAATCATCGTTATATTATCGGTGAACACAAAAGTCCACAAAGAAGAGTCGTTTCCCCTATGAAACCAAAGAAAATTTGTCATAACATATATTCTATATAATTTACTGGTTTAGGGCGATTAATTTAGAGGTAAGACAACTACAGCTAGGCATTTAATTATTTTTTACAAAGTGACTTTACGCACTAAATAAGTACAATCCACTCCATGTTTCAGACTAGATTAGATATGAAATCCAATGACGTCCAATTAGGTATCAAAATGGCAAAAATCGTCGTATTTTTTTAGTGTATTTATATTTTTCACCAATTATTACTGTGTTCATCAGTATTCTCTCTATTCCAAAACATTACAATGAAAAGTGATGAGAGTTGGTTCATCAGAGATAGAGTGGAGTTTGGGCGTAATCCGTAGATAACCGACCCGCGGGAACGACAATACCCTATTGTTTTCGGTAGGGCTGTCACAAATATTTTAAAAGAATTTGCATTAGACTACCTTCATTATAAAGGTCGTGTTCTAGTGGAATTTTTGTCGTTTCAATTCCACAGAAATTAGATCACATGATTATTACTTAAAAGGTTGGATATTTTTTTTTACATAAATGTTATATAATGGCATTTATCCAGTACTTATCAGTTATAATCGATCACTGTATTCCAATCTATATTACAACACTTGTTTGAATTTAAGTCGTCTATTTTATTATGCAAAAGGAGGCCCTAAGATGCAGATACTGAGTACATTGAGTCTGTACTCCTTTTTTGAGTGAATTACCCTAGCCATATAAAATTTAAGCAAGATGTGTTGCGTGTGGCTTTAGATATTTGGAGATACACAGACTGATACCTAAACGCGATTACATTTCGCGACGTTTTCGATATATTTTAATACTTCCACTATCCATCTAAAATCCAGATTACCAGACGAATTCTAATATGTTTCACAAAAATTAAATATTTACTTGAAAAATGTTGGACCTCGTTAAAAATTAAATTCTCGAACTGTAGATTAATATCCATACATTTCTCCCATTACAGAAACTAGCCCCTCAAATTTCATATACTGTAAAAGAAAAAAAACCGTTAGTTATTAAATAGAATAAAATCTAAAAAAACAAACCATTAATATAAGTAGTAGGTAATTTTAAATTCTTTTAATTTACAGTTTGACAACCCTATACGTGTTGTACAAAGGACGTATACGTTACTTTTGTTGGTGTTTTTGTATCAGCATTAATCGTTGTGACGTCTTTATGGCGGCAGCTTAGAGGCTTAACAGTCACGCGACATTCACCTCTAGCTATCTAAACATAGAGTGTAAAATTGACTGCTATTTTGATTTTTTTTGATTAAGTGAAAACAGTGCTTGTAATGTTTTCATTTTTGCGATTATAATTTTGTACGGTTAAAATTCGCTTTGCGTTAAGGCTTAATAGAATGGCGTAATATCATGATAATGTTGTGACAACTTTGACTTAGAAATAATATAAGTACGAACAGAATTCCACGTAATATTAAAAAAAAATTAGCTGTGCCCGCGACATCGTCCGCATGGGATCGCATCATGTTATTTATTTTTGTGGTTACCCAAAACATCGTCCGCGTCGTTTAGTTCTTGCGTGTCAATCTTGAAACATAGACATATAGTGTTGTGGACATTTTAGGTAATTTAAAGAAGGGACATTTTTTTTAAAACCTGTTTTCGCAGCGCAGGCAACAGAAAGCCTCAAAGATAAAGAAAAAATCTACAGTTCCCTCTGTTTCGTCGCTCTTGTGTTATATATTCGAAAAATGCTGCAACCAGCACAGTTTTTTTTTAATTCAAAACAATAGTTAGTGAGATTAACTCGTTCAAACAAACAAACTCTACTGCTTTATAATGTTATATAGATATGTAAACTGCGAAATTAGCTCAATTTTATTAAGCTTATTTAGACTTGTCAAACGTTTCAACATCAGAGAATAGATAATTCAAGTTGAAAAATTTAATATTGAAATTGTCTTCAACGTGACGCCGTAACGCGTTACGTAACAAAGCGGGTTACCCTCCCATTCTTATGGAAGTTATAACTTTTAAAAGTTTACTGTATAGTAGCGGAACCGTAAATCACCCTAAACAATTTCAGTTGGCGTTTGTTAGACACTTTTAAAACAAAATAAATAAAACGGTTTCGCTGTAAAATGTAGCTATTGTGGAAAAATGTTAAAAGTGAAATAGAATGAACGAATGCATTTGATTGCGGTCAGTATCGGACATTGATTGAACAAAGGGCTAAACTTTTACATGGAAAAAAAACCTAGTTTTGATTGAAACTCACCTTTGAGGTGATCAATCACCACGGAATGTTAAGAACACTTCTTTTAATAGTGTTAGTTGTTGAATAATAAAAGTGAAATCGCATTTTGCCTATGACATCCGTGTGCTAATAAAACAATTAAGTAATTATTTAGGCTTTTAAATTTAAAACGTTTACCGGTTTTAAGCATGAAATATTAAAGAGAACCTATTTACAATTTATTTTAATTGGGGCGCGACGTAGATGCCTTTGAACAGGTTCTCCAAATAACAACTACGACAAAACAGATGGCGCTAACGTAGCAGTTTTCAGTTTAATCTATTAAACAGATCAAATGCTCGCCTCTGTAGCCGAATAGTTAAACGCATTGCGTTAAGCGCGAGAAGCCCTGGGTTCGAATCCCAGGGAAACAAAAAATTGTTTCGGTCGGGCAGGGCACAGATGTCTGATCAACTACTTGCCCGTTAAAAAACGGATCAGTGAAATAGACACAGAAATGTGTTTGCCCCATGCCCCACGAGGGGGAAACGGGATATCACACAAATAGATCTAAATATTGTACTACCGGACAATGCGGATTGACTGATTTATGTTTAAAATGACTAGTTCAGTCACTACTGGAATATTATTCATTGTTATTACAAATAATTTCGGTATACAGAAATGATAATCAATATTAAACAATACACAGTTTTAAAGTATCCCTACTTTTAAATGATTTATAACCCAGGTTAAATCTAAAATAAAATCGATTTTTAATTTACATATATGTACATCACATTCTTAATTAATACGTAGATGCAATTATTTGATCAATCAATTTTAAATACTGTCTGTAGTTTACGCGAGTGTACACATTTAATAGCACACTTTAACGGTTTAAAACGTGAAATAGTAGTCTCCCCGTGACCACGGCTGCTGCAAAGCATTCGAAACGTTGTGCCGTAGTTAAAATAATTTTCAAATTATAATCAATTTTGTTATTGAACAGACGCCGAATAGGCCGAATACCGAATAGTAACCGAATATTCGTTGCGAGCCCAGTTAGAACGCCTTATTTATTTCATTCAAATATTTTTTGTATGATTCCTCAAAAATGTTATTCTATATTCGCAAACAAAAGGGAATACCGTCCTGATCCCGATATGAAAAAACTTTTAATAGAATAATGGGATATATAACTTTCCCATGAGTTTTATTATAGGTACAAACCTGTTTACGCCAAGTTTGGTTTGTTATCAGATTTTATATGAATATGTGATACGAAGCAATAAAAGCCGGAAGTTGTTCTGACAATACAGTTGATAGAATGGGGGAAAATGCACAGGCGGGATTCAAACTTCTTATAGGAGGCGTGTTGTGCCTGGGGATAAATGAAATGAAATAGAATATAAGATTGTAAGACTCATATGAACCTACAAAATTGACTTAAATATATTACACCAAATTATTATGATTTAAATACTATTAAATTCATTAATTAAATAAATTAACAGAACGACGCCACGGAGAGAGAAATAATTTTCAAATTAGTTTAACTAATATATACCGTGTTTTAAACCGTTAAAGTGTTTTATTTAAATGTGTACTACTCGCGTAAACTAAAGACAGTATTGAATTGTTATTTCTGTTTTTTTTTATAGTAAATGGGCATGAATATTGTATAATAAATGTTTTAATAAACTAACAGAACGACGATCGTATAAGGCCAATTAACGTCCCATTAATTTCGGATAATTGCAAAACAATATCCTCGTGAATCGTGATAAAAATTTGGTAGTCATTAAATTCCCTCAGAATTTTAATGTTCAAAATTCATGGGCAACGGTTCGGGACGACGCCATAAATCAGATACACTCTCGCACAATCAAATTATCATAAAGTAGACTAGGAGATGATCACGATTTTTTTTAGTATATCAGAATTTCATTTTTCATGTTCTCTTATAATCGAGCTACCATGTCCTACAGCGTCCGTCAGCGTCGACTTTTTCTTAAACTATTGATATTATATATGATTCAAGTAGGTATCAACATATGAGGCACGGTTTGGTTGGAGCAGCAGCACGGTACTCTGTGGATGCCGGTTTTAATCGCCCTCACTTCATAAAATATTTCAATGAAAATAGATTTTTAATTTACATAATGATAATAGTATGAGAATCAAATATATAATATGCACAATAATATAAGATATTTCATAGAAGTTTTGACCATAACTTGTAGTTTCTCCACAATAACATCAAAACGTGCATAGGAATTCTTTCAAATCCTTTATACTTCCTTAGCTATGATCCAGTGGTAGTAATGCAAATTTAAATAATGAAGCTTTAACAACAGTATCTTTTACACTAGTATCTCCTCCATAATTGTTGCGTTAGCCCTTCGACTATAATGGCGGGGGTACGCCACAATTAGCGGGGAGCGTTGCGCTTCCACAAATTAATGGGCGGAACAGAAGTCACTACATTACGCAATCATCACCTCTCAGTCTATTGCATATTAATTCAAAGGTTCTTTACGAAGACTAGTACCACAGCTGAGGATTCATCTTGTATATAACACTATAATGATTTGCATTGCCCGTTCACTAGTTTAGTACAACTTATAATAATATTGAAATTACTAATTACATATAGTCTGTAGTTTACGCCAGTAGTACAATTTAGATAAAACACTTTTAACGGTTTAAAATGCGATATGTATCATTACTTACTTACAATTTAATATCAGGGGATCCCCACCTTCAAAACATCCAAAACTTCGGGACGTTGTTAAAATAAATAAGTTATCTAATAGATTCCGCGTTTTAAACCTATAAAGTATATCATTTAAATGAAATCTCGTAATTTTCATACTGAATATATTATAAATAAGTAATCCAAAATTGATATTTGCCAGGGCAACCATAGATTGTTTCGACCAGGACACAGACGTCAGTGAAACGGACACAAAATGTGTTCGTCTCATGCCCTTCGGCGAAACGGAGTTTCACTCCTTCATTGACTTTTTAAATTAGAGTTTTAAACACTAATTGTGTCCAATGGTGTATATACGTTATGATGAATAAATTATATTGTTACCTCGTACAACTTACTAATCGTTCAAACCTACAGTTACATACAAGAAACTGGCGTTTTGCCCGGACATAATAGCACAAAGTTCTGTGTCAAGAGAGCTTAACAAAGATGTTTTATACTTTTAACCTCAATGTCCCTCAGACCAGTGGTACTACCGTCAATGCTTCCTGTGTCCCAGAAAATCCGGAACACAGAACAAGCCTATATGAAAGTATTTTAAAATATTTTTAACAGATCAAAGCTAAAACTGTCTGTAGCTTACGCGAGTGGTACTCATTTAAATAAAACATTTTTACGGTTTAAACCGCGATATTAGTTAAACTTGTTTAATAATAATTTTAACTACAGCCCGACGTTTCGGATGCTTTGCAGTCATGGTCACGGGCGAAACTGTTTCGCCAAATACCAGCTTCGACGGAAAAGATGAGGCTAGCGTAGCAGTACTTGGTATGGCCGCAAAAGCCGTATACAATATACAATGTCTTGATTGGCTATTGACTACTTTGAAGGCGGAATTATCTTACGTAATTATAATCTACTGTGTAGGTACACATCCATCTTTTAATTATAAAGTTTGGGATTCGATTCCTGAAAATGTGAATATGCGATATCCTTAAATCTCTATTTTGACATTTGCCTAGACTATTCGATCTACTCGACTAAAACCATTTGTTAAGATTTCCCGGGAACTTTACCCAATACCTCTTAACGTTAATATAACTACTGGGTTATATATGTGAGCGGGCGGGACTCCGGATCCTAGGATATTTGAAAATTACAAATCAATGATCTTTCTCTGATAAAAAAGATATCCAAAGAGAACCCACTTTTCATAAAACCAAATAAATTTTCAATGTTTTCAAGTGAAAAGTATATGAAGATAAAGGCAAAAGTTCTTCTCCAAAGTAATCTCAATAATTTGTATTCGAGTATTATATACCCTACAATTGAGAATACACGTAAAATTCCAAATAAGAAAATTGATATAATCCAAAATAAAAACTGTTTTTTAAGATTTCAGATATATTCAATCGTATTTGAAAGTTAAAGAAAATTCAAAATAAATGTTTTACACACTTTTTTTTTACTTGTCTATGTAAAGAGGTGCTTGAAATGCGTCGGTTTCATTTCATTATACACTTCTGTACCTGCTCGAAATTAATACATAATTATACTAAATAAAACACTTTAACGGTTTAAAACGCGATATATGTTACTTAAAGTTTAAATAATTAGCGCCATCTTAGCAGTTCTTAAATTTGACTTCAGGAATACCCTCCATCTTTAGTCACCCCGTGACCACGGCTGCTATAAGCATCTGAAACGTCGGGCCGCAATTAAAATCATTTTCAAATAAGTTTAGCTAATATATAACGCGTTTTAAACCGTTAAAGTGTTTTATTTAAATGTGTACTACTCTCGTAAACTACAGACAGTTATTATTAAATTTATTTCCGAGGATTAGAACCGCGGGCATTCTGAGTAATACAATACTGTGTATAATCATTAAGCTTAACGCATTTGAATATTACTATTTCTCTGTTAGAGATATACAACTAGCAGACTCGGCCACGCGTTGCTGTGGCTGAAGTTATTGTTTTATTACATTGTGGTATACAATTTAAGAGGAACAGTAGGAGAACATCAGTCACGGGGACCATCATGCTTTTTACATAGATGGATGGCATGGCATGGCAATGCGCCATCTATTGGATTGTATCTTATATGAGACGTTTGTCAGTTTACCATAGCAATGCCATCTATTGATTACTTACTTAATCTATTGTCTTATTATTATTAACTGTCAATTATTTATAGACAAATAATTTGCAATAAAATAAAATTGTGTCTAAAGTTTACGCGAGTAGTACACATTTAAATAAAACACTTTAACGGTTTAAAACGCGATATATTAGTTAAATTGATTTGAAAATGATTTTTAACTTCGGCCCTACGTTTCGGATGCTTTGCAGCAGCCGTGACCAGGTTACCGTTTTAAATCGTTAAAGTGTTTTATTTAAATGTGTACTACGCGCGTAAACAACAGACAGTATGTACCTACAACAATGTTTTATGTTCATAAGATATATTTTCAATTAAACTAACCGACAAGATACAATCTCGTTACAAAGCGCTCTAACTCCTGACGTTACCTTCGTTAAGGCAGCGAAATAAAACTTTCAGTCTATCGCACGCAATAACTGTCAAACGCTCACAGGGTATCCGAAGCAGAAGCCTAGGAGTGTTGGCTCACTGCCCGATACACTTAGAGCACAATGCCCGACGTTGGCTAAGGGTTATGGAACAACGATTAAATGGTATGCTGAGGAATTTGCAAATAACATTTAAGTATAATAATTAAGCTTATTGAAATCTTTATTTACACGTCATCGTACATGATGGCTATGTATAAATTAAAAATCTATTTAGATTACCACGAGCGGGACTTGAACCGGCATCTACCGCTCTGTAACCAATTGGGCTACCGTGTCCTACTCGATTACTTAGTACTTAAGTGTTAAAGTTGAAATTGCACTGCGCGAGAGGTGTATGTATCAATCAATACGATGAAAAAAATCGACATTGACGTGTAGGACACGGTAGCTTAATTGGATATAGCAGTAGCACGGAACACTTTCAATGCCGGTTCTAGTCCCGCTCGTGTAGTATTTCTTTTTTATTGTAAATAGATTATATAAGCTCGTATCAAAGAAATAGTAAATGTAGATAAATGTGATCATTATTTAAATGTCAAACAGAGTATACGTTATGTGCTTTTCAATATTCATAACAAAAGTTAGTCGTGATGAGGGAACATTTACCAGAAATGGAAACAGACAGAAGTGTAATATATGCTTCGCTTTTATTTACATACTAGCTGTGTAGAATAGTTAATTTGGGTATCAAGTTTGTTTTGCAAACTTCCTGTTGTCTGTCAAGTCCATAAAATTGAGCTTTTACCCACGATTTTTTAATACGAACCAGTAGTTCCTGCGATTAGCGCGTTCAAACAAACAAACAATCAAACTATTCAGCTTTATATATTAGCATAGATAGATACTCGTAGCTATTACCGACGACGTAGTCAGAGTCGTTCGTTCGTTCTTCAAGTTAATTATAAAAGATATACTGTCGCGGATTTTTTAAAATTATATACAGGGGAATCATTCTTTTCTAGATATTTTATCTTATCTTGAACTGTTTACGATAGCGTATGCATCGGAAGCCCACAAAGACGAATAATTTTCCCCGTTTCTTCCGCCTATTGCTTTTCAATAAATGTTCTAACCAACACTAACGAGAGTAATTTTTTAATTCGAGCCAGTAGTCCCTGATTTTAGCGAGTTCAAACAAACTAACTCTTCAGCTTTATATATTACAGATATAGATATTTTCTACGTTCACAACCAAGACAATACCAAAAAGAATATGTCCAGTTTTTGTGAATATGCGCGGAAACTATAGACAGTATTTAATATAATAACTATGGTGAACCTACCCTACTTGATTAACGATCTCAGCGTCTCTCTTTTTCTCTTTATGAATCATCCCCCGTCTCGTTCATTCATTAGCTCTTATTTTCGCAATGATCAAACACTTCTTTAAATAAATTCTAATTTGAAGCAGCGAGGAAAATAATTCTGAAGTGGCGGAATAATTTATTGAGTTACGGGCACAAACGAGGTGTAATAAAATTCTTTATTCTAGGCCAAGATTCCACCATTACATTACGTTTATTCAGTAAGAGATATTCGTTATATCTATACTAATATTATAAAGATAAGGAGTTTGTTCGTTTGGACGCGCTAATCTCAGGAACTCCTAGTTTGAATTGAAATATTTTATCTTGTTAGGTAGGGTTGATTGGAGGAAGGGTTAAAACTATAAAACAACGGTCAACAAACGGTTCAAGATATGTGTAATAGTATGTGTAAGAATAATTCTTTTTAAAATGATCTAAAATAATGTTAGCGTCAGTATCAGTCTCTTTAAGATTAACTCGCAAGAACGACGGGACGTGGACGGCGTCGTGGGCAACCGTTGTTTGCAAAAATAAATATGTTAGTTATAATCGTTATATATATAACAAAACTATATTTTCCTCTGCACTGAATATTAATAAAAATAATTCCACTCAAAGTAAATAGTGGTTCGCACGTTCGCCAAACAAACTTCTTGCTAATAAAGTTGTCGCATCAAACATTCAGACGTGATCAACACAGATTGTTACACACAGATTTTGGGGACTGAAAACTTTTTACTGTATATTGTTATTTTCAATACGGTATTGACTTTGTCTTGTCTGTTGTTTACGCACATACTAATAAATTAAAATGTGAAATTGAATTTATTTATAATATGTGTTTAATTTAAACGGTATTGCCTAATGAAAATGTTACTTTAATAGTTATTTATGATAGTATTTAATTAGTATTATAGTAATTCATAAATTGAAGCTTTTAGAGCCAGAGTGGACAAAAACACGATTTTCGATTAGGAGGAAAATAAAAATGCGCTTAGGCGAAAATGAAATTTAACTATTATTTGTGTAACAAATTTTGAAAAAAATATGAGTAATTTTTTTCTTAATATAATTGGTGGATGGGATTCGGAAAGCTGCTGGTTCGAGTCCTAGTTGTTGATAAAAATTACGACACGCGCAGTACTTGATTCGGCATCCACAGCGTTCCGAGCGTTGCTAACACCATACAACACATCTGAAAAATTAAAAAATAGACTAACGATTCAAATTAATTTTCATCATGACTTATTACCGTGTGTCTCATGTAACCAGGTATCCACAATGAAGCACTATTTCACACTATCTGCAGTATATTTGTTGCCAAACAGTCTAATGGCCGGCATACATTGCGCACTGCCAAGATATACGACGCTATACATTGCTGTCCGGACAAGACTACAAGACTACTGCCTCAGTAAATACAATTCGAAGGACCAAAAATAAATGTTTTGGGAGTTTTTTTTTAATCCCCAATTTATTCAGATTATATTTTGTATAACCAAGTATTCATATAGAAATAATGATTACGCAAGAGTGGCATATATCGATAGGTTGAAAAAAAATTGTTAAAAATTGGTTTAACCAATGGCACGTAACGCTGTGGATGCCGGTTCAAGTCCTACCTGTGTCGTATATTTTATTTCAATCAATTTTTTAAAAGAGAAATATTGAAATTACTTGTTCAAAAAATCTTCTTGAGTTTTAGATTTCCAGGCCCAAATAACGTGAAATAAATACGTAAATTATTTTATTTTAAAATGATTTTTTATCAATCAGTCAATAATGCGAATAAATTGGTTTGGCCCATGCCCCGTGTAGGGAGTACTTAACCTATTTTATTAATTCATGACATTGAGGTATGAGCAATACATTTACATGCTCCAATTTAGAAAGAAATCAATCATGTCGTCACCAGGAGTCGAAGCTGGCTAATTTATGCGTTTTTCACCCAAATAAATCAACCTTCACGCAATCGCCACCCTAGAAATAGTGGCGGGCTTATTCTGTTATTTTCCTATAAAAAATTATATTCTCTCTCCACCAGACGATTTTATATAACTTGGATGGCTTCGCACGGGTAGACATAAATAAGTACAAATATTTAAATTATAAGCATGCTAATTAAAACGACCATGAATCACTAAATTAGAAAAAATGTATTGCGCGTCCTCTGTGTCGCGGTCGTTACACCGTGGTCTATCTCGCTGGTTGAGGAGAGGTTCCGAGCGTTCAGTGTTAGTGTCCCGTGCACGCGTTCGCGAATTCCTAGCTCTTTAAGTCGCTGCTACGATCTTGCATTTTGTTCTGCGAGACGAACCTGAACGTGTGACGATAGAATCTCTGGCTCGGGATTGGGACGCGTACACTCTAATACTTTCCAGACGATAATTTAGGAAGACTCTCCAAAGACGAGGCAAAATTGCAAAAATAAATTTGGATGCCCAAAATAACTGTTCAACGCGGACGAAGTCGCGACCACAGCTAGCACTATGTAGTAAACGCGTTTTAAACTAATACAGGTTTTTAAGTAACGTTTTCAAAGTATTTAACCTAAAAAGGGTTAGGAATCATACATTTTTTTCTCGTTTGACGTGATTTATTCAGAATACACCTTCCGCTATAAAATATTGTCTTGTTCATCTTCAGGTAGAACCTCAGATAAGTCCCGAAGGATTTATGCGAATCGTAACTCTTCCGAAAACCGCCTACAACTATCAAGCTGATAGCTTCTTTTGTTTCTCTTGGAAGTCACTTATCGGTTTTTGTAGATAAAGTCAACGATATTTTAAACTTTGACCCTTTGAGAGACAGTAAAGCTTTTTGAATATTATTTTGTAATGTCATCTTAACTAAGGAAAAACACGGTGGCACTATTTTAATTAAAAATTAATTTCAGACTGAAAAAAGTCGTTGATGAATTTGTAGGACACGGTAGCTCAATTGGTTAGAGCAACAGCACGGCCCGCTGGGAACGCCGGTTTAAATCTTGCCCGCATGTGGTTTAAAAAAGCAAACATTAAAGTTATTGGGAAATTTTATTTCGGTATTTCAAATTTTCCTAAATTCCTAGAAGCAATATGTAGTTTTGGAAATCGTTTACTTTAGCAGTTAAGTACACCAATCCTTACTAAAGCGGTGCGGTGGGCCTTTATTCCTGAACCCTCTTTCGTATATAAAAAAAAGACAGTTAAAAGAATGGGACTAACATATAGTTGTCCCATTCTTTTAGTTAGATTTTCCAGCAGCCGTCTTAAATCGTAAAAACTGTTTTATTTTAATGTTATACTCGCGGACAGTGTTATAGATTACTTAGTTCTATATTGTTTCTTGGTATTTCTTTAGCCCTATTTGTATATAATATAATATCCTATTATTTAATATTTAGTAACACAGTCTATAATGCCACTCACTCGATTATTTTTCAAGTATATTTGTTTTATTTAAAATCCCATTTAGGACGCTAACCGCATTCATTTATACCGTGAATTTAAAATATTTCACTCTAAAACCAGTGCAATTTAGAAGTTTCTAAAAAAAGTTTGAACAAATTGAGAAGTTTGTAGCAACTGAATTGACAACTAACCTCACATAGATTTGAATATATTGCATTTTGAGAGGTTTCTCAACGATACGCGTACATTACCGAGGCACATAACAATTTTAACTGATAAAATATTTAATATTACTAAAATGTAAAAATAATTAAGGTTTACATGAAATTTTGTAACAGAAAGTTTTGTATTGTTGTAGATTTAGATTTCATCTTACATTTAAAATGTATATATTTTGATAGTATTTTTTTAGGATATTTGACGGGCTCGTCGGTGTAATGGCAGAAATGTATGGCTTTATAAACAACGGGTTATGTGTTCGACCCCCACCGGGTCCAACAGGTTTCCAATTAATCTGGAAACTTTGTCTGAAAATCTGGATATTACGTGATGGTAGAAAAATCGAAATTCAGTTCGGATCACGAATCACACACGAACCACAACGACGAAGCTACGCAATTTATTCGCATTTGGGTTGTAGTCTGTGGATTCCTAAAATCTTAAGTCAAAAACCTTGACATTAGGGTCACCCTTCATCTTCAGTCAGGCACATTGACTTAACTAACATACTTCACGTTTTAAACCGTTAAAAGTTATCGTTAATAATAAAACGTTATCTACAGACAGCAGTCAAGTTGAAACGTTTATTTTTGTTTTGCGATAAGAAAAGTATTGTTTTAAGTTCTTTTCAAAATATCGCTTTTCGACTATCGTTAGATATCATGGTAGGGGGAATCAGAGATTCAGCTAGGTCGTTTAGTATTCGTAGCGAGGAGCCCACAGATGTTGCAAACTTAATATCAAACATACATAGGCGCTAAAAGGACACAAGGGACAGCTGATGGTAGATATATTTTGCATAGACATACTAGCTTAAGACAAATTAATATATTTGTAATCTTCAAATACATATATAGAATGGGGAGATTTAATTTTATAAAGATTACGTTGTCATATTTATTATTTGGTACCTGGAAAAAAAAATATTGATTCATACATTATGCAATAATAAATAATAAACCTCGTTGCAAGTTATAGGTTTAAAAATCGAAAATAAATTGAAAAAATTTTCGAATCGGGCAGGACTTGAACCGGCATCGTCAGCTTTCCGTGCTGTTGCTCTACCAATTGAGCTACCGAGTCCAACACCTCATCGTCGAATTTTTCAACTTATTGATACATGCACCTCTCGCGCAGTGTAATTTCAACCTTATACTTGCGCACTAAGGTTCAATTTCTTATGCTTTGCAGCTTAAGAAATTATTGAACTTGAAATTACAAAGTTATAACGTTTGAAAACATTAATATTTTTCACATGTTATTATTGCACATGAAGGCACTATATAATTTAAAAATAATAAAAAAAAAATTATATAGTGCCTTCATGTGCAATAACATGTGAAAAATATTAATGTTTTCAAAGTTATAGGTTTTACAAAAATTACGTTTACAAATACCTCTGCGCGTTATTAAAAGAAAGAAACAGAACAAAGCATAATCAGGCTTTTTATAGAACTTTCTCCTTAGAAAAGAAATATGTCAATGTGCTTGTGTTGTGTTAAGGTGTGTAACATTACGCGCGAGACGCATATATAAATGGATACGTCATGTAGTACACGATAGCTTAGTTTATACATCAACAGCACGGATCACTGTAGTTATGTGGTCGAGTCTCGCCTGAGGGATTTTTTTTATGTCTAATTAATTTGATTTTATTTATATATTTAGACATGAAGTTACTCATACGTAGACACTGATATGATAAGGACTAAATATACATATGACACGGTAGCTCAATTGGTTAGAGCTAGCTACAAAGACGTAATGCTGTGGATGCTTATTACATTTTTCAAACTAAATATATGAGGCCGCTAGAGGCAGAGTAGCCTAACAGTGTTTTATGACTTGACTTATTCATATTTTCATAGTCTTAATTTTTTTATCTATAAGAGCACAGTGACTGAAAATTGTTAACATAACTCTTACACAAATAATGGTACAAATTCATTTTCGCCTTAACCAATTGCGTATTGTTATTTTCCTCCTTATTGAAAATCATGCTTTTCGCTATTAGACCATTCTGCCTCTAGCAGCCTCATTTCTGAAACTTAACACACACACCGCTGAAGTGGGTAACTCACAACAATATCCAACTCTCATCCTCCGCTTTTATTTATGTTTGCTCCAGAATAAACAACGGGACGTGACCGCTCTTGAGATGCTGAACTTGTTACGGCTTCCCATTCATTTTATTAAGGATTGCAGTTTTATCTGACTTTCAAAAATGCACGATAAACTGTTGAAGTTGTTGAGCTTGTAACTTAACGTAAAGCAGATATAAAAAAAATAAGATTGTGTCACTGATAGCTTTAATATTTTTTGGTGATACAATGGTTGATACTCACTTCTGTGTATGGTTTATTAGGTAAATTTAAAACTTTAAAAACATACTTAACATTGTATAAACTTATTTTAGCTGTAGTGTTATTATTTTCATTTATTATTGTAAATCTCCTTCTTCAAGGTTGCCTAGAAAAAAATGCTTTTTAGCGATAAGGCCGCTTTTTCTCGCTACATATTGGATTTTTAATTAAGTTTTCCTTTGTAATATTGTGGTGACAATTAAGTATTTTTTGTTTGCTTGTATATACATTAAAAATCGATTATAAATTGAAAAAAAAAACACGGCAGCACTTAAACAGGCAAGGTAATTATAAATACTTTCCTTTAAATGTCCCTTCAAATCACTCAAACAAAAACAATTGAATATTATTGCTAACTAAAATAGATAATAAGGAGTGTTTAAATAAAACTCTTTTAACTTCATATTCAGTACCCCGTGACCACTACTAGAGATAAAATAAATTAAAAATAAGTTGAATTTAAATTAATTTGTATTATACAGTTCAAAATAATTTGTTCAAATGTGTAAACTTCCCCTTTACTTTTACGCAATAATAATTTTTATTTATGTGTCATGTGTATGGTTGTACTAAAATTTAAATAACTTCAATGTGTGTTAAACAAAATTATAATATTGTATATAATATAACAATTAGAACCAATTATGGGAAACGAACAACCCTGTTTTAGCAAATGTATAACAATTTGCCCACCAGCGTTAAGATTTCAAAAAGTTTAACCTTGTTTAAAAATAAACTATTAAGTCACATCTTAAACTGTAACCCTGTCTAATACTAGTTTTATATAAAATAGCCTGAGGCACACCAAAATTATTTATAAAACAATGTATTTCTCGTTGTAATGGAATTAGAAATTCTTACGAGTTAATAAACAACTTAAAAACTTAAAGGACTTGTAGACATTTTTAACCTAAATAAATAAACATTATTTCAATATTAGAATCCTGTGTTATATTTGCGCAATGAGTACTACATAAAAATATAAGAAGAGATTTCATTTTTAAACCTACCTGAGGTAATAAAATTTATATAACTACCAGGAAATCATAAACTTTGAGAGATATGATAGCAATTTCTATAAAATAAAAAATTATTAATGCATAGATAGCTACGTACATACGGATAAAAATATCTTTTGTTTTTCAAAGAAGCATCACTTAATTTTAAGTCTTATTGCAATGGGATTCGAACGATATTCGCTCAATTGTTTGAACACGCTCGCCTTAAAATGGGAATAAGTATTCTATATCCGAAAGACATGGTAACTTATCGATCATCAAGCGATTTGTTAGAGAATTTTAAACGTTACTGTAAGTGCTATAGAGTCCAAATTAAAATTCTATAAGACATTATTCACCGCGGAAAACATGAAGGTTCTATAGGATCATGTATCGAGCTTTGTGTAAAAAAATCTTTATTATAAAAATGGACTCTATATCACTGTGATAAAGTGTAAATTAGATTGGATTTTGAATGTATGTGGAATAAGGGGCTTCTTAAATTAGGAATTAATCTACCTAGAATTTAAATCTAATGTCACGGTTGCTTTTGGGCCAGTGGTTTTTGTGCTGAAGATTTTTACTATTAAGGGTATTAAGGAAAACAAAAATTTCGCCTTCTGCTTATTTTAGGGGGCATTTTTCAAATTAGTGACACACATAGTCAATTCGAATCTGATTTTTATGAAATAAGTGACAAAAGTTAAGAACATATATTATTGTTTTCATACATTTTTGCCTCAAATCCGACATACGTAATATGCAAATTAACTCCGCGTACAACTTTTTATCGCTTTTTGAAACTCTACTCTACATATACATTGAAATAATATTTTTAGATATAGTAGGTAACAAAGCAGACTGAAGTTCCTACTTTAATGATGGATTACTAAAAAAACCCTTTAAAAAAGCCTACACGGTAAGGACTCAAATTTGTGTCCAGAGATGGACATAACCTAAATAATAATAAACCTTGCTGGTTTTTATTATTCCATGATATCATATATAGATATAGTATATTTGTAGTGCACGACTGGGTACTTAAAACTTGCGAACAAAACTCGCCTGCACGTGCCTAAATACGGCTAGACGTAGTAGTCAACATCCTTAATGATTTTTAACTATAATGATCCGTCTTTAATTTAAGAGCCTTCTCAAACCTGTTAATATCAGTACCCACCTATCGTGCAAACATGTTGATAACTTATGTGTTTAGGAAATTTTACTGTCTAAAAACTTAGTGGTAAAAATCACGATTAACGCTGTATTAGTGCCTTAAATCGGGACAAACCTAAACGCTCTTAAGGCTAGGTAGTAAGTATCGACGAAGATTATTTTCGAAGAAGAGGCGCTCTTTCGTCTAAGGGAATACTTACTTTGGGACGCCAGCGCGATACACAATATGACAGAAATATATTTCTCAAACGCTGTTTTGTACTGAACCGATTTAATTTGGACGTCTGTAATATTTGCTTTCTACATAAAATCGTATTATTTCGTTAATTTTCGACTCATATCCGCTATTTGTAATGAAATCACCCGTGCACTTTAATTAATTTAAACAAAGCTATTATCAGATATGAGATTCAACGCGCACTCGTTATGATATACACAACAAAGGGAATTTTGGTTTTACGAATGCATTCATTGTAATTTATTACTGAATCGTGCGAAGAATGGAATTATGTTATTTACATGTAATCTGATGACACTAGGGTACGTGATAGACATATATCCGTGTCTGTGAATTGTTTTTCATGGACAAATAGTTGATGAGAAGTTAAAAAACTATTTCAGATTTAAAAAAATGTACGGGCAGAAACTGGCATCCACAGCGTTCCGTGTTTTTGCTCTAACCAATTGAGCTACCATGTCCTACACGTCATCGTCAAATTCTTTCAACCTTCTGGAGACGTTGTTTTAGCCAAGTGATCTTAATAAATTATGCATTTTTTATATAAACCGTTCAGAATTCGAATCCCTCATGTCATCAGTTGAAGAAATGCCTCATTGAAAGTCTTGTGCAACGCAATTATCTACTTAAGTATATCATCTTACTTCTATTTCATTACAGGGGATTTAACTTAGAATCCCAAGCTATATATCTACTATATACATAATAAGATACTAAAGCTAATAAAGAAGTAAATCTTAGTAAAAATAAAGCAACATTATCATGTCGGATATGCAAAATATAGCTATAGAACTTATACTTGTTTTAAACACAAGCTGTTGTAAGAACCGGATAAATTATCATAAACTATTAACATCAACAACCCTTGACAAGCTTCCACTTCTCCAATACAGCCCTTATCTACTTAAATAGTGAAACATACAGCCGCTGTCGTATGCATTTGCCATCAATTTTTTACGATACGATTACATACGATACAATACAACTATAATAATAGATAATAAAATGAAAATCTATACTTTAAAAAAATTGAGCTACCGTGTCGTGTGTCGCGGTAGCTCAATTGGTTAGAGTGTGGAACGCTGTGGGTGCCGGTTCTAGTATTTTTTACAATCTAAATGGATTTTTAATTTCTATACAGCATTATATATAATTGAATAATAAGTTTTCAAATAATAGAGAATATTATTTGCTGTTAAAGGAAAATTATTAACAAACGAAACAAAAACTAAAATAAACCTTTGTTGAGACTTCATGATTTTGATGATTTATTTTTTATTTATTTGAAAATAAATAAAAAAATCTGCTAGTATCATTAGGTTGAAAAATTTCGACGTTGACGGTTAGGACACGGTAACTCAATTGGTTAAAGAGCACGAAACGCTGAAGATGCCGGTTTAAGTCCTGCATTTGTCGTAATTTTCTTTCAATCTAAAATCGATTTTTAATTAAAAAAAACATAGATTTTAAATCGATGATAATTATTTTACTAACCGACAAACCATTTCTCGTAGAATTTATTCAATTTACTCTTGTACTTTGTAATTATTGTAACTTATTTATTAAGATTGAATATAGTACGCGGCATGATTTTCACCATAAGCCATCATTTAAGATAAAAATTTACGCTCACACAAATCACAAACCTGTGTAACTACTTCTCTTTAAAAAATAAACATTTAACCATTTAAAACGCGAAATACATAAGTTAAGGTTTTAACAATTAATTTAAGCGTCTCGACGTTTCGAATACTTTGCATCACCCGTGGTTTTGCGTTTTAAACTAATAAAAGTGTTTTACTTAAATGTGTGCTACTCTATATAAAATATAAATATTAGTAAAAAGACGCATCTTTTCTGCTTCATGCCCGTAGGGAATAATATTACCTTTCAATATATTTACAATATATTGAAAGGTAATATTAGTTTAAAATTGGAAAAGGTTTTTTTGTTATATAAATTGAATATACATGTTACGTAATTCAAACAGTTGTTACACGTGAGGGTAAATTAAAGGCTCGTCCAAATTATAGACCTGTACAGTAGTGCGCGTAATTGGATAATCATTCAATTTGAATCTCAAAAGCCCCACGAATAAAAGGGATTGACGGCTTAAACGAAGGGGGAACGGGAATCGACTTTTTCCAAATATTTTTAGGACCGGATCCTACCTCTAGAATGTGATCTCCGTGGCTCAATGGCTAGAAGATGCCTCGCAATGCGATATGCGCAAGATATCCAGGCTTCGAAAAAAAGTATGATGATGATATGTACAAATTTATTTGCTTATAAAAGAAATATAAAATACCTAAAATTTTTATCTAATAAACAATTTCAAAATATATTTTTTAATAATAAATTTCTTGAGCGCGGGGTCACGGGGCGACCACGGCTGCTGCATAGCGTCCGAAACGTCGGGCCGTAGTTAAAATAATTTTCAAATAAGTTTAACTGAAATATATCTCGTTTAAAACCGTTAAAGTCTTTAATTGTGTACTACTCGCGTAAAACACTGGCACTATTTAATCAATTCCTGTTTATAACTTTATGTTACAACATAATGTAGATATTTATAATGGATGGGATATTTACAACTTTCAAGTGTGAACTTTAAATCGAAGAAGTGTAATGTTCCTGAGACCATTGTCCATAGAGATAAAATAGTATATACTTGACTTTTGATATTTGTGGTCGTGGAGTATGGAAGAACAACAGTCTTCCACACACTGGGTAGGTTTTTCTATTTTTATTGTTCTTTAAATGATTTTTCTGTTTAAAAATGTGTTTAAGGTCGGCTAACATAGCATTTTTGTAAAAATATAATAGTAAAAATCAATTCTATATATAGAAATGAAATTTTAAAAAGACAGTTCCAGTCCTTTTCATTATTTATAACCCTACTACTAGCATAGTCTTTTCAAATGTCTTATTTAATATTTTAACCCTTTGATGAGCCCATAACCCACTCCTGTACTTCAAAATTAAGGTCTTTTAGCGCTACTAACATTTAATTGAGATGAGACGATAATGACCTTACCTAGACATGGTGCTTCTTGATATCTCCGAGTTCCAGACCAGTTCTTAAAAATGTTCTTACAATTTTGAAATCCGGTGTAAAAACTTAGCTCGTAACCTATGAGACAAAAACTTTAAAGGAAAAACCTTCCTTGAAATTGTAATTTTAAGGCAAAAATAGAAAATTTTAAGCTTATTATATTAAGCTTTAAGTGAAATGAAATAAAGCGAATGAGTTCGCGAGCTGAAATAGAATTAACGTGGGCTTTTGTTAGCTTAATTAATATCATGTGCAAAATTATATTTAGCGATATAATTCCGTTTGCATTCACTAACGATAAAACGTTTTCAGCTGACTGCACTGACATAAAAAGCTATTTCAGAGGATTACAGAAGAAAGTGTTACTGATTAAAAGTTGGCTGAATTTCAGTCGGGTGTATCTTCCAACCACACCTTTTTTTTTAGTGATAGAGAACAGACAAGCATTCACTTTATGGTAGGTGCATCTAAGCAAGACGCGCTGTCGAGCTATTTTGGCTTTGTATATTCGGAAATCCATAGACTGAAACCACAATGCGATTAAACTTCACTGTTTTTGAATACAACACTTTAACGGTTTAAAACGCGAAATATTTTAGTTAAACGGTGATGAAGTGACCACAGCTACAGCAAAGCACCCGAAACGTCGGGCCGAAGTTAAAAATCATAATCAAATAAGTTTAACTAATAAATCGCGTTTTAAACCGTTAAAGTGTTTTATTTAAATGTGTACATTAGAAACATGTTAGACTTACTGCTACCATTCGACCAAAGAGTCCACCAAGAGCCGGACCTCTGAAGTATACCCGAGGCTTTTTCAGAAAATATTTTCTTCGTAACTCATATTATATTTCATGATAGATAGAATATCCCATAAAACGGAGTTCCGAACATTTCTTGACCCTTTCTCAATCCTATTCGTCTCGCAAACTTAACACGACTGCTTATTAAATATCGACTCTATATCAATACAAAAAGGTCCAAATACATTTGTTAATTTCAGTATTTGTTAAGGAGACGTCGATATTGATTTTGGGAATACTTGAAGACAGTTTTATTTGATTTTGGCGATTGTTACAATGAAGACCGGCATTAATCACTGTCTTATTTAAATACTGTCTGCAGTTTACGCGAGTAGTACGCATTTAAATAAAACACTTTGACGGCCAGTTCTGCCAAATACCAACTGCGATGGAACAGATGACGATGACCTTAGCAGTTTTTTACTTTGACGTCAGAGACATCCTCCTTCTTTAGTTTCCCCGTGACCACGGCTGCTGCAAAGCATCCGAAACGTCGGACAGTAGTAAAAACTAACAGATATCGCGTTTAAGTTCAAATAATGTTTAAACAAGTTTGACTAAACTATATCGCGTTTTAAACCGTTAAATGGTTTTATTTAACTGTCTTTTATTTCATGAATATATATGTGTTACTAAACCCTATTATAAATAATAGGCACAGGTCTCCTTTCCGACCCACCTCGCTGTTCCAGTCTGGATTAAAGGCTACCGTAACTGAAATTGTAATGATAAACGTGCTCTTAGAAGTATGTAGGCCCCTCCTACTTTAAACTTGTGAAATGTAAAAGATAAAAAATTAGGCCTAGGCGTCTACATATGTAGTTAAAATAAGTTAAGTGGTGTACTTCATATTTTAAACAGTTAAAAATGTTAGATTGAAATAGATAAATATTTAATAAATTAAAAATCAATTATAAATTGAAAAGATTTACGACTCGGGCATGACATAGATATAGACAGTAGAGTACTGTAAATTCACTTGTTGTGAATTATTTTCATACTAAGGTTTAAGGTTTTCTAATTTATGTTATGTGCAATAACACGTGCAAATTATTAAAGATTTTCAAAGAAACCTAATTATAAAATGGTACATACTCAATAACAATTAAAAGCACAGAGTAAATAAAAATGTCTTTGTTTACTTCACTTCAACCTTTTTAGCACCAACAAAGCTACCTACGTAAACTTTGCGAATAAAAAAGCTCGACAAAGCCAAGTTTCCTTTAAAAACTAAAACTAGTAAGCCACAAAGTTTCCAATAATGAGTTGTGGTAAGTTAGTCTGTGGCGTGACAAGTAATTATGGGGTTGGCAACTTCGTAATCGCTTTCCGAAACCCTCACCCACCCTTGTATCCTTACAACTTAAACACGACACTCGTAATACAGATTATAAATTATTTATCTACTACTATGTAAAATAAAACATTAACTGTCTGTAGTTTACGCGAGTAGTACACATTTAAATAAAACTTCAACAATCTAAAACGCGGTATAAATTACTTAAGCTTATTTTAACTACGGACCGCCATTTCGGATGCTTTGCAGCAGCCGTGGTCACGGGGAGATCACGACTTTCCAGTTTAACTTATATATATCGCGTTTTAAACCGTTAAAGTGTTTAATTTAAAGTAGATAACATATCCCGCCCGAGCAGTTTTTTTTTCATTTTGTCCACTTGCTGGAAGGCGCAGTACTTAAAAAGATGCGCTAGCGCTTTTGACTAAAGATTTATTTATTATTATCGTATGAAATGAAACAAGTGACGTTGGTTTTGTAGTGAGAACACCGGAGTTTTGTTTTTCTTGGATTCATTAGGATATAGGGACTATCATCACGCACTCATAGTAAACGAAAGTTTCAACTATAGAAGCTGTTAAAAGGTTATTAAGACATGTAGAGAAAAGATGGCGTTATGCAGAAATAAACAAATGACACAATATTAGAATAGTAGATGAATGGAACAGGTCTGCACGTATTATATTACCACACGTCCACGCGTGCCAGACGTCAGTACAAACAACATAATATTGGTATTTATGGGACTTATTTATGATTGAAGTAACAGATAACATTGTATTTACATCTAATAAATATCACTGTTATTTAGTCTTTGCTTATACAAGACCACATATTATAACATGGATTCTTACTTACTGAGTGTATCATTAAAATGGTTCACATGATTATATGAAACAATTCGGAATTGTTGAGGAATCGAAACATTCTTGTATACTAAAGTCTGTAGTTTACGCGAGTAGTACACATTTAAATAAAACACTTTAACAGTTTGAAACACTATATATATTAGTAAAACTTATTTGAAAATTATTATAACGAATATATATCGTTTTAAGCCGTTAAAGTGTTTTTTTTTTAATTTAACATTATTTTTTAAATAATCATTCCTTTTATTTAATAGTCTACTATAGTTAGTTTTTTCTATTGTCAATATATTTTCATTTGAAGTCAATAATTCACTTTTCGTTAATTACAAAAAAAATATGTTTATTTTAATGTATGGACACCATACTTGGCGTTGCTTTTCAGGTAGACGCGGAGATTTATAATAGAAATATGAATGAAAGTCGTGACTTATATACGTCTGTCTATTATTGGATAGGAATATGTAATTTTTTTTCATACGAGTGTGTATGATAAATTTGTATACAGATACCAATGCAATTATAGTACATTTTCGTGACAAAGGATACGAAATATTAAATGTCTGAGCTCTGTAACTTTTTGTACAGATTAATTCTTTTTTCCTTTTTTTATTTTGGCTTTGAATATCCAAAAAAGTTACAAAGCACTATTATGTCATATTAAGCCTAATATAATGCAAAGCATAAATAAGTATTGTCTGTAGTTCACGCTAATAATAAAAATTAGTTAAAACACTTTTAACAATTTAAAATGCGAAATTTTCTTGTACATATTTATTACGACCACTCATGTCAGAGACTCAATACACTTCATAAATTACAATATATTTTTCACATTTTGTTACAGTGATACATATAGTAGTATATAAATTACAGACAAAGCTACATTATTCGTGTTTAATTATAGTGATTTGGCGAAAATTTGGATAAATGTACACAATTACATATATAATATAGTTCATATATTTACTCCAACAATGTCAAAGGAGACACTATCAAAACATTGAAACATAAAACGCAACGCGGTATCGCGTTTGACAAACTTAATTTACTGACAAAGTTCTTTCCGGTCGATCTACGAGTTCCGTAGACTGTACCTACGAGCGCTACACAACGCTACGAAATGCTACGAACAACGCGACGAATTGCTTGTTCAGGCGAAAAATATTGGACAGATAATAAATAATTTTACCACTCCGTTGTTTTATTTTCGTTGACGAATCGTTTGCGGGGAATTTAGCTGCTTTTCCGATGTAAAAAAGAAAACGTGTGTTATACGATTTGGATTCTTATCTGTTAAATACTTATCTGATTTTTTTTTTATTATGGTACGTTTCAAATATAAGTGCACATAATGGACTATATATATTTAGTTTCTATTTTACATCTATACTAATATAAAAAGTTGAAGAGTTTAATTGCTTGTTTGAACACGAAATTATTTTTATGTTGGATAGAGCATTTATCGAGTCGAGTTATAGTCTATAAAGCATCAACTGCAACTTTTAGGAACGAGGAAACAGTGGTAAATGTGAAGAAAACGGGAAAAATTATTCATCTTTGTAGGTTTCCGTTGCGCACGCTGCAAAAACGGTTCAAGATACCTAAAGGATATGGATGAAAGAATACTTTAAATGATGTAAAAAATTTATGGTCAACTTTCAAAAACGACGGGACACGACTGACTTCGTGGGTAGCAGCTTAAACTTATAAACAAATTTGGATGCCTAAAATAACTATTCTACGTGGAAGTGACAGCGACTTCGTAAAGGTAAATATATTTGTGATACGTTCGGGACTTGAACCTACGACAAGTATAGTACCTTGCCGCTACTTTACAAAATACATAACACTAAAGATGCATGTAAAGAAACTTATGGAGGCATTTAATGATGACAAAAAAAGCTCAACTAATAAAGAAAGCGCAAGTAAGACTGAGTTCAATTTTTTAAATATAAAGTGTATCAAATAAACAAGCTCTCTCTATAAGCTAGTTTTCTTTAAGCTTAGCGCGAAAGAACACTCGTGATTCTAGATAGCGTCGCTTAGAAGATCGGTCTAGAGTAAAAACACTTTTGTTTATCATAACAATAAAGTTTTTTTTATAAAAATCACAGATAGAGAACATTTGAATTTCACAGCTCTCCAAAATAATATTTAGCTTTAAGCGAATTTCGTAATTTTTTATAGCTTTTTTTAAAATCGAAAATAAATTGAAAAAAAATTCGACTCAGGCAGGACTTGAACCGGCATTGTCACGGTTCCGTGCTGTTGCTCTGACGATGCCGGCCTGCCTGAGTCGAAATTTTTTTCAACTTATTTTCGATTTTTAAATAATATAGTGTCATCATGTGCAATTACACATGAACAATGTTAAAGTTTTTGTAGCTTTTTCAATAAAATTTAGGTAAAACGTGTAGATTATAGCTAGAGCTATAAAAAATGGGTTAAAAATATATTCATTAAATATAATGTATGCGAGTAATACACCGTTCAATAAAATACAATAACGATTTAAACGCGATATATATCATTTAGTAAGTATCGCGTTTAAAACTGTTAAATTGTTTTATTTAAAAGATTCATATTGTATTACTGTAATCATTATTAAACTTTAAAATATGAAATAAACTACGCAAACATTTTACTCTATTTTGGTTTTATCTATATCGTTGGGAGCACAAAGGGTGTTATATAAGGTACTTACTGACCGCGCTAAATCATATTATTATACCCTCGTAGATTCAACTTTATCCTATATTGACCGTGAACATACAATGACATTAGCTGGCCATTCCCTATCCTCCTTGAGACTTAAAGAATGTAGTTTTGTTATGTGAAAGAAAATTGAATTTAATAACAATCAATAATGAAATGATTAGAAGAGAGAAAAGTATAAATTAATTTATATTTTTAACTACTACCGAAATCGTTCGGTAGTAGTTAAAAATATAATACTTAAATATTTGTGTTTTAAACCTTTGCAAGTGTTTCAATTATTCTGCACTACTTGGGGTTTCCTAAGCACCACGTGATTCTGGCATAAGAAAAAGGTGTCTGTAAATAAAAAAAATGTTGTACTTATATACTGTACAATTTTACAATACCATATTGTAACTATCAGAACATTTGTTAAATAGGATTATTTACAGAACAATGTTCGGTAAATAATCCTATTAAAAAAAACATTTTTGAAGTTATATTTTGTCTTTATCATTTTAAAAAATAAAAATGTACAAAATGTTCATAAAATTAAAAACGACAGCATAAACCTAAAAGTTCAAATAAAATGTTTAATTCAAAATGTAGTTAATGATTTTTATGTCTTACCTAACTCCAACATCAGCTGTGTAAAGTAAAAAATCTGTTAAAGATTTAAAAAATACCTACCAAGAACTTAGCCTTATATTATTTATAATGATGTAGTTGTTAAATCTACCCTAATAATAATAATTCCATCCATATCTTACAAATATGTCATATAAAAAAAATAATAATAATACGAATCAGTTAACATTACTGTTTATTTGCGGTTGCTGTCAGCGTGCACTTTTGCCCAGTTCCTTAAAATGGGATTGCTAATTATATTAATTATATGATTATATAACACAAAATTAAAAGTTAATGAGATAAGATCAATCTAGATAAGGTAGAATAATATAGTAAATAAATACAATTTTAAGATGACCATGACAGGAAACCCATTCAAAATATGGCCGCGCATAAATTCGCTTAGTTGCGTTAACAATGTGTGATCTATAGTACCAGGGGTACAGCGGTAAAATTTTACGACGGAACATAAGAAAACGATTTTTCGTATGTTTACGATAACAGAGCGAGCGTGCTCGTGTAAAATACCGGTTTTATCGGCGCTCCGGAGCGATTTTTAATTATATAGTCTGTAACAGCTTTCCAATTATGAAACACAGATAAGGAATTTATCATATATCTGTGACAATGATTTTATTCTCGAGAAATAGTCGATCAAACTTCTACGTTCCATCGAAACGCGACTAAACAGTTTTTTCATCTGTGAAATCTGCATATCATCCATTTAATATCCAGATTTCTAGACGAAATCCTAAATTTTTCAAGACAACTGATGTAGAATTTATTAAATATAATTCGTATTTCTTAAAGATACAATAAATAATCACTGCTTACTAAATAATAGAATTGTATTGCAATTAAATGAATCGGAATGTATACAATAGTTCGTATTTTTTCCAGTTTAAAGTGTTGGTTTAATATGAACCTCTACCGTAAACAACGGCTAGAAATTGTTAAAGGTCATTTGGTAGCGACAACGAAACAAAAAACAGTTGACAAAGGGCATAAAGAAAAATGAAAAATTGTTTATATTTTCTATTTTCCCCAAGAGCAGTTGGTTAAAGTAGATTTCCACTAACAATTCAGTCGCGATGTAATCAGCGCTCGGATGGGAGTCTCCGGAGAAAAGAAATGATTTTAAAAAAGGCGAACCCATTAGCATATGGTAGGGCTTAACGATGCTTAGGCCCTGCGCACACGATTCGATTTTAACTTGTGACATTTCAATATTACTAAGCAGAAAAAGGCGTTTACTAAATGCGGTTCGCTTTTATGTAATTTTAGGTTTGCTAAAACTCATATAACTGTTGAGCTCGTTGGTCTAATGGTAGCAATACATGGCTAATAATCAACGGGTGGGTTTGCTCCCCATCGGGTCCAAAACACGTTTCTAATTCTTCAACTTTGTCTGTAAATATGGATATTAAATGTATGGTAGGAGTATGTCGCGTTTCGGTTCAGTCGTTCGTTTAGATGCTATACGTTTGGATTGGACGGTCCTCCTCTATCATAAAAAAAATAAACAGATATAATTATGGCTATGGAATTTTGGAAATCCGAAACGTAGACTTACTCCTCGTAGTTTTTTGTCGACACTAGTTCATTATGCGAAGGGTATTATTTTCCTCTGTTGCTTTAACCAAATGAGCTATCGTGGTTATAGCAACAGTACGGAACGCCGTGGATGCCGGTTCTAGTCCTATTCGTGTCGTAATTTTTTTTTTTCAATGAAAAATCGATTAATTAATATATATACAATACAATGTGAAAATATTAAACTTTTTAAAATTTCAATATTCTTCCTATTATATAAAAAAAAGAGCATATAAATTAATTTAAATTACAATTATATTATTTTTTACTATATATAATTATTTGCACACAGAGTTACTCGACTAATTGGGTGAGTGTATTAAATAGATTAGGTTTTTTCTAATAAATATTGAATCTATTAATAAATGGTCGTGTGAGCGAAGCCTAAACGATCCGATTCCGTTGCGATGTTGTGAAAATAGAAATATCCTTGAATAAAAACTGAGAGGAGCACGTGACCTTAATTTTTGCCCAGAATGTTTTATCGAGAGAAATAGTCTAACATATGGTACCTATTCCTCTGAAACACATCGACTTATGTGAAGCTTTCACGGTCATTTTGCAAAACTTCTCGTCAAACCAACAGCTTATCGACTTATGTGTTTCAAACCTATTTCAATTTTAAAACGCACTATTCATAATATAAATAAGAGCGTTTGGCCTGTTATATGTTACGCGTTTTAAGTACATCAGCCACATACGTTTTAACTGTGCCCACTATAGGGCACAGGCATCCTAAGAGGATCATCTAAGAGGACATATGCCTTTTAGGTTTTGTTAGATGACAAATGATTTTTCATTTTTAAAACATGCCAGTTTCCTCGCGACGTATAAAAAAAACGGAATCCGAAAGTTGCTAAACCATCTGTTAGTCTCTATATAAATACCAAGTTCCACGGAACAGATGGCGCTAGCGTATTTTTACTTTCACGTCAGAGATGCCCGCCATCTTTAGTCTCCCCGTGACCACGGATTCTGTAAAGGGCCGTAGTTACAATAATTTATTTGAGTTTAACTCTTATATATACATACATAGTTTTAAAGTGTTATATTTAAATGTGTAAACTAAGGTAAACTACAGACAGTATTTAAGCCCTTAACTGTTTACTTTTTGACTTTGTTTTACGCATAGGACGCGGAAGCTCAGTTAGGTGGTGCAACAGCACGGAATGCTGGGGATGCCGGTTCAAGTCCTTGTAATTGTGTTTTTTTTAATCTAAAATTGATATTCAATTTGTATTTTCTCTGCCATATTCCGTATGCATGAAAGCGTTACCTAGTATCGTAGGAAATAAGACAAGTCTTAGGTTCCAAGTTCAAGCAATCATCGTTATATTATCGGTGAACACAAAAGTCCACAAAGAAGAGTCGTTTCCCCTATGAAACCAAAGAAAATTTGTCATAACATATATTCTATATAATTTACTGGTTTAGGGCGATTAATTTAGAGGTAAGACAACTACAGCTAGGCATTTAATTATTTTTTACAAAGTGACTTTACGCACTAAATAAGTACAATCCACTCCATGTTTCAGACTAGATTAGATATGAAATCCAATGACGTCCAATTAGGTATAAAAATGGCAAAAATCGTCGTATTTTTTTAGTGTATTTATATTTTTCACCAATTATTGCTGTGTTCTTCAGTATTCTCTCTATTACAAAACATTACAATGAAAAGTGATGAGAGTTGGTTCATCAGAGATAGAGTGGAGTTTGGGCGTAATCCGTAGATAACCGACCCGCGGGAACGACAATACCCTATTGTTTTCGGTAGGGCTGTCACAAATATTTTAAAAGAATTTGCATGAGACTACCTTCATTATGTAGGTTGTGTTCTAGTGGAATTTTCGTCGTTTGAATTCCACAGAAATTAGATCACATGATTATTACTTAAAAGGTTGAATATTTTTTTTTACATAAATGTTATATAATGGCATTTATCCACTACTTATCAGTTATTATCGATTGCTGTATTCCAATATATATTACAACACTTGTTTGAATTTCAGTCGTCTATTTTATTATGCAAAAGGAGGCCCTAAGATGCAGATACTGAGTACATCAAGTCTGTGCTCCTTTTTTGAGTGAATTACCCTAGCCATATAACATCTAAACAAGATGTGTTGCGTGTGGCTTTAGATATTTGGAGATACACAGACTGAAACCTAACGCGATTACATTTCGCAACGTTTTCGATATTTTTTGATACTTCCACTATCCATTTAAAATCCAGATTACCAGACGAATTCTAATATGTTTCACAAAAATTAAATATTTACTTGAAAAATGATGGACCTCGTTAAAAATTAAATTCTCGAACTGTAGATTAATATCCTTACATTTCTCCCATTACAGAAACTAGCCCCTCAAATTTCATATACTGCAAAAAAAAACCGTAAGCTATAAAATAGAATAAAATCTAAAAAAAATAAAATTTTTAAATTCTTTTAATTTACAGTTTGACAACCCTATACGTGTTGTACAAAGGACGTATACGTTACTTTTGTTGGTGTTTTTGTATCAGCATTAATCGTTGTGACGTCTTTATGGCGGCAGCTTAGATGCTTAACAGTCACGCAACATTCACCTCTAGCTATTTAAACATAGAGTGTAAAATTGACTGCTATTTCGAATTTTTTTGATTAAGTGAAAACAGTGCTTGTAATGTTTTCATTTTTGCGATTATAATTTTGTACGGTTAAAATTCGCTTTGCGTTAAGGCTTAATAGAATGGCGTAATATTATGATAATGTTGTGACAATTTTGACTTAGAAATAATATAAGTACGAACAGAATTCCACGTAATATTAAAAAAAAACTAGCTGTGCCCGCGACATCGTCCGCATGGGATCGCATCATATTATTTATTTTTGTTGTTACCCAAAACATCGTCCGCGTCGTTTAGTTCTTGCGTGTCAATCTTGAAACATAGACATATAGTGTTGTGGACATTTTAGGTAATTTAAAGAAGGGACATTTTTTTAAAACCTGTTTTCGCAGCGCAGGCAACAGAAAGCCTCAAAGATAAAGAAAAAATCTACAGTTCCCTCTGTTTCGTCGCTCTTGTGTTATATATTCGAAAAATGCTGCAACCAGCACAGTTTTTTTTTTAATTCAAAACAATAGTTAGTGAGATTAACTCGTTCAAACAAACAAACTCTACTGCTTTATAATGTTATATAGATATGTAAACTGCGAAATTAGCTCAATTTTATTAAGCTTATTTAGACTTGTCAAACGTTTCTATCAGAGAAGAGATAATACAAGTTGAACAATTTAATATTGAAATTGATTTCAACGTGACGCCGTAACGCATTACGTAACAAAGCGGGTTACCCTGGTTAAGAAATGGTTAAGAATGGGTTCTTATGGAAGTTTTAAAAGTTTACTGTATGCGGAACCGTAAATCACCCTAAACAATTTCAGTTGGCGTTTGTTAGACACTTTTAAAACAAAATAAATAAAACGGTTTCGCTGTAAAATGTAGCTATTGTAGAAAAATGTTAAAAGTGAAATAGAATGAACGAATGCATTTGATTGCGGTCAGTATCGGACATTGATTGAACAAAGGGCTAAACTTTTACATGGAAAAAAAACCTAGTTTTGATTGAAACTCACCTTTGAGGTGATCAATCACCACGGAATGTTAAGAACACTTCTTTTAATAGTGTTAGTTGTTGAATAATAAAAGTGAAATCGCATTTTGCCTATGACATCCGTGTGCTAATAAAACAATTAAGTAATTATTTAGGCTTTTAAATTTAAGACGTTTACCGGTTTTAAGCATGAAATATTAAAGAGAACCTATTTACAATTTATTTTAATTGGGGCGCGACGTAGATGCCTTTGAACAGGTTCTCCAAATAACAACTACGACAAAACAGATGGCGCTATCGTAGCAGTTTAAAGTTTAATCTATTAAACAGATCAAATGACCGCCTCTGTAGCCGAATAGTTAAACGCATTGCGTTAAGCGTGAGAAGTCCTGGGTTCGAATCCCAGGGAAACAAAAAATTGTTTCGGTCGGGCAGGGCACAGATGTCTGATCAACTACTTGCCCGTTAAAAAACGGATCAGTGAAACAGACACAGAAATGTATTTGCCCCATGCCCCACGAGGGGGAAACGGGATATCACACAAATAGATCTAAATATTGTACTACCGGACAATGCGGATTGACTGATTTATGTTTAAAATGACTAGTTCAGTCACTACTGGAATATTATTCATTGTTATTACAAAGAATTTCGGTATACAGAAATGATAATCAATATTAAACAATACACAGTTTTAAAGTATCCCTACTTTTAAATGATTTATAACCCAGGTTAAATCTAAAATAAAATCGATTTTTAATTTACATATATGTACATCACATTCTTAATTAATACGTAGATGCAATTATTTGATCAATCAATTTTAAATACTGTCTGTAGTTTACGCGAGTGTACACATTTAATAGCACACTTTAACGGTTTAAAACGTGAAATAGTAGTCTCCCCGTGACCACGGCTGCTGCAAAGCATTCGAAACGTTGTGCCGTAGTTAAAATAATTTTCAAATTATAATCAATTTTGTTATTGAACAGACGCCGAATAGGCCGAATACCGAATAGTAACCGAATATTCGTTGCGAGCCCAGTTAGAACGCCTTATTTATTTCATTCAAATATTTTTTGTATGATTCCTCAAAAATGTTATTCTATATTCGCAAACAAAAGGGAATACCGTCCTGATCCCGATATGAAAAAACTTTTAATAGAATAATGGGATATATAACTTTCCCATGAGTTTTATTATAGGTACAAACCTGTTTACGCCAAGTTTGGTTTGTTATCAGATTTTATATGAATATGTGATACGAAGCAATAAAAGCCGGAAGTTGTTCTGACAATACAATTGATAGAATGGGGGAAAATGCACAGGCGGGATTCAAACTTCTTATAGGAGGCGTGTTGTGCCTGGGGATAAATGAAATGAAATAGAATATAAGATTGTAAGACTCATATGAACCTACAAAATTGACTTAAATATATTACACCAAATTATTATGATTTAAATACTATTAAATTCATTAATTAAATAAATTAACAGAACGACGCCACGGAGAGAGAAATAATTTTCAAATTAGTTTAACTAATATATACCGTGTTTTAAACCGTTAAAGTGTTTTATTTAAATGTGTACTACTCGCGTAAACTAAAGACAGTATTGAATTGTTATTTCTGTTTTTTTTTATAGTAAATGGGCATGAATATTGTATAATAAATGTTTTAATAAACTAACAGAACGACGATCGTATAAGGCCAATTAACGTCCCATTAATTTCGGATAATTTCAAAACAATATCCTCGTGAATCGTGATAAAAATTTGGTAGTCATTAAATTCCCTCAGAATTTTAATGTTCAAAATTCATGGGCAACGGTTCGGGACGACGCCATAAATCAGATACACTCTCGCACAATCAAATTATCATAAAGTAGACTAGGAGATGATCACGAATTTTTTTAGTATATCAGAATTTCATTTTTCATGTTCTCTTATAATCGAGCTACCATGTCCTACAGCGTCCGTCAGCGTCGACTTTTTCTTAAACTATTGATATTATATATGATTCAAGTAGGTATCAACATATGAGGCACGGTTTGGTTGGAGCAGCAGCACGGTACTCTGTGGATGCCGGTTTTAATCGCCCTCACTTCATAAAATATTTCAATGAAAATAGATTTTTAATTTACATAATGATAATAGTATGAGAATCAAATATATAATATGCACAATAATATAAGATATTTCATAGAAGTTTTGACCATAACTTGTAGTTTCTCCACAATAACATCAAAACGTGCATAGGAATTCTTTCAAATCCTTTATACTTCCTTAGCTATGATCCAGTGGTAGTAATGCAAATTTAAATAATGAAGCTTTAACAACAGTATCTTTTACACTAGTATCTCCTCCATAATTGTTGCGTTAGCCCTTCGACTATAATGGCGGGGGTACGCCACAATTAGCGGGGAGCGTTGCGCTTCCACAAATTAATGGGCGGAACAGAAGTCACTACATTACGCAATCATCACCTCTCAGTCTATTGCATATTAATTCAAAGGTTCTTTACGAAGACTAGTACCACAGCTGAGGATTCATCTTGTATATAACACTATAATGATTTGCATTGCCCGTTCACTAGTTTAGTAAAACTTATAATAATATTGAAATTACTAATTACATATAGTCTGTAGTTTACGCCAGTAGTACAATTTAGATAAAACACTTTTAACGGTTTAAAATGCGATATGTATCATTACTTACTTACAATTTAATATCAGGGGATCCCCACCTTCAAAACATCCAAAACTTCGGGACGTTGTTAAAATAAATAAGTTATCTAATAGATTCCGCGTTTTAAACCTATAAAGTATATCATTTAAATGAAATCTCGTAATTTTCATACTGAATATATTATAAATAAGTAATCCAAAATTGATATTTGCCAGGGCAACCATAGATTGTTTCGACCAGGACACAGACGTCAGTGAAACGGACACAAAATGTGTTCGTCTCATGCCCTTCGGCGAAACGGAGTTTCACTCCTTCATTGACTTTTTAAATTAGAGTTTTAAACACTAATTGTGTCCAATGGTGTATATACGTTATGATGAATAAATTATACAGTTACATACAAGAAACTGGCGTTTTGCCCGGACATAATAGCACAAAGTTCTGTGTCAAGAGAGCTTAACAAAGATGTTTTATACTTTTAACCTCAATGTCCCTCAGACCAGTGGTACTACCGTCAATGCTTCCTGTGTCCCAGAAAATCCGGAACACAGAACAGGCCTATATGAAAGTATTTTAAAATATTTTTAACAGATCAAAGCTAAAACTGTCTGTAGCTTACGCGAGTGGTACTCATTTAAATAAAACATTTTTACGGTTTAAACCGCGATATTAGTTAAACTTGTTTAATAATAATTTTAACTACAGCCCGACGTTTCGGATGCTTTGCAGTCATGGTCATGGGCGAAACTGTTTCGCCAAATACCAGCTTCGACGGAAAAGATGAGGCTAGCGTAGCAGTAGTTGGTATGGCCGCAAAAGCCGTATACAAATACAATGTCTTGATTGGCTATTGACTACTTTGAAGGCGGAATTATCTTACGTAATTATAATCTATTGTGTAGGTACACATCCATCTTTTAATTATAAAGTTTGGGATTCGATTCCTGAAAATGTGAATATGCGATATCCTTAAAAAAAATACTATCTCTATTTTGACTTTTGCCCAGACTATTCGATCTACTCGACTAAAACCATTTGTTATGATTTCCCGGGAATTTTACCCAACACCTCTTAACGTTAATATAACCACTGGGCTATATATGTGAGCGGGGCGACTCCGGATCCTAGAATATTTGAAAATTTCAAATCAATGATCTTTCTCTGATAAAAAGATGTCCAAAGAGAACCCACTTTACATAAAACCAAATAAATTTTCAATTTTTTCAAGTGAAAAGTATATGAAGATAAAGGCAAAAGTTGTTCTCCAAAGTAATCTCAATCATTTGTATTCGAGTATTATATACCCTACAATTGAGAATACACCGAAAATTCCAAATAAGAAAATTGATATGATCCAAAATATAAACTGTTTTTAAGATTTCAGATATATTCAATCTTATTTGAAAGTTAAAGTAGATTCTAAATAAATATTTTACACACTTTTTTCTACCTGTCTATGTAAAGAGGTGCTTGAAATGCGTCGGTTTCATTTCATTATACACTTCTGTACCTGCTCGAAATCAATAAATAATTCTATTAAATAAAACACTTTAACGGTTTAAAACGCGATATATGTTACTTAAAGTTTAAATAATTAGCGCCATCTTAGCAGTTTTTAAATTTGACTTCAGGAACACCCTCCATCTTTAGTCACCCCGTGCGTGAGTATATTTTTGTATATTTCTAACAGAGAAATAGTAATATTCAAATGCGTTAAGCTTAATGATTATACACAGTACCTATTGCATTACTCAGAATGCCCGCGGTTCTAATCCTCGGAAATATAATTAATAAAAACTGTCTGTAGTTTACGCAAGTAGTACACATTTAAATAAAACACTTTAACGGTTTAAAACGCGATATATATTAGTTAAACTTATTTGAAAATGATTTTTAACTTCGGATCTACGTTTCGGATGCTTTGCAGCAGCCGTGACCAGGTTACCGTTTTAAACCGTTAAAGTGTTTTATTTAAATGTGTACTATGCGCGTAAACAACAGACAGTACGTACCTACAACAATGTTTTATGTTCATAAGCGAATATATTTTCAATTAAACTAACCGATAGATACAATCTAGTTACAAAGCGCTCTAACTCCTGACGTTACCTTCGTTAAGGCAGCGAAATAAAACTTTCAGTCTATCGCACGCAATAACTGTCAAACGCTCACAGGGTATCCGAAGCAGAAGCCTAGGAGTGTTGGCTCACTGCCCGATACACTTAGAGCACAATGCCCGACGTTGGCTAAGGGTTATGGAACAACGATTAAATGGTATGCTGAGGAATTTGCAAATAACATTTAAGTATAAAAATTAAGCTTATTAAAATCTTTATTTACACGTTATCGTACATGATGGCTATGTATAAATTAAAAATCTATTTAGATTACCACGAGCGGGTCTTGAACCGGCATCTACCGCTCTGTAACCAATTGAGCTACCGTGTCCTACACGATTACTTAGTACTTCAGTGTTAAAGTTGAAATTGCACTGCGCGAGAGGTGTATGTATAAATCAATACGATGAAAAAAATCGACATTGACGTATAGGACACGGTAGCTTAATTGGATATACGAGTAGCACGGAACGCTTTCAATGCCGGTTCTAGTCCCGCTCGTGTAGTATTTCTTTTTTATTGTAAATAGATTATATAAGCTCGTATCAAAGAAATAGTAAATGTAGATAAATGTGATCATTATTTAAATGTCAAACAGAGTATACGTTATGTGCTTTTCAATATTCATAACAAAAGTTAGTCGTGATGAGGGAACATTTACCAGAAATGGAAACAGACAGAAGTGTAATATATGCTTCGCTTTTATTTACATACTAGCTGTGTAGAATAGTTAATTTGGGTATCAAGTTTGTTTTGCAAACTTCCTGTTGTCTGTCAAGTCCATAAAATTGAGCTTTTACCCACGATTTTTTAATACGAACCAGTAGTTCCTGCGATTAGCGCGTTCAAACAAACAAACAATCAAACTATTCAGCTTTATATATTAGCATAGATAGATACTCGTAGCTATTACCGACGACGTAGTCAGAGTCGTTCGTTCGTTCTTCAAGTTAATTATAAAAGATATACTGTCGCGGATTTTTTAAAATTATATACAGGGGAATCATTCTTTTCTAGATATTTTATCTTATCTTGAACTGTTTACGATAGCGTATGCATCGGAAGCCCACAAAGACGAATAATTTTCCCCGTTTCTTCCGCCTATTGCTTTTCAATAAATGTTCTAACCAACACTAACGAGAGTAATTTTTTTAATTCGAGCCAGTAGTCCCTGATTTTAGCGAGTTCAAACAAACTAACTCTTCAGCTTTATATATTACAGATATAGATATTTTCTACGTTCACAACCAAGACAATACCAAAAAGAATATGTCCAGTTTTTGTGAATATGACCCTAATATTCTTCTGCCATGACATTTCAATGACCTGAAGGTATACAGTGTTCAGAAGCAATAGCATTGGGGGTAGTATTTAAAAGCTTCGTGGTAATATTTGTTTTTAGTAGGTGAAGAAGGCATTACATGAAAGAAAGCTAAACAGGCGTGGAGGAAACTCGGTTTTTACGTAGTAGGTTTGGTAGTATTAATTTTTTAGACTAACAAAACAATTAGATAATGGAATTGGGTAGTATTAACATTAAACTAATTGAAATAATTTAAAAATCTAAATTAAATTAAAAAAAATTTCGACTCGGGCAGGACTTGAACCGGCAGCGTCAGCTTTCCGTGCTGTTAGTTAAAAAAATAATATTCTCGAATATTTTTTTTGTCCTGTCATGAATCCTCTTCGCAGCGTATGCGATGAAAGACATGTTATGGCTAATTTTTTACACCTCCCATTGCATTTAATAAAAATTTCTAAAGATTTCTATCGTAATCTAGTACTAAGGAGTCTATTTTACTCAATGATAATGTAGCTGTCTAATGAAAAAGTACTTTTTGAGTTTATCTGTTACATACAAAATACAAAAATACAATTCTTTCCTCTTTATAATATTAGTGTAGATAGCTGTTACCTTACGATATTCGTATCCCGTCGTACGCGTCCCGCCGTTCGGGTCTTTATTGCTAGTTAATCTTAAAAGATAGACATATAGCGTCGCGGACTTTTTTTTATATCATGTAAAGGGAAATCATTCTTTCATATACAATGTTTAGATATCTTGAACCGGTTTCGCAGCGTACGCATCTGAGACCTACAGAGATGAAAAATTTCCCCCGTTTTGTTCACATTTCTCGCTGTGTCTTCGCTCCTATTAGTCACATCGCAATGTGTTATAGCCTCGATAGATGCTCTAACCAACACAAAAAAAAATTTCAATTCGAACCCGTAGTTTCTGAGATAACGCGTTCAAACAAACAAACAAACAAACACACTCTTCAGCTTTATATATTAGTATAGATATAGACAGATTAGAACACAATGACGAGAATTTTCTAAGTTTAAAAGCGTTTAGATTAATACTGTCTATAGTTTATGCGAGTAGAACACAATTAATTGGTGGCCGTGGTCACGGGGAGATAGGTCAGTCTCCCTGTGACCACGGCTGCTGCGAAGCATCGAAACGTCGAACCGTGGTTAAAAATGATTTTCAAACTAGTTTCAAACTAAAATATATCTCGTTTTAAACCGTTTAAGTGTTTTATTTAAAAGCGTTTTGACTATTGAAAATGCATATTATAATAGTTTGATCTTCATTTCTTAGAGTTAATCGCGTTTTGTAGAAGCTTCTTGCCAGTATCTGTTTATTTTCTCTCTGGCTCTAATCGATTTTAACTTCAGAAACACTCATACATATATCCATTATGTACTTAGGGAAAAAGGAAACTCACACATATACGATCTTATGAACGAAATTCCAGTCTATGGAGGTTGAACTTAATAAAAAAAATCATAGATAATTAAAGTTATATTTTATGTTCTAAAATTAACGCGTCGCTGCTCTTTAAAAAAAGATTATCTTCAGCGGCATAAAAAATCTTGTAAATTAGCAAGAACTTTTCCGTGTTTCCCCGAGAATAATATAAGTCATGAATTAATTTCCTCGCTTCGGTCAACTCCCGAGTTTTTCCGTCGTATCTCGGTATCATCTCAGATATGATTTATGTTTCTAAAGATTGGCGGTTCTCAAACTTTTTTAAACTTTTATTGCGATCCAGTTTGTGTGAAAATCAAAATAGGCTTCTTTGATAATATGGAAATCTTACCTTGAACTAAAATTTGTATTATGTTTCCTGAGACGTCCGAGGTTTTTAATTTACAATGATTATTTCAATATAGTCGTTGTTTAAAGCTAGAACTAGTGACTGCGCCGAAATCGAAACACGATCGACATCTAACGGTGAAGCGAGGAACTAACAATATACTATTTTATAATGGACCTCGAACGTCTAACGGAACACATAATACTATTCTTAGCAGGTGGGGAAAATGAAAAAACGTTATTTTAATTATAAACCATCTCAAAATGGCCGCGAAAGGAAATTTATTTAATTAGTTCGATAAAACCTTCTCGTTCTTTACCTTTGTTAACAGGCAAGTAGTTGATTCTATGAATCGACCGAAAGTATTACGTTTCTCCTCGTTCCCTTGCACTCAACGAATGTTTAATATGTCGAAGATATAAAACACATATTATAATAACTTAGGTGTAAATATTAAAAAACAAAACTAATATCTAATGATTACGCGCTGGTAAAGTTATAAACTTTTTGAAAATACGAAAAATAAAACTTTAAGAGTACCCTCAATAATTGGTGGAACTATTTCGCACCCAAAATGGCAAATTAATTTGACAATAGGAACATAAAATTAAGGAAGATAATAAGGACTCACCGAATAGAATTAGTTCTTCAGGCTTCACACACATGTAATTAGTTAAAGTGATATCTACCCGCACGGTGTCCGGTAACTGACGTAATTCTGCTAGGACTGTCGTCACTGCTTGCGGTGAGGTGTGCGGGCAGGAGGGGTAAGCTAGGTGGGGAGGACATGGAAGGTCGTTTTGGATACCTATTGCCTAGTCCAACCAAATCCAGTCTCAAAGTATGAAATAGCCCAACCATCTAAAACACATAATCATGAATAATTTTACTGTATATAACATTTTTATTATTTTTTTCTATTAAGTCTACAAGGTGCGTTTAACAATGTACTTTATGTGGTAAAATGATTGGCGATGAGTTTCTTATTAGTTCTTCTCGTTCGATCTACGTCCTTGATTTGACTGGTACATGTAAATTAGTCTTTAGGCTTAAACTTATCAACATCAACCCAATTGTTGCTATGTAGCAAGAAAACTAAACTGTTGATGAGCAGTTTTGATTTAATAAAAAATTCGTAAACATCTTTTCTCAACTTTGAGAACCAGTGCCAGACCTCGTAAAAGCTTCCGACCCCGATGACTTAACTTGGCACGCGCTTTAATACGTAGGTATATATGGAGTTTCTTTAAGAATTATGCTTGTACGAGTTTATAGAAATGTGTTTCCTATTTTAGCATTTCACATTACACCACTAGCATATAACTAACTTCTTGAAGAGCATTTTGAAAATATAATATTTTTGTATTTAATAATTAACACTCGTAATAATCGTTGTAGCGCGTTTGATATAAATAACATTATTTATCCAATCATAACGCTAAATAAATAACGTAATCAATTTAAAAGTAAACTCTGACGTATCAAACTTATATAAAGCTGAAGAGTTTGTTTGTTTGTTTGAACGCGCTAATCTCAGGAACGGGTTCAAATTAAAAAATGATTTTTATGTTGGTTAGAGCATTTATCGAGGAAGGGAATGAAACATCGCCCTGTGGCCAATGCAAACGAAGATACAGCGAGAAATGTGAAAAAACTTTTTACCATTATGGGTTTCCATGGCGTATATAAAAATACAATATCGCCTTTAAATTTTAATGATATTTTATTGATAAACCAATGTAGTAAGTTATGAAATCGCAAGCGTCAGTTTCAGACTGTTTATTGTAAAAATAACAGTAATGACAGTCACGAATTAAACTAAATAGTACTTAAATAAAATATTGAGTAACGATTTTGTTCTTATAAATGTGAATTACACATATAGTGTGTGTAAATATGATAAAATATAGTACAAAGTCTAATGTGCGTGTGAGTGCTACATTTATTTGTATTAAATATAATACATAAAACCTTTTTAAGGTTGAAAAGGCGTTACAAAAGATATAAACTTAGGTCCCATTGTGATTCTTAGAAATTCACATAAAGCAGTGAACAATGCAGGAGTTGACACGAAAAGTTTGGACGTGGTCGTAACACTTCCGTGAGACACGGCGCCAGGACTTTCTTCGTTGGAGAAAGGCCAACCGCACAAAGGAAACTGCGTGTCCACTTGATAACTTTACTGCTTGTGAAAAGAAATTCAACAGCGGTAGTATAATGTTAGCATATTATTATATTCTGCGTACATTGAATATAAGAATGTTTTTATACATTTCTAAATGTCAAACATAAAGGTTGAACAATATGAGCGTCGATAAACTTATGAACGTCAATACCATTTGGATCTTCAGTGCCTTTTATCAATAAATATGCAGGGAAGAATGAGAAAAACTGATAAGAGAAATATACCATAAGAAGAGTCTTATCTAAATAAAACACTTCATACGGTTTAAAAAGCAAAATGTATGTACATGGAGCCCTTCTCCACTGCTCCAAAGCATCCGATACGTCAGACCGTAAATAAAACAATTTAAATTAAACGTAATATATATTGGTAAATTAATTTGGAAATTATTTTAACAACGGCCCGACGTTTCGGATGCGTTTTAAACCGTTAAAGTGTTTTTATTTAATTGTGTACTACCCGCGTACATTACAGACTGTAGTAAAGACTGTTATCATCAAGTTTAATAAAAATCTACATCGGACTCAAATCCATTAAAATATTCATTCCAACCTCGGACTCAAAAGGAGAAAGTCATATTTTTTCGTTGTACATAGTAGGTGTACATTAACCTAAATATACTAAATTCTTTTACTTGAACTATGATGATAACATTTACGTAAATATGAAAAGTGTGGTAGTATGAGTATCATTATTATATAATTTATATCTTACTACTATGACTTGTAGTAAAAAGGTCATGCTTTTGTCACGTTCTTTTTACACGTGTTCTTTGGGAGGGAGTAAATTATACAGGAATATTACTCAATAGTCAAAAACGATAATTGCCTTGGATCATTTTAAGCACATGTAATACTCGGTTTAAATCTTAAACCATCCAAACAGATTTGGTAAAACAGACAATGTGTACCACTTGGTTGTAACAGATCAAAAGGCGAATAAAAGAGGTCTATAACTATAATAATCACACCTATTTTTTTTTAATATCAAATTGTGTTACTCGCCGTTAAACGTAAAGCCTGTTGTACCTGTATTCAATATTCTGTGTCAGTAAAAAAACTCTATTTTCATTTATCAAAAACGTACTATAAACTTAAGATGTCTTCATTCTAAATTGTCAGGTTCTAAGTAACAAGGTACTGTAAAAATTAAACAATAATAGTTTTACACAGTTTATTTCCATACATTGCAATGATTATGGTATGTACATTAGTATCAAATCAATATAATGTATAATAAAATGTAAATATATCTATTATTGGCACCAACTTCATCATCAATGGACGCTACATTGGGGCAAATTTGAAAAGGCGTTTTCTGCTGCAAGACTTTATTGCACAAAAGGTTGGGACTACAAAGCACACACACTTTAATTGAGACGTACACGTTTTAATAGTCCATTTTATTCTGTCTCGTTTTGAGGTTCTCTCATACACATTAAGACGCCTTTTCACATTGCCCCTCACAAAACATTCTAACTGCTTCGATGTTTAACTTCGACCAGCCTTTTGAGCACATATAGAAGCTGAGCTGGTCTACACACACATTTATAATATTAATAATGATAAAAGAGGCGCAGGGTTCGCTTAGAAGAAGGATTGAGTCCGAAATACAGGAAGTCACTAAAAGCGTTTAACAACCGTGAAGTGTATTTTACGGTTGAACGGTGTGTGTAGGATATTTTTAATAAAGCATTTAATTATGATAATTATTGTGTACGATATTAAAATAGCGTAAAGAGAGTTTCGGATACTTTACTTTGAAATTCCCTAAAAAACAATCGATCACGAGACATTAATGGCGTCGATGATTTATATTCATATTTTTTGTCATTTTAATTCTTGTAAAACAAATTAATTTATACGCGCCAAAGTATATTTCACTAAACTGCTTTAAACGTACAAGCCAGTTCTAAATTTAAATTAAACCTTTGATAAGTTACCTCTTTGGTCGCCATGTTGCGGAGGAGAAGATCGTTCCATATTTATACTAAACACAAGAGATTTGGATTTTCATAGAAATAGTGCACAGCAACTTCGATTTATTTCGGACAAGATCTTCAAAGTAATGCTGAAATTTCCATGTTTGAGTTTGAAATATACTTTATAACAATTATTATAGATATAAAATGACTATAATTAATGTTTTAAAAAACTGATACGTGTTGAATATCGTAGTAAAACCGTAAAATACAATGTCATCTAAATATCCGCAACTATAGGTATTTGGTGAAACGCACAGACGAGAGAAAGGGTCTCTACATAACTATCGACCGCTGGACGGATCATTCAACGTATCCAGGTACAAATTAATTTTGTTTTTACCATACATCCACTGCATCATGTTATTATCTTATAGGATATAAGGTATAAGACTGCTCCAGTTAAGTGCTGCTCTCCGAGGTACATTGATGATACCACCTACTCCGGCCCGGCAGCAGAAACATCCTAAGAACCACTTTTCTTACGACCTAAGATGATATCAAAATTAATCATTCACAGAATTCAGAGTAGTTCTAGACTAGATTTTCTATTTGTTAAAGTACGCTATTTAAATAAAATACTTTAACTGTTTAAAACACGAAATATATTAGTTAAAATTATTTACTTATTTACTCTTTTAGTAGGTGGTATTAGATGGTATATTTCGTTTTTCAAACCGTTAAAGTGTCTAATTTGAATGTATACTACTCGCGTAAACTACAGACAAGACAAGACATAATCAACTGAATAAATCTAATTGCTTGACTTGATAAATTTTACAAATTAGCTCAATTAAAAAAATCAATAATTTAAAATAAAACACTAACATGATGCAGACATTGTGTGGATTCTTTTTGAAGTCTCCAATTGACTTGAGAGTATAAAAATACATCTTCTAACTCTAACTTAATTATCTTTTAAATTCTTTTAACATTTTTTTACAAGCTTCCCCGCGCCTCGCGTGATATCACAATTCTTAACAACAAGTAACTGGGAGTGACAGCTTTGGTTATACAAAATGGATTTTTTATCAATGTCAACATTTGAAAACTTTAATGTTTTTGACATGTTATCGCTCTCTTACATACGACTCGGGCAGTAGGCTTGAACCGGCATTGCGCGAAAGGTTCATGTATCAATAAGTTGAAAGAAATTCGACGATGACGTCTAGTACTCGGTAGAACCAAACGTTGTAGATGCCGGTTCGAGTTCTGCGCGAGTCGAATTTTTCAATTGATTATCGATTTTTAATTTATACGTCAACATGACAGGACTTTTGTATTGGGTGCTAAAGGCGAAAAACTATGAAGTTTTGTATACCCTTTCGAAACTATACAATAGGATCCAGCTTCAGAATGTCTTATATCCATCGCATATAACCAAACAGCTTAAGAGGATGATGCATTTATATCGTTTTACAATCAGCTCTTATTGATTACCGTACGTTCATTCTGTTGCGAACACGTAATGCAAGTAAACACGACTTTAATGCCAAGCATTAGGGTATAAATTGCATTGATCAACGCGTACACGTACAACGTATACCCTAAAGCGTGAAGGATGAAGACGGAAAGGGTTCTACTTAACATTTAACATTGAACATCTGATATATTTCTCTTACCTACAAGATTGTTGCAAAAATTGTGTTAGCAAATGCTTTCATACAAAAATGTCGCCGTTAGCCGGACTTCTAAAATTGACATCGAAATTTACAAACGGACAGGAGTCTAGTCATTTTTATTATGTTTAACGTTCAACTTGTCAATATGAACTCAAAAAACAATTTGAAAATTCGCCATAAGACGCTTGAGAAGGGTAAGACACCTTTAAACACATTATGTTTCAGAGGCCGAAAATGTGAAAATAAATATAAGTTAGCCATGTTAATTTTAATTGGAACCTCCTGTCACGTCAAGCTATTATACATTTTGACATCTATAAAATATCGAATATTAATACATCGACTACAGTAATAATTATCTTAATTACTCATTGGTGTTCATTTTACTTGAATTCCATTCAAATTTAACAAAAAGTTACACAACTCCGTTTATAACAAAAAAATATAACAATTTGGCACATTTATAAAGGAAAGGAAATTGTGAACAAGACGGATGTTGGAATCTCGTTATGGCAACATTTGATTAAGTGCTTGCCAATATTGCAAAGCAGGCGTAGGATTAACGAGACCCATGAGGTGATAGAAACTAGAGCGACTAATAGAGAAAGATACATCGACTACTAAGCCTAAATACAGACATCAACACTAAATTAATATATTCGTATCACATAGACATATGACTAGCACATTTATTTCATGAAAAGTGGAAATGTAACTTAATCAAAGAGTGACTACTACGAGTTTGACAGTTAATAAAAATGACGATAACATAATTCCATTGTTTACTAGCGCCTCTAGTGGATATTAGGTAATTAATAAAGACATTTGTTTTTTTACTATCATTTAACTTAACCGTTGGGTATCATCTGAAATGGGGTAGTAACATCAAGATGAACTATGTCTTAAAAAAAGTACTTGTATCTTCTTTTAAAAGAAAATCGGTACCAATAAGTTCTATAAAAGTCGTTGAAGGTGATTTTTATTAGATTTCCACTTACACATATTACTACAGTAATCAGTAAAAACGTTACGATTATTTGATATAAATAGTTGCGAATAATAGTGAGTATTCTTTTGTTTATTGCATGTTTTACTATTTCGAAATTGATAAGTGTTTTTGCAATTGCATCATTAATCTAGGCTTTAACCGAATAAACCGATTAATATTAGATAATTATTTTATTATTGATTTATTTATTGAATAAGGAATACTCACTACGATTCTCAATCAATTGACTACGCTGGTATGTAACTTAGAGTACGTGCTGCCAACAATCAGCAGTTGGGTCCCAAGTCTGCTCTATATGAACTAGTGACGAGGCAGTAGCAGTCCACTTAGAACACCTTACAGCACAAACCGTACCCACGACACACCTACGACATGGCATTATAAATAGCAAACTTGGGACTGAGTAGGAGCAACATACTAGGGAAATGTGTTGATTGGTTGCGCTCCTTGGGATCCCGTGGTTTTGCAGCTCAGCCTCTGGGTGATTAACTAAATGGGGTAAGTAGTATTATACTGAAGATTAGGAGTATGAAAGTTGCTTTGGTTTCTAATGATCCTGAGTGCAATGCTCTCACAACTGATGGATTCAGCGTACGTTTTGGAAATACCTGTTAAGAGAAATCAACATATTTTAGTATAATATGTAAGCTAGTATGTCACAAAGCTTGACATTAAGTGTCACTGTCATTTTGACTTTTGGTTCTGACTTATAATGATTATATATTATTTCTGGTGATGGAAAACATCCGGGCGTCTCTAGGAGCCAAAAATTCAACGATACTTGACTAGGTAAAAAACCTTTATGTCCTCTTAGGAGGCCCAAGTTCCAGGAGTGGGAAGTTACAGAGCTGATTTGAATACACATACCGCAACAGCGCCTCCACCAGTTGATACTGCAACACACCATATTTCCTCTGTGTCCGTGGTGATGAGGGATGCTCGCCAGCAATGGAGCGAGGTGTCTTGTGTGATTATTCCAGGCTCTGACCTTCCGGAGGTCAAGACCCATTTCACACGGACATTACGTCCGCATACGCTGCACGTCAAACGCCATCCTTTGGATACGATGTCCGTGCCTAAAGATTTTGCTGTTGCCGCACCTATGAGTTTCTTTTATTAGTTTAGACAATTAGATACACTATTGAAGTTTCCGAAGAAGGGCTGACAAGAAACATGCTAGTATTTTTGGTAGCAAGCCAGTAATACACAAGCAAACTTTTTAAATAATTAATAAAATAATAGTAATAGTTAGTCTGTGTTCTTAAAATCATAAACTAAGTGGAGATAATATAGAAAGATTAGCTGAGCCGGCAAACGTTGTTTTGCCATATAAATAATTTTACTAAAATGTCTATTAAAAAATAAGGATTGATCTAGAAGGGAAGGTTTGTCTAAAAAATAAAATTAAGGGTGAACAACCCTTATCACTTAGGGGGATGAAAAATATATGTTGTCCTATTCTCAGACCTACTCAATACACATATCAAATTTGGTGAAAATCGGTCGAACCGTTAGAAGTGTTAAGTTCGAACACCGTGACACGAGAATATTTAGAATAAAAGGAAAAAAAAATACATACCGCATAACAGAAAGACGTAACTTTCTTGACCTAGGTTGCCCTTGAAAAGGTTCCATGGATTTTAAATACTTTAAAGCTGCAAAGGTTATATTAAAACCCTAGCCTTCGGATAAGAAGGGGGGAAAAAAAAAAAAAAAAAAAAAAAAAAAAAAACCCCCCCCCCCCCCCCCGCCGGGGCAAAACCCCCAAAAAAAAAAAAAACCAAAAAAAAAAAAAACCCCCCAAACGGAAAAAAAAACCCTCTCCAATTCTCTAAGGCGTGCCCTTTCAGAAGAGCGTGTCCCCACGCAGCGATATTCACCACCTTCTTCCCACATTGCTTCTGATATACCTAGATTTATATATAATCCATGTATAATCTTGTAAAACTAATATCCCACTAAATTAAATAACAGACTGATTTCGATTAAAAAAAATGTTTCGACTACATAGAACTTCCGGTCATTCCCAGCTATCTATATATGTATATTTAATTTTAAATTTGACCTCTTTTACAATTTTTGTTACAATGCAAAACATGTTGACGGCCTCTTGGTTCGCCTATATTTTTTATGAGAAAGGAAGACAGACAAACATGGATTCACGAATAGAAGGTAAAATACCCCAGCTACATAACATCTATATAAGATGCGCTGTCGGCCTAATTTGGCTTTGTATATTCGGAAATCTACAGATTGAAACCGACACCCGATTAAACTTCACGGCTTATTCATCTATGGGTTGTAGTCGTATACATACAATACATACAATGTCTAATATGTTAAAAAATAATAAATTGAGTAGAAACATGTTATACCCGATGGGGTTCGAACTCACGACCCGTTGATCATTACCGTTGACCGTTAGAACAACTAGCCCGATGTAATTATTTTAGATTAGTATGTATCCAATAATTTGTTTCCATATTTCAAGGGCATATTTCTTTCTTACCGAGTACTCCATGAGCGTGATGTGACCCCGCTGGTGCCCAGCTATCACTCGCATTTCCGACTACTCTTCGCCACCAACAACCCACGCTTCCTAAATAAATAAATTTCTATTTACAAAGATATTTCTATAATAGTACTTATAAACTCCTGCTTCGAATTAAAAAAATATTTTAGTGGTGGATAGACCATTAATGGAGGAAGGCTTTTGGCTATAAAACATCGGGCTGGCACCAGTGTGGAGAAACAGTAAAATGTGATAAAAAAGGGGAAAATTATTCATCTTTGAGAGCTTCCTGCGTGTGCGGCGAAAACGGTTCAAAAAACCAAAAACATGTGGACAAGAAAGATTCTTCTTTAAATGATCTTAATAAATGTCTGCGAGACTAGTCTATCTTTTAAGAACGCCGGATGATCGTGGTATATAATTTTAAGTAAGCGGTTTTGTAAAAATGAATAATATTATAATGAAAAAAATAACTATTACACGCTGACGAAGTTGCGAAGGATAGTATTGCATAAGACAGAGTTAAGTGCCAATATCGCTTACCTTTAGGGCAGTGCAGTTGGACGTTACCGCCCAATGGCACCTCGACCTTTTGATGTATCGGCTCTTCGTTTGCTTCTGTTGATGTTTGAACCGATTCATCAGGAGCTAAGACAGAACTTTAATTAATATAAGCTCTATGTAAACGTATTATCAACTATGTTTGGGCTCACGCCATATTGTTGTTAGATACTTTTTAAGTAAAATCAAAATATATATATACTAGCAACTGCAAACGAGAGAGGAAATAAATCTTTCTCGAGTCTTATTTTTCAAAAGTTGTAGATTTATATGTTTTGGTATGTTTATTTTTTGGCCACAAATCAACAACAGGCTTAAGAAAAAGTCAATCCAGATAATATATTTAAACACGTTAGATAATGTATTTAAACACATTCTGATAAAGTCAATATGAAAATCATATTGGACATTAATTCTTCATAAAAGAAGTTTGATTCAAGCAATGTATGAAGTCAAAATCATGAGGTTATTTCTTTAATCAATTTTGTCGGTTAGTCTGATTTTTCGTTTTTTATTTTTTCTGAAATTCGAATACCTGCAATGCATTGCAACTGTAATCACGACTAATTAATACAATTTACGTAGGAATAAAATATTACTTACACAATACGTTAAGGTAATATCCAATAGATGAATATTCTGTATTTAGCCAAGTAGCACGGCACTGGTACCAGCCAGCGTGGGATGAATGGAGTCGGGACCAACGTAGTGTGGCGGAACCATCAGCACTCTCCATTGGCGCGGGAGAACTAAAGAACATACACACATACGGACATATTCGACTTCGTTTCTTTCATAGTTGAAAAAATCTAAATTTTTGATATAATATAAGCATGAAGCTATATTATATAAGTTATTTCAAAATATTGTATAAATTTTAATAAAAACTTTAGTATTTAGATTTTAGTATTAGACTTTAATAATTAGATTTTTGTAGAGCGGTTTAAAAACTGCAATATTTTTTCACATATTGTTATTACACATGATGGCATTATATACATTTAAAATGTAAGATTGAACGAAGTTTACGACATGGGAGGAAATCGAACCGGCATCCACAGCGTTTGGTGAAATCGTTAGTGTTTTTTTGCTAGTTAAATTACCTTTGAGGCAGAGGTATGTCACTGTCTCGAGTCCATGCTGGTCTTGCAGGTGGATTTGAGTCCACATCACATCTCAACGCGGCCGGACTGCCAGCCCACAAAGACACGCCGAAACCGGGCCATCGAGAGATTACGAATGATGGAGGGTCTTGGGGATAAGAAAATATGCAATTATGAATATAATTGATTCTATACTAATATTATAGAGTTTGTTTGTTTGAACACTCTAATCTCAGAAACTGTTGGTTCAAATTGAAAAATGCTTTTTGTATTGACTTTTTATCGAGGAAGGCTTTCTATAAAATATCGCTCTGCGAACAAGAGCAAAGAAACAGATAGAAATGTGGAAACAACATTTCAAATGAGCGTTTGTCAGGTCAACTAGTTATTGATAAAGAAAAAAAATATATTTTCCTAATACTTACAAGTGACGTGTATCTCCAGTTTCGCAGTCATGACGTCATAGTGTTTAGTTGTATTGTCCTTCAAAGGCTTGCGCTGTTTTGCTTCACACTGCAAAGTTGCGTTGTGAAGTTCCCTGGCCGCCGTTACAACGACGCGAGACCAATACATGCCATCTGTTAAGAAAAAAAAATACCTATATTAATATCGAACCAAATTGAAGGTCGCATAAAGTTGAGCTACCGCGTATATTGTTATATCTAAGACATGGTAGGGTCGTGGTCATGGGTGTATATTTAATACGGAAGTGTAGGTTGAAATTGCATTGCGCGGGAGGTTGTATGTATTTATAGGTAGAAACAATTCGACGACAACGTGTAGGAAACGGTAGCTGAATTGGTTAGAGCAACAGCACAGAACGCTGCAGATACCACTACAAGTCCTGCCCTAGTCGTAATTTTTTCAATCTATAATCGATTTTAAATCTAAATTATAAAAATGTATAAACAAATAAAAGTTTTGTTCAGTTAAATATATATATATCCAAATCAAAGACATAATTGGGTAATTATTATTAGATTCCACCTTAAATAAAAAAGTAAAATTATTTAGTAACCAAAGTGATTTGGTGCAAAATATCAAGCAGACATGTCTATACAGCATTGAAATAGCTTCATGTTTAAAACAAACTCAGACAAAGTTTATGTAAACGGCGAGTCTGCGAGGCTGAAAAGCCACGGCAACAGCTTAAAAGTTAAACTAATTTACCGTGTTTCAATTCGTTGAAGTTGGTCGTTGATTTTAAGGGCACGAATGTATAGGATTGACTAAAAACATTATGACAGGATATTTTCTCGCCAAACCTAGCACTACTTAACTGTTCAGTATTCTTGTGTATGTGATGTATGTATAATAATTTTGTATACTAGTTTCTTTTAATTTTATTCTTGTATTCCTTATAAGCTTCCTCATTATTTCTGTTGTTAGATCTTAATAATATATCTTTAGCTTTTCGAATACATTTAATTTATATTAAAGTAATAGTTATAGCGATGTTACAAAACAATTGTGGATATCAGGGTAAACATACAGCTGTTGTGCTAACTTACCCATTGAATAATTAGTTGGATGTATTCGTAAGTAGGGTCTGTGGTCCAGAGCAGGCTCCAATGCCAACAATCGCCACGACAGCTCCGGGGGTGGAACGCCACCTGGGAATAATATATTTTTAGAATAAACTAAAAACTCAAGAGCAATTTGTTACCCTTGGTGTAGTCGCGAATTTTTCGGATTTCCCAGCATAATGCAGTTTTAGTGACACCGCTATCAACACAAATCTTTAAGAAAACATGTTTTTATTGATACTTAGAGAATGTTTACCCGCTACCTATGAAGAGTCAGCTAAGAGTTTTTATCAGTTTAAATGTAACAACTTTAACGGTTTGAAACACAAAATATATTAGTTAACTTATTTTGTAATTTAAGTGAACTGTGGCAAGACGTTTCGGATCCTTTACAGCAGCCGTAGCCACGGGGAACGCTGCTATTCTATGAATACTTTTGCAAAATACAATTGCAATTTTCAAATTATTGAAATATCCGAGTAAATTACAGACAATACTCAATCATAGCATTCAATCTCACCTTCAGCGACACATTTAACTTCTAGAACAGTTTTATCCCTTACAGGGACCCAAGTGTTGCCAGCATCAAGTCGTCTCCCATCCACCGCCAAATACACGGAGCGAACGGGTTCTGTATACAAATTATAAATCTATCTAAACATCTTCATTATTTTAAATGTGTGTGTATGTATCCTAAGCTATGTGCATGCACAATTTTTACACTTAATGTGATAAATTAGTAACTACATATTAACAATTTAATATAGTCCAAATGAACATTAAAGCGTAGATTGGATAAGAAAAAAATAATCTTACAACCAGATTAATAGTAAAATTTTACCTTTAAAAAACCAAGTTTTGACTACCTTAGCTGACATATTTTTTCATACTTCTTTGGTATTATCATACAATAGAGCTTAATTAATAATAATATGATTGTATTATTATTTGATGAAGTTCTATTACAGTATCTAGTTATTAATTTTATATCATAGATTTTTGATATTAACATACATAGTAAAAATGCAATCTATGCTAATATATAAGCTGAAGAGTTTGTTTGTTTGTTTGAACGCCCTAATCTCAGGAACTACGGACTCGAATCTAAATTCTTTGTAGGGCATTTATCGAGGAAGGCTATATATAGCCTATAAAACATCGCGCTGTGACTAATAGAAGCGAAGGTACAGCGGGGTATCTTTTAATCGTGGGTTCGAGCCCTGTCTGTATTATATTTTGTTTAAAATTATTTTGTAAATGTGTAATAACGTGGGAAGATTATAAATATTCAAACCATATATTAGCAATCGGGTGGGTTGTCCAACAACTGGTCGGCCAGATCTGTCTCTTCCTCCACATCGCCACTTGGCAGCATGATTCCTGCTGGCTCTTGGTATTTCCACGGCATCACCATCACGATACGCTGATTCCCCACCATCAGGTGAAAGGGGGAGGTTCATTTGCTATACAGGGAACAAAGGCAAAACACAATTGTTGTTTATTTGAAATGCACAGAAGAAACATTAATTAAGGCTTCTATCTTATTTTTTATAACTATACTAATATATAAAGCTGAAGAGTTTGTTTGTTTGTACGCGCTAATCTCAGGACCATTGGTTAGAGAAAAAAAAACTGTGTTGGTTAGAACAAATATCGAGGAAGGCAATAGATTAATAAAAACATCGCGCTGTGACTCGTAGGAGCGATTAAACAGTGGAAAATGTGCAAAAATAAAACCAACAAAAAGAAAAAATAATTACTTTTTGTTGCTTTAATATTTAAATCTTTTGTGCAGACTAACAAGTTGTTTTATATTTTTTTTAAGGTAACAATTAAATGTTAATAGTACATTATGATAAGTTGAAAACAAAAACACAAAAATATTAATTTACTTTATTAGTAATACTGGCTGTTTTTGTACCTTTGCCTAAAAAAAAAACGTTGATGCGCGCGCATCGCTTATTTGTGGACAAGTAAAAATAATTCCGCGCGCTTTTTCTTTTCGCTGTATTGTTTTTATTTATTTCCTCGTAAATATGTTATAAAACGTCGTATGACATACGTGCGCTTTAAAAATTACAGCCTCTGCTTTCTTATAGCCCTCGCCGATGGCTCGGGCAGTAATATCGCCTCGGCTGTAATTTTCAACTTACCGCACCGTACTATTAACAATTAATTGTTACTTTTTAAAAATATAAAACAACTTGTTAGTCTGCACAAAAGATTTAAATAATAAAGCAACATGTAATGTATATTCTTACCTCATTATCTTTGTACCACTTCAGGTTAGTGGCATTGACAAGGTCACACACTAGTCTCGCCCTAGCATGTGCTTCTACTAATAATTCTTTGTCTAGTTTTTGAGGCTGGAACAAAGAAACAAAAGACATTACTACCTTTGTATAGCTATAAAAATGTATTTGCAGGTTTTATATTTTAAATACCGCTTATTATTAACACATTGCGTTTAGGTTTAACAGACTGGCTCCTAGGCTCAGTGGTTAAACGAATTTTAATAAGCGCTATCGGTCTTAGGTGTGGATTTCATACAAACGTAATAAACAGTAATTTTAAAAGTTAAAAGAAGGTAGCTAAAAGAAGGTTAAAATAATTTGACTAATATATTTTGACCGTTAAACGGGTTTATTAAGATGGGCACAACTCAACTAGGCCTTATAGTATTATACACGTATTTACTATTATTACTATTAATAGGAGAAACGAAAAATCTAAATTTTACCATATTCCTACCACTCATTGAATATCCAGATTTCCAGACGAAGTCCAACATGTTTCAGAAAATTATAAATTGAAAAATTGTTTGGTTACAGCGCTTACCTTGCTAACAAAATGATATATTTATTAACTTTACTATTTTTAGTCTTTTGTAGTAGTAAATCGGGTTTCCCTGGTAATCCAATTTTATTTTTGTCGGCTTTATTATATAGTTCGCCGAATTTCTTCAACAATGCTTATAATATATATTATATTTTACTCTTGGGCAACGTTCTTACCGAAAAATCTAATAACAAAATATGCGGAGATCTTTGATAGCTGCCTGATTCTATTTTTGATACATTTTCGAATTCATTGTGACTAATACAATTACATTATATCTAAGTAATATATAAAGCTGAAGAGTTTGCTTGTTTGCGTGACTGATAGGAGACTGTACAACGTGACGGAATGCGGAAGATTATTCATCTCCGTGGGTTTGAGATACATACGCTGCGAAAATGGTTGACAATACTCAAAAAATGTGTAGGAAATAATGATTCCCCTTTTAAGTAAATGATCTAAAACAAAATATACGCAACACTATATGTCTATTTTTAAATTAACTTGCAAGAACGACATTACGCGCACGCGATCGTGCCTATATATAAAGCTGGGTTGTTAGCGAGCATAAATAATGGACCAATATCGTGGTTAATTTATAAAAAAATGAAGAGAAGGTTTGGAAAAAATAAATTTCGATGCCCAAAATAACTATTCGACGCGGACGAAGTCGCTGACACAGCCAGTATAATAAAAACGTAAATCACTGTGGTCACTTTGTCATCTTACTGGCGTTTCTTTTAACAATAGAGGAGGACAGACAAGCTTGAGGTTCACTCTATGTGAGATGAAATACCCCAGTCACATAACATTTAAACAAGATGTGCTGTCGATCTATTTTGGCTTTGAAACTTGACAGCTTTTTCATTTGTGTATAGTTCGTGAATCGAAATTTCGATATGCCTACCACGCATTTAATATCCAGATTACCAGTCGAAGTCCAACATGTTTCGGAAAAAATAGAAATTGGAAAATTATAAACATTAGAAAACTTTATTATTTTTTACATGTTATTGCACATGAAGGCACTATATAACTTAAAAATCAAAAATAATTTAAATAAAACACTTTAACGGTTTAAAACGCGATATATTAGTTAAACTTATTTAGTTTTAACTTATTAAGTTAGTTTTAATTATTGCAGCAGCCGTGACCACGACTGCTGCAAAGCATCCGAAACGTCGGGCCGAAGTTAAAAATCATTTTCAAATAAGTTTAACTAATAATCGCGTTTAAAACCGTTAAAGTGTTTTATTTAAATGTGTACTACTCGCGTAAACTATAGACAGTATGTAATCAAGAATAAATTGAAAAAAATTTCGACTCGGGCAGGACTTGAACCGGCATCGTCAGAGCAACAGCACGGAACGCTGACGATGCTGGTTCGAGTCCTGCCCGAGTCGAAAATTTTTTCAATTTATTTTCGATTTTTAAATTAAATTAGAAACATGTTGGACTCGGTGGGGTTCGAGCCCACGACCCGTTGATCACCCATACATTGTTGTTGGACCAACGAGCCCCGTTTATCAGACCGTTTAATTGCCTCTTAGTTATGCGTCACTTGACACTCACTGTGCGTGAGTTACCAGAATAAGGGCTCAGATCTCAAATTTAAAATTCACAAAAGCTGTTTTCCAAGAAAATTGGAGCAAATAAAAAAAACGAGGAAGTTACAATTTTCTCTCAATTTGAACGAAGGCAGTTAATAAAGGGGCTCTCAAAATTAATTGAGTTCCACTCGAGTCGGGGCTGGCTTATTTATAAGAACATTTGAATCCTTTAAGATGTTGTGTCTGAGCAACAGAATACAATAATTTGAAGCTATTTTCGTGAAAAGTTAGAGTTGAGACTGGTTTTGGTCGTCTGCGACTTTGATTGTACTTGGCTGTTGAGGCTTTTTCACTTTATGGGACAAATACAAAGTTCGGTGAACGAAATTTTAATTCCACCACCTGTAACTTTCTCATTCGAATTTTAAATTACAAAAGCCCAAATATTTATTTGAAATGTAATAAAAACTTGTAATATACTACTAATATTTAATAATAAGTTTGTTTGTTTGTTTATACGCTCTAATATCAGGAACTAATAGTTTGAGTAGAAAGATTATTGATTGAAATATTATTTGTTGGAGAAAGGTTATATAACATCACGCTGCGACCAATGCCAGCGAAGAATCAGTGAAAATGAGAAAAAATATTTATCTTTGAAGGCTTCCGTTGCGTTCGCTTCAAAAACGGTTCAATTCAAGAATAATTCTTCTTTAAATGATCAAAAAAAATGTCTACCATAGTGTATATCTATCTTTTAAGATTAACTCGCAATAACGACATTATGCGCACGCGATCGTGCCTCTATATAAAGCTGAGGTTGTTAGCGAAAATAAATAATGATGCCAAAAATCCACGCGGACGAAGTCATATTATTAAAATCGCAAAATCAGGACATATTCTTTAGCATTGCAAGCCAGCTACACACTAGTGTAACCAAATTTTTTTAAGATATGCTTCTTACCTGCGGCGCCTGTACTTTTTCTCTTCTCGCTTCTGCTTCTCGAGCTTGGTCTCTAGGCTCATCTCTCATTACAGGCGAAGGCCTAATAACGAAAGCGTCCACTCTTGATGAAGCCCTCGGTCCTGGAGCGGCTCCTGCATCTCCAATAGCATCCCGAACAGCACCTCGAATGTTCAGAATCGTATCCCCGGTTTTGACACGTCTTGACTACGAAATAAAACTAATTTTACAACCAACTCATGTTATTTCTACTAACATATTGCATAAATACAATAGACCGCTTCAAATTTATATGAATAAACTTAAATGCTTATTATTACGTTTTCTTCTTTCTTAAACTTTAAAATCGGTTTTAAATTGAAAAAAAATACGACACTGGCGGGACTTGAACTGGCTTCCACAGCATTCCGTGCTGTTGCCCTAACCAATTGACCTACCGCATCCTACACGTTATCGTGAATTTTTTTCAACCTGTATAGTACAGTATTTTCAATCTTAACACTGGAGTTTTAACGGTTGTTTTAATATCTTATGCTTTGCAACTTAAGAAAATCATTGATATTACAAATTTTACTAGACCAACTATTAAAATGGATATATATTTTATTCTAATAATAATATACTGTGACCAATTGAGCTTGGGTGGGCTGATTTTGAAAATTGTCTTGATTCACTTGTAATCACGCAAATTTAAAATTTACTAAATCGAATCACATGTACGTTGGTCTTTGCATGACCAAAATTTATGAACGTTTCACGTACCTTAGTCGATTTATCCCATCCACTACTTCGTTTAATTCTTGCGTCATCCTCAACTACTTTATCATCTACTCTAGCGTCGTCCGAGCGTACTTCATCAGAATTCGCGCCGGGCGCTACAATAAAACCCCTCTCGCTGACTTCATTTATCGGCTTAAACGGATTCGTTTCATATAAATCTAAATTGTTATCATCAAACATTTCAAATATATTCTGGGGTTCTTCTAGTCTTTCATTGAGGTTTTCGTTGCTTAATTCTAGTTCGAGTTGGTTATTCTCATAGTTTAGATTTTTGTCATCTGTGTATGGGTTTTGGTTAAGTTCAGTTGTGTCGTGCTCGAGGATCGAGTCTTGTAGGGGCGGGTAGAGAGGGCCATCTCTGAAGATGTCTGCGTCGAGTGGCGCGGAAGAAGGTTCGGAGCTGCTCTGGTCCGTGATAACAGCGGGGAGAAAGGCTGTTAACAAACAATAAACATTAAACATTGTACACAAATAAGAAGTCTCATTTTGAGGGGCTAATCTAATCGTAGCAATATCGCTACCAGGGAGCCGTGGGTTCTATCTCCACCTGGCTCTTCTGTTTTTTTTTTCAGTTCATACTTTTTTCTGATCTGAAAATCTTAATAAAGTTTTCGATTTCCATAGATTTAAAGTGTTGAATAATAATCAAATATTCTGAGTATGTGAAAAATTACGTCGAAACTTTTTTTTGGTATATATATAAGAGTATTGTGTCCACTTAATTGTGGGGTTAAGAAAATAATGGTGACGACGAAGTACGACTTGACATTTTAATGCCTATCCTAACTATGCTGAGCTGAGCTATGCTCTACAATGCTGATCGTGTATTTAAAGTCATTGCATATGTTTTATAATTTATGTGAAACAGCTAAACAACCATTTGAGATTTGTCAATTTAAAATCATTGTTATAAAAAAATATACAACATTAATTATTTGACAACAACATTATTGTTTCATTTCAGTTACAAGAAAAATAACTGTTAAAATACTCAAATGCTTAATTGTAAGGGACATCGCTCCGCAAAAACAAAGTTGCTACAACACCAATTTATTGTAAAATGAAATGATGTGCTCTATGTATAAATATTGACTTCCAGGAACCCTTTTTTTAGCTAGAGAACTCGTGATAAGTTAAAACATTCCTAGCATCATGTCACATCACCATAATTACGTCCCAACCCCGGGCATTCCCAAATCCCGCGTCGTGGAGCGCGTGCCTGGAATTTCAATATCGCATTTATCTGGAATCGTCCGGGATCAACTAGTTATGGTTATCTCGTATTTAGACTTCAAAGAAATATGGGTATTAGGATCTTTGATCGCGCTAAAAAAATAGCCAAAGTCTTCCGCTTCGTTAATCTCTAGAGCCTTTTAATTTAAAAGGTTATAGACTTTAACTTATTTCTTTTATATTCTTTGTTAGATTAGGTTTTTAAGTTAAATCTAATTTTCTTCTATTCAAATTTATGGATGGATAGTTAGTGTCAATTCATTTTCAAAACATCAAGTCAATGGATTTCAATAGAGTACGTAAATGGACGTAAATAAGTATACACATACCATAGATTTAGGATAAGGAAATCTTCGAAACAGCTTTATAATAAAAATCCGTTCGGGTCACAAACCACCGTTCGCAGATGAAAAAGCCTTGAAGTTTAATCGCGTTTCGGTTTGAGTCCGTGATTTCCGAAAATCATTAAAAAACCCAGGTCTTTCCTAAAAGTTATTATAATAAGACTTAATTCAGCACTGTCAATATGATTAAAATTTGCCCTCACCCCGCTATAAATAGTCCACTCGGGAGCAGTTGGTATGTTTGTCACGTCCAGCTTTCAACTCAATTAACTACTATTTACCGAACCTAGAACCGATAGCGAACTCAGCTCGCAAGACGAATCTTAAGTATAATACGATAAGATTAGACAACTTTTGCACTAGAATACATAACTATTCTTAGCAACTAGGGAACTAATAACTACTAATTAGAATTCTTTTTTAACGGTTTAAAATATCTTCATATACTCCGCGCTAAATTCTAATTAACGCTCTTGTAACTAATATAAGAAATAAAAATTAAGTGAGGTAGTTTATTATATACGTTACCTATATATTGAACACGAAACCCCAGTTAAATAAGTACAGTAGAAACGAACATAAATGTCAATGTTCACGCGAAAAAATAAAAAGTGTTTAAATAGAAACATTTAGTTATTTTTTAGTAAAAGATAACTCTTGATATGGTAAATTATAATATACTGTCTGTAATTCACGCGAATAGTACACTTTTAAATAAAACATTTTAACGGTTTTAACGCGAAATATAAACGCAGCGTAATGCGTACTCCTTAGTCTTAATTTCTTGAGCGTTGCATGCGGGTAGAAATGTAAAAATAATGTTGATTTGTATAGTGTTCTTAAGTCTTTGAGAAGTAAATGACTAAACCTTAAATATATTAGTTAAAATTATTTACAATTGGTCACCACGTGATCACGGTTGCTGTAAGGCATCCGAAAAATTATAACACGTTTAATTAATATATTTCGCGTTTTAAACCAACTTTTTTTTACTTGTAAATTATTTGTAATCGTCACCTGCATTGTACTGAGAATAAAATATGTTTTATGTATTTTTTAATTTTAAATAAAGAAACATTCCGGTTAGAATCACAAGATAAGCAAAAAATTATCAGTGTATCTCTAAGCTAGAACTAATATTGTACTTCATAAAACCTAAATCGTACAACAATCAAAATTGTATGTCCTGTCCAGCCGAAACCATCATCTGTTCATTGTGTCTGTCAACTTTGCACGTTTTAAAGCCGTACTGGAAACCTCACTTTTCCCATAAAACTTACGACGCTGTTAATCTTCGCTCCGCAGAATTATTTATAAGAAGGCGTGTTTGTAAAGAAAGGTCTTTAATAAAATATTAACAGCGGTTTAACTTGACTCGTCGACGTTTTATCTGTACGCGACAGCGGTTGACTTTAATGTACGCAATCTTTGAAATGGGGTTTACTCTTCATTCGATCGATTTACGTAACTTTTGAAGTTATATCTACTACTTTACGCTACGCTAAAATAGCTTAGATTAGTTGTTTTGGGCATCCAAATTTGCTTTTACAAGCCTCCTCTTTATTTTTATAAATTAAAGCTGTTACCCATCGGTCGAGTCCCATCGCTCGCGATCCGTCGTTCGGGTCCAGTCGTTCTTGCAAATTAATCATAAAAGATAGATATATAGTGTCACAAAATCACTCTTTCATCTATTTACTGTTGGGTATTTTAAACCGTTTTCAGCGTTTTCAGCGTACGCAACAGGTACCCACAAAGGTGAATAATTTCCCCCGATCTCTCTACATTTCCCTGAGACTGTAAATTCCGACCTGTAGTTCCTGAGCGTTAAAACATACAAACAAACAAACTCTTCAGCTGTATACATAGTAAGTATAGATAATTAATTTTAATTACCTCTACGATTCTAATAATATTTTAATTAATATACTTCGCGTTTTAAACCGTTAAAGTGATTTATTTAAATGTGCAATACTCGCGTAGACTCCAGACAGTGCTGTACTAAATGCGCAGCATTTAAAAGGAAACAAATGTCAAATCGGCAAAACAATTAGCGACACGAAGTTGGAACTAGCCAGCAACTACATAATAACCACTATAGGTGTAGCTCAAAGCAATAATTATATTTGCGAAACTTTTCCAACAGTGTCCGATGTTGGAAAAGTTTTGTGTCCTGCGGTTTTTACGGGACAAACGAGTTTCTGATAATACATTTGTTGGAGAATAGTATTAATATATGTACCGTATGTTCCTGAAGTTATAATCGAAGGGCCTTTTTGGTAAATTGAATTTAAGTTATACGTGCCCTACTAATGACCTGCTTGTGCCAGCTTGGCTGAAGGGTTAAACGCATTGCTTTAAGCCCGAGGAGACCTCAGTTCGAGTCCCACAGAAACTCAAAAAGCTCGTTTTAAACCGTTACGTTGAAATCTTGACTACTTATAGTAAATATATAGTATTATAGAGACTACTTAAGGCTAAGAATTACATATAAATCTGAAAGTACTATTAGTTTTTATATTTTAACTTAACAGATTTTTTCTTTCCATATTCTTTCTTTTTCATATAAATATCTTTATAAAAATATATATGTATTCAATATATTTCGGTTTCTTTAAAACTATGTACTTACAGAGTTTTCAAATAAGATTCGTTTCAAAAAAATATTATTAAATCAAAAATCTGCTTTAGATTTAAAAGATTTGATGAATCGAGCGTGACTTTTATAGCGGTCAGTGATAGAGATTACTGAAAATTTCAGGGGAAACTCAAGTAATTCGTGTCAATTCAACTGAAATGCCGTCTAATTTGACTACATTTGGCTTCAGGTTACGACCCAGATATTAGACCGGGTCAGTAATTTAATTATATTGAACCTTTTTTGCATCATTCTGCTATCTGTACCCCTAATAAGAGTAACAACATTATCTGTTTCTAAAATCATCCATCGTAATTCCCTCTTCAGAACCATCCATTTACAATCTGTTGTCAAACATTAAATTAAATTCGGCTCTAATAACTTCGCTCCTGTCTTTGAGATTCACAATATTCCAAGTTTACTGGAAGTGAAATTCCCTATTTTAAAATCTTTCAAGCGTTGAAATCAGAAATCTCCGGTAAAGTGCAAAATTAAATGTCTACTTGTTCATAACTTTGAAGAATAGGTAAATCTAAAATTTCTCCAGATATAAATTTTAAATAGTGACCTATCTATGGTGTATTTTTTCTAACGTGGCAAAGGACCACACCAAATATGACCGATTACAAACCATAGAAAACTAGTAATAATAATAATAATAATAATAATAAAACACTTTATTGCACAAACAAATAATATACAGATATAGTAAAACTAAAATAATTATTTACATAAAAAAGTTAGTGCAAAGGCGGCCTTATCGCCTATGGCGATTTCTTCCAGGCAACCTTTGTATAAAGAAAAGGAAAACAAAATAACAATAAATGAGTAAAAGTCAACGAGAATGAGAGAGAATATGCAATAAATTGTAAAATACATTGATATCAGAACTAACACAACAAAAAACGTTAACACACTAAATATTAAAAACTTAAGATTTAATTTTGATTTTACAAAGATGCAACTTTATAAATAATAAAAGTAAAGCCAATAACAAGACTGGACAAACTTTCAAGAAAATGTTGTTTGATTTTGGTCTTGAAGGAGTCAAGACTTTGTGAGAGCCTAATCGCGGGTGGGAGCTTATTCCATAGGCGAACAGCCTGAACAGAAAAAGAAGAGTCATAGCATTTAGATGAATGGGCAGGCATAGAAAGGAGACGGTTGTATGAGGAACGAAGGTCAAGTTCATGGGAAGAACCCATAAATATAAACCTTTGTTTAAGATAGGTAGGAGGCGAGGATCGAAGAGAATAGAGAAAAGAAGACAGAGGATGTGAGTGTCGTAGTCTAATAGGCAACCAATTAAGTTTAGCACGGAATTCTGACACGTGGTCGTATTTCCGGAGACCATAAATAAATCTAATTGCAAAATTTTGAAGCCTCTCCAACTTATTTATGTTCCTCAGTTAGATCTAAATAACAAACATCGGCAAGTCGAGTAAGGATAACAACAATGACTCCGCAAGCAATATTTTTGTAGGAATGGCAAAAGTTTTGTAGACGGCGCAGATTGACGCGTATCTTTTCTACTAACTTTGTTAATCTGATCATTCCATGCAGATGGCATCATTGCCCAGTTCTTAACCGACTTACTATAAGGAATCTTGGTACCATGTATGCTTATAAGGGTAGTTGTCCAATCTACTTTCGACAGTTGTTGGGGACTTCCAATAATAATTGCCTGCGTTTTGATCGGATTTATTAAAAGGCCGTGTGAATTTGCCCAATCTACAATTACTTGAGTATCGGGTTAATTAATTTGATCCCATCTAAGGTTTTCTAAGAACAGTGAGTGTAGATTTGGAGATCGTCGGCATATAAGTAGACGACCGAGAATAGAGAGGAGATTGAATTTATAAAGATGAAAAGAGGAGAGGAGAAATATACCACCCTGAGGTACACCGGAAGTAACAGTGCTCCACGAAGAGGTAGTATCACCCACCCGAATGCACGCTGGCCCCTTAGATAGTTATTAAACCAATTAAGAACTGTAGTCGAGACGTTAAGAGAGCGTAATTGCGCTAGTAAAACATCAAAATCAACCGTATTAAAAGCGTTAGAAAAATCAACCAGAGTCAAAATTGTAACTTGTCTATCATCTTAGCCATTCGAATCATGTTACCCTTAGCAATGCAGTATGTGTTGACCAGCTCGAAAGCCTGATTTGAGAATTGAAAAGAGAGTTTTTTGAGGGAGACAAAGCTGTTGATGTATTAATTTTTCCAAGATTTTAGAAAGGAAGGGTAGAATTGAAATAGGGCGAAAATCGTTTGAGTTAGTAGGAATATTAACTTTTAGAGAGGAATATGTAGGCTTTTTTTCCAGAAGAGGAAACTCTCCTGTACGTGGATGGTTCAGGATATGTGTTAAGATAGGGTATATTACGTCAAGAATAGGAGGAATCATAGCACGACCAATGCTATCACAGCCCAAGGCATTAGAAGTAACCGACATGACAATTCTCTTAACGTCTTCATCCGTGAAATTAGAGAAGCAAAACTAAGGATAGCCAGGTTTAGGGAGCGAATAGAGAAAATTTAGAGTTTCAGCTTTTTTAGAGGGATCGAAAGTTTTAGGAGAAGAAGTAAAGTGCTGATTAAGTAAGTCAAGATTAAAATTGGGAGATACTGAAACTGAGCGAGACCGATTGCCGATACCCAAGGAATTGAGAAACTTCCAGGTTTTAGGCGTGTTTCCGCTCTCAACGGATTTATAAAAATATCCTCTGAGAGTCCCTACACCTTCTGTTGCATTCATTTCGGAGGGATCTATACTCGCCAGATTGGCGTTTGTTGTTAAGCTTAAACTTGCCTTGCACAATTTTTTTTATGGATGAGGCTTCTTAACTCCTTTGTTAACCAGGGAGAGGGAAAGTGTTTAATTTTAACAGGCCGATAGGAGCATGTTTGTTATACAGTTGTTTACAGCATTAAAACTATTTATTTTTTTCAAGGTCAGTGTTAAAACATCACCCCAATCAAACGAGCGTAGTTAGGTCATTAACATTCATGGCGTTAAAGTTTGTGCAATATAATCTTAGCCTCTTCTTCGGAGGGCGAATGGTATATGAGAGAAACAACAGGTCGTGGAACGAAAAGGAGTCGGCTGATAGCTGGCCAGTTTTGCGACATGGTTGATAGAAGATACTATTATAAGGTCAAGAAGAAAGGAGAAGCGCCTGGAAAAAAGTAGTTGTGAGGTAGTAAATTAAGTGAAGATGTATTAGAGTTAATTTTTTTACTGCGGAAGTCATTCTTCAAAAGACAAGTATTAAAGTCTCCCATGATAATAGAGTGAGTATAAAGCGGAGAGAAATTTTCGAGAGTCTTTTCAAAGGAAGAAAAATAGTTAACATGCGAGGAAGGAGAGTAGAAAACTCCTAGCATAATTTTTGTCGAGGAAAGAGCAATTTCGATTAGGAGGTGTTCTGCAGCATCGGCTGGAGGCGGCTGAGGAGAGGTACTAAGCAAGTTATATACGATATAGAACGTAAATAAAAGCCAACCACCGCCGACACGGCCAACACGATCATTCCGTATAAGATTAAAGCCTGGTAACGAGTACATAGAAGAGGACAGGCACGGTTTTAGCCAAGATTCTGAGACTAAAATAGCGTGAACAGGACTGGAACAGAAGGATGCAATTAACTCGGTGTAGTGAGCTGGGAACTTGCGCAAGCAAGCATAAAGTTTTTGTGACAATTTGTAAAGGAGGAAGCCAATAATGACTCCAGTCGTGGAACCTACACCACCGCGACCAGATTCTTCACTATTATTTGGACTGTGCAGAACTATTGAAATTTCTTCATTCTTTGTGGAATATTTAACATATGTTAGTAGTACCTAATTTATCAACTAAAAAAAATATTAACTTAACCTAACGATTTAAATAAATTACTTATTCTGTACACCAGTAATTTAACTTACACATAAAAATAGTTTAACGTATTGTTAACTCCAGTAAGGCATTCGCCAAAATAGAATGAGATGCTATAAATGAAAGAAAAATTAAATGCTTTAAACTGTGTAACTGTAATTTGACAATGACATTAAACATAATGACATTCCGGAGTGTGACATTTACTATATTAAAGAATGTAAACAAAGTTACTACATATGATACTATAGTTATATTGTTGTTATATAGTTATAAGAAGTGAAAACAAGGTGCATTAAACAATTATACATCTAAGAATAAAAACTAAAGTATAATAAATGCCCACAACAAGCACTGGAGATACAATTATTACCGGTACATTTCAAAACAGCAAGAAAAAACCATATCCGTCACCCAACTTCTTGGAGCGGGGGTTTATCCACTCTTTCTCTGAAAATCTGGTGACGGATCGCAAGGAGACAGTCCTCAACAGGAGCTGTGTGTGCACTAGTCTCGATGTCCTTCATGTCTCAATTCGACGACGGAACCACTAGGAGTCATGGCGAAATACGTCCATCTTAGTCCACATTTGTGCATACCAAGCTTTCCTGGCTGTCATGAATAAATAAGTCGCTTCTTGTGAGAAACTCTGACAAGGTAGCCCTGAACCCTTGAGTTGGTTTTAGGGCCCTTTTGTGAGACAATATTTTAAACTTTGAAAGACAGGCTTAGCATTTTCTGGACCGATTCGTTACAGCGACTTACACTGTAGGTTTCAATTAGGACACTTAGACAAGAAAGCTTATAAATTACAGAATCGATAGTAAGGTCGGAGACTCACTGTAACCATGTAACAAAGGATCTTTCTTCTATCTCTCATCTCTTTTATCTGCATTTTGAAAAGCATTTCCAACTGGGCTTGTAAGTTTTCAAGACAGGTAAAACGAAGAGCGGAATGAAATAAATCTGCATTCAAGGAAGATGCGGCGCGGTGTGGTGATGACCTTGTTGCTCCTGAAAGCTGTTTTGGGGATTTGAGCAAACCTCTCCGACAATCCTGAAGTTTTTTGTAATTCCTCCATTGTTGACCAAAAGTAGTCGTGAAAACAGAAAAACTTTGAGCTTGTAAAAGTATAAGATGTGTATATTTTAGTACGGACTATAACATTAGGAAAATATACATCTGGTGAGTACAGAAAAGCCAAAATTAACACATAATAAATTATTAAAATTTTCGCGAGATCAAAATAAAAATATTTTCACTTGTTGACTACCCTCATCAAAAGCAAGTAATGCTCTTTTATAGAGTGTAGTCGTTGCCACAGATGACACAGGGTTAAAGAAATGACATTTTATATGGACTAACGATCTCGATATTCCAAATCACTTTTATGACGACTTATTTTTTAATTTTTTTTCATAGACGCATGTAACGCAAAATAATTGTAATATAAACTTAGTAGCCATCGATGTCGGAAGAAGTTTGCAAATATTAATGAAAAACTATTAAACTTTTTAGAACTATCATATTTTAACGGTTTAAATAGCGATAAATATTCGTTGATTTATAATTACCATCGACTCCATGTTTCGGATGCTCGCAGTGACTGCAAAGCACCACAAACGGATCGCAGTTAAAAATATAATTAATATATATATTTTGCGTTTTATTTTAAAATTAAGTATAAAAATTATATACTTATAGAAAATACCACCAATTGGAAATATATTTTGAACTTATCCGCATAGACCCGGAAAGCGAGTACAATTCACAGGTCCCTGGTTTTTCTCTACAATCAATATCGAACAATGGGTTTTTCCTTAGACAAGACATTCACCCCTCGGGGTAATCTTACGAATCGTTTGAGGGAATAACCCTTTTCCACTTAGATATATACAAACAGACGTACAAGTAAAATCACGTCTTTTCTTATGTGGGGCATGGGAAAGACACTAGTTGGCATGTGTAATCGTTTTCTAAAATTAGTAGTCCCAGATAACTTGAAACATTACATTTTGTAAATTTTAGTAAGTCCATTTACTTTACAAGATAGATAGCGCATTCTAACAAGGTGTTATTGGTATATTCCACCATTTACCATGAGAAGACGATGGTAGTCTATCATCATCTAAAATTATAAAAAGGTTCTTGTGGTGATATGAAATCTTTTTACTTTTTCATATCTTTCATTCAATGACCGCCTCTGTAGCTATATGGTTAAACTAGTTACCTAGTATTGCGTTAAACGTGAGAAGTCTTGGGTTCGAATCCTGGAGAAACAATAAATCGTTTCGGTCGGGCAGGACACAGAACACCGATCAACTACTCGCCTGTAAATGAAATCCGATCAGTGAAACGGACACAGAAATGTGTTCGCCAATCACCACTAAGGGAAACTGGATTTCACGTATATTGTCTGTAGTTTACACGAGTAGTACACATTTAAATAAAACAATTTAACGTCTTTGCAGCAGCCGTGGTCACGGGGAGAAGGCTGCTGCAAAGCATCCGAAACGTTGTGCCGTAGTTAAAAATAGTTTTCAAACAAGTTTTATTAAAATATATGGCGTTTTAAACCGTTAAAGTGTTTTCTTTAAATATATATGTCGGAGAATTATTATTTTAGTACTATGTACATTGCCGCCGTATTGAATTGGGAAAATAAAATTATTATTATTATATTAATCAATATCAAAATTTATGATTTTCAATCATTTAATTTTGATTGAAACTCAATAAAAATACAACAAATTTATAAAAAATATACCTGTGCTGAATTTTGTTTATTACGATTCACGTTTATTGTTTGCTTAGTCGACCTTATAAAAAAAGAACATATGTACGTGACCTTCATTCCCTTGCTACCGAGAAAAACAAAGAAGATTAATAAATGTAATAACATAATGACTTACGTTCCAAGTGAAATTCTGAAGCACGCCACATGAAATACGACGACATTTTTCATGACTTAACTTTGTTACAAATTCGGCTGAAAGCGTTGTATTCACTAAGTTTTCTTATTACTTAAATATATTTCTTTTGTTAGACTTAATTTCTTAAAACACATGTTTTACAAATGCGTATGTATAAACAAAATATTCTTCAATTAATATTACAATGTGGGACATATTATAATTACTATAGTAAGTACTGTCTGTAGTTAACGCGAGTATTACACATTTAAATAAAACACTTTAACGGTTTAAAAGGAGAGATATTTTAGTTAAACTTGTTTGAAATTATTTTAAACTATGGCCCGACGTTCCGGATGCTTTGAAGCAGCCGTGGTCACGGGGAGACTAAAGATGGGGGATGTCTCTGACGTCGAAGTAAAAAAAAACGCCTTTTAAACTGTTAGTGTTTTATTTAAATTACTATATAGTATTTTGTAATTTTCATACAACACGATTGTAAAAGTGAAAGGGGAGAGTTAAAAAATTTATAAAAAAAAAACATTTGTATTGAAATAAAACACTTGTAACGGTTTAAAACGCCACATATATAATAATAACTCAATTTAAATAACAACACAGCGATTTCAACAATATATTACTTCGTTTTAAACAATTACAAGTGTGTTATTTAAATACAAACATTTTATAATTAGAAAGTACTAACGTCTGTCGTAAAAAGACCCCAATTTGTAACGTATTCAAATTGAGGGGCGTAAAATTTGTGTTTATTAGGCATCAAGGGCCCAATTATGTTGTGTACAATTTGGCATTACGTATTATATATCTCTCAATTAGTGACCTTGTCCGAAGAAAGGTGAATTATAATTAACCTTTTATCCGTTCCTGATTGAAGAGAACAAAATAGTTGTGGTACTACTCTATCATTAAAAATGGTTCACACACAAGCATGAAGTTCACTTAATGGTAATACGGGGTATATTACCTTATTATATTATTAGCCTATAGCATCTAAGCAAGATGCGCTATCCACCTATTTTGGCTGTCGCTTTTCGGTAATCCACGGACTAAACCCGAAACGCGGTTAAGCGGCTTTTTTATCTGTGGACGGTGGTTCGTGACCCGAACTGAATTTCTACATTACCACCACCTATCTAATATTATCAAAATTTCCAGAAGTCCAACATGTTTTAGAAAAATTATAAATATAAACATTGATTTTTAGCCATAAATTTTCCCCCAAAGACCAAAAAACAGATCACACACAGATTATATAGTAGAAACAGACACTATAAGCTAGATTGAGGTGATGTATCCATTTTCATGACAATCCATGGAAACAGTTTATTATCTGTCAAAGTATGAAATGTCATCTTTCACGTCGGCGAAAACGTCAAAACTCGTTACATCCTCTAAGGAAATCGTAATATCTGGCAACACTGATCGCTCTGGCAACTAAGCGCTATCATGTAGCGAATCCGGATCAATACAGGGTGTCCTGCGCGCCGATACACTACTTTATTCTGTAAACACCTTGTATTAGCTCCTTGTTTTTAAATTGCAATTTTATTGAAGAATTTGAAACTTCGTAACGTAAAGATAGTTCGGTAGTCGATTTTGTTTTTTTTTTGTATAATTGACTCGTAATCTTACTTCTAAACTATAACCGAATCTTTTACAGATTCTTTAAGCTTCAAGTTTAACTTTTTTCTGTACCTGTGGCTGATGCTCCACTGAACTAAAGACAGAAATATTTCAATGTAAGCCTAACCGTTTCTAAATTTTAGCAAGACGAAGAATTTACTGAACTGTATTTAAATTCAAATTAATTTGAAGTAACATATTTCAAAGACAAACCTTTTAAAAATTAAAAGGCATTATCTACACAAACATATCAGTAGGACATTTTAATACTTTTTTAAACAGAGTATTTTAACTTTTTATTTAATTAATGCCGTTCTAATTATGTTAACGTTTCTAACAATACAAGCCCTTCACTTTGTGACTGTACTCTCAAACGTCGTTTTTATAGAAATCCATTTTCCTTTCAAAGAAAACATTAATATAGCTCTGAGAAATTGAAACAAGTTCCAGTAATAAAGTATCATGAATATTAATAACTGAAGTTTAATTAAAGTTTTATTACAGTTCGACGTAGTTTTACATTTATTTCACCTTGTAACAACCGTGGAACGAATGTTCTGTGATCATTACTATAACGATTTCAACCGACTGCGGTCGAATTATCTGCATTTTGGAGTTATTTTGTGGGTTATTGGCATATATTGGTCATTGTTAATATTGGTAGTTGAAAATGATTATAACGACAAATATTTTGAAATTACCACTGTTCAATGTTCGTGAACTGCATTATTTATTTTAATAAGGTATTTATAACCACAAACATACACGAGCAAGGTACAAAATAGAATTACTCAGGATACTAGATATTTCTATTATAGAAACTTTAGCAGTAGGTCAAAGTTCCCGCTCCCTTAAGTGGGACTGGGTTTCGCTGATCGGTTTTGAAGTCGTTTAGACTGTGCCCTGCCCGACCGAACTACATTTATAACCTAAAGTTACATGTTCAACCAAGGTGGCGATACTCAAACAAAAATGAAATATTCGCTATTAAAATTCTTAATTTAAACTTCAGATGAATAGTCGTATAAAGGATTTTAAATAAAGAACGCTATGGAGTCAGTGAATTTAAGAAACTGTACTTTTTATTATTTATTTATAGGAGCCACAGAATATTAGTGTTGGGACATCAGTCCCAACGTAGCTGAGTCGACTCCTTTTCGGAGGCAACTATTTTATTTTTTTATTATTTTATATGCAATTAGTTAATTTTATTTGTAATAATTTTTATATTGTGTTTGTTAAATGTCTTGTGTTGTTTCCGAATAAACGTCTTCTATTCTATTCTTTATACTTATATTTATTTTACTACTTTTAAGTTACTTTTGTTGCATAATAGTAATATTAAATTGTAAAGTTATTAGTATCTGTAAGTTGAAGCATTTGAATTAAAACTTATTTTAAAATATGCTTTTAATATCTACATCGGTATTACCATATACAATGTGTTATGGTAATGTATTGCATATAAAATTTCTTCAAAGCAGCCCCTCCTTGGCAAGTATAAGAAAAGGGACATAAGACAAGCGAGGTAAGCGTTACAATCTACTTACCATCGATCCGACAAATTGGATTAAATTCAGTTCACCCGGGCTGAAACTTTCGACTACGATCTAACGTTATTATCCCTTATTAGGATAAAATACATGCCGTGCTTAGATGCAAAATTAAACTTATAAACGTAAGATGGTAGTGTAATCATAATTTTGGTAGGTAAGGGCCGTAAGTGTCTCTAATCGATTTTTACAAGCAACCTCTGTACAACCTTATATATTCAACCAACTGAAATATTATTTAAGTTTATATCGTTATCCTTAGGTGAATTTTTCATTATATGGTAGGTTTAAAAAAGTGAAAGCCCGTTTCCCCCTCGTGGGGCATGGGGCGAACAAATTTCTGTGTCCATTTCATTGTGATTCGTTCTTATAACGGGCAAGTAGTTGATCAGACTTCTGGGCCCTGCCTGACCGAAACAATTCTATGTTTCCCTGGGATCGACCGCCTTTGTAGCCAAATGGTTAAACGTATTGCTTAGCATTGCGTTCAGCGCGAGAGGTCCTTGGTTCGTATCTCAGGGATGGTAGGTGGAATACCCCATCTATATAACATTTACAATTATTGTGCTGTCGACCTATAATGGATATTCGAAAATCTACAGACTGGAACCGAAACGCGATTTAACTTCAAGGCTTTATCGTTTGAGGACTGTGGTTTGTGAGCCTGATGGAATTTTTGGCATTCGATACGTTTCCACATTTCGAGACCATGTCTAACATGTTTTATAAAAATTGTACGTTGATTAGAAAAAATTGACTCAATTGTGATCGAACCCACGACCTGTTTATTATTATCTATACATTGGTTTCATTACAACAACAAGCCCCCAAGAAATCTCGTAGCACATTATACAACTGGATACGTCGTAGCACTCTGTAGCGCAATCGCCTTGCTACGGGACTACGACATTGTAGCAACCAGTGACACAGCTACGAGTCGTACCAGACTTAGCTTTTATTACTGAACTTTACTACATCGTATTCAATGGAATTGAGATAACATAAAATCGTATTTTAATTTAAAAAAAATTACGTAAGTTTAATTTCATTTTCATATAATTAATTGACTAAATACTGTCTATAGTTTACGCGAACGGTTTAGAACGCGATATATTAGTTAAAAAAATCAAAGCAAGTGCAAAGCATCCGAAACTTCGGGCCGAAGTTAAAAATCATTTTCAAGTAAATTTAACTAACGCGTTTTAAACCGTTAAAGTATTTTATTAAAATTAATTGACTAATTATAATATTAACTTGAAATCTTTAATATTTGAAAACTTTGATATTTTTTACATGTTATTGCACATGAAGGCACTATATAATAAAAAAAATTGAAAATAAATTGAAAAAAAATTCGATTTATTTTTGTCCTGTCCGAGTCGTACATGTAAAAAATATTAAAGTTTTCAAACGTTATAACTTTGTAATTCTTCAATGATTTCTTAAGCTGCAAAGTAAGTGTAAGACATTGAACCTTAAAACGCAATTATTAAGGTTAAAATTACATTGCGCGAGAGGTGCATGTATCAAGTAGAAAAAATTCGAGGGTGTAGGACATGGTAGCTCAATAGAGCAACAGCACGGAACTCTGACGATTCCGGTTCATGTCCTGCCCGAGTCAAAAATTTTTCCAATTTATTTTCGATTTTTAAATCTTTAATATTGTAACACTAGGTAAGTGTCACGTGTTGATTTTTCTACGGCATATATTTTAGTCCAGTATTTAAAGATAGTTACTTTATAGTAGGTTATTTGTTAATTAGAAATTGATTTAGATTACAGAAAAATACGACAGGAGCGGAACTTGAAAGTGCGGCTACAGCGTTTCGTGTTGCCACTCTAAGCAGTGGAGCTACCGTGTCATAAGCTTTTTTTTTAAGTAAATAGCTTTTTAATAATAATAATAAATATCACGATTTAAATTAACTATAATCGAGGCTCGAGGGTGTATGGTAGCAATGTACGGCTAATAACCAAAGATCGTGGGTTCGTTCCTTACGAAGTCCAACATTTTTCTACCCAATTTATTCTTTTTCTAAAGCATGTTGGACTTCGTCTGGATATTAAATATGTGGTGTGAATATCGAAATTCCGTCCGGGTCACGAAACACCAGTTTAGTGTGTCCAGAGGTGGAAAACTTTAATCGTGAACTTTAATCGAGTTTCGGTTTCAGTCTGTGGATTTCCGAATAGGTCGACAACACATCTCGTTTAGATACAGGCTGTGGTATTACACGTACCATCAAGTAAACTCTATGCTTGTTAGTCCTCCTCTATCATAAAAAAAAATGCTAATAGACGGCCACCTTATGCAATCGAAAAATCGAGACTGAATAATAATGAATATTGGACAATCGTGTCGGTCATAAGTGCATTTAGCAATAATCTGCATCAGCATTTCGAATTGCAATGTGCGTCCTGAAACACTGTCCATAGTTTACCCGAGTAGTGCACGTTTAAATAAAACACTAACGGTTTAACACGCACTATTTATTAGTTAAAATATATATCGCGTTTTGAACCGATAAAGTGTAATTTAAAAATCGAAAATAAATTGAAAAAATTTTCGACTCGGGCAGGATTCGAACCGGTATTTCGTGCTGTTGCTCTACCGATTGAGCTACGGAGTGCTACACATCATCGTAGAATTTTTTCAACTTATTAATACATGCACCTCTCGCGCAAGATAAAGTGTTTTATTTAAATGTGTGCTGTTACGCCCATAGTTTTTATTTCAAATCTTATTTGTTGTATAATTTGAAACTACTGTTCAGTAGTTTTTCAGCGCGTTTATTCGGTAGCTATATCCGCGCTATGTTTAACTGTGTTACAGTCGAAACAACTATGTTTGTCGAAATGTAATCCCCATTCAGTAGGAAGGCAGCCACTAGCCACTGTAGCACAATATACCAAATTGCAGAGGATATCGGTATTACGAGCGTGCAATCGTGCCCTCACAGCGCTATAAAGAACGCCATTAATCTGATCAATTTGCTCCCTTTCAAGCCAAATTGCATTTATAAGGGTCAAACGAAGCGCAATACTATCCGACGGAATTAAGGAGCACTATGGTGGAATAGGGTCATACTACACAATTTCGTGGTATTGGTTTCATATAATTATCGGCATTGACACATCCCTTATCATGTACAATATCTAAATAAAACACTTTTAACGGTTCAAAACGGCATGTATTAGTTCAATTATTTACACTATATTTAATTACGGCCGGGCGTTTTGGATGCTTTGTAGTAGCCGTGGTCATTAGGGGCAAACATTTCACGTTTTAAAACGTTAAAAGTGTATTAAGAAAAATACGACTTCCATAAACTATAGGCATTACTTAATTAACCATTTTCAATATCATTATAAAATACGGCCTTTACATCTTAATGATTCAATGTCAAGCACGAGAGGTTCTAGGTTTGACTCCTCGACGAGGCTCGGAAAGTCTGATTAAATACAAGCCTGTAAATCTAAATCGATGAGTAAAACAGTCATGCAAATGAATCTGCACTATGCCCCACGTAGGGGAATTAAATAACATATGATAAATTATTGTAATGTACTTTTAGCAAGATTGTACAAATATATATATACTAAAATCGTTTATATTTAATAATTAACTTTGTACAGACGTTAATACTATTTTATTTTAATTAAAATAGTTTAAAATCTAAATATTTTCAGTAGCACATCACCCATATATATTAAATACAAAATAATTTTATGAAATAAATAAAATAAAATAATAATAATATTTTTTATGAATATTTAATGAATGAAAACATTTTTATTAAATTTTACGGTATTTTTTTTCTGACACAACAAATATAATTTTTGATTGAAGGTAGTGATAACTTTATTTAATAAGACTTAGCCTGAGATTAATATAACGGCCCAATGTATTTTTATAAAAAAATTAGCTGACCCGGCAAACGTTGTTTTGCCATATAAATAATTTTACTAAAATGGCTATAAAAAAATAGGGGTTCGTGATAAAAAAGTGAAAATGTAAGGTTGTATGCATTTTTTAATGGCACATTAGAAAAAAAAATAGAAAATTTCGTCAAAAAAATTAAATAAAAAAATTTAAGGGTGAACAACCCTTATCACTAGGGGGATGAAATTTGGTGAAAATCGGTAAAGCCGCTTTGGAGGAGTACGGTAAGTAACACTGTGACAGGAGAATTTTATATATTATATAACGGTAACCATACAACCAGACAAAATTGGTAATAAAAATATCCACCCAATTGATCAAGGATTTTCGATTGTCCAAAGCTACAATAGATTGAAGGCGCATCTAGTTTAGATGTTAAAGGATATACAGTAGTTCACTATCCTGAAGCTCATCTGTCAAAAAAAACAAAGAATGTGACAACCCTACGTCGGCGAACGCAATTCAGTCGGTTTATAGTGATGTCGGTAGTAAATCCAAGCCGAGGAGAGTCATTTGTTAGATTTTATCTTTTTCCCCGATACTTTTAATTAAGACATCTGTCCTTAACTTGCTAGCACATAAAAGGTACGTCTTGCACATATTTAGGCTTATATATTCTATTTCTGAAGTTACATCTTATTAAAACATATAATACAACATACGTCATATGCCAGAGAAAAGTATTATAGTAGAATCATATAAAGGATTTTATTTACAACCCATGACTTTTGGTGCTGTTGCTCTATTTTTTTTCAGGCGGACAGACAAGCTTGCATTCACTTGGTTGTAGGGAAACACTCCCGCCACATAACGTCTAATTAAAATGCGCTCCCAACCTATATTGACTTGCAAATTCCGAAATCCACAGACTGAAACGCTATTAAACTTCGCGACTAGTTCATTTATGGATGGCCATTCTCGACCCAGTTGGAATTTCAACCATTAATATCCAGATTTCAAGACCAAAAAAACATGTTGGTCCCGGTGGGGTCTGAACCCACGACCCGTTAATTATTATAAGCCTCAAAGCCATTAAAGAAACAAGTAGGTCATTTAATTTTGTTTCTTTTTTCAAACGTTGGTATGAACACATTGAATGCAGAATAAGAAATAGAGTCTTTTCCGTGATATTTTTTTATCTTTTTCCTAGCGCAGCGAATGCAACTCTCTAGTAGCAGATAAAACGGGACATTAATGTCAAGTAAGTAACCAGGGTACAATAAAGTTCATGAGAAATAGTTGAAAGCTCTCGAAGCGAATAAAGTTAGAATGCGACATTCCTAGGTCTCAGATCTCAACTTAAACTCTAAGTTCGGTCTAAGTTCTTTTAGTTCCAACAACCAGAGGTTTGTTACAGGGTAGATTGGTTTTCAAGGAGACTTACAAAGAAGTAGGTAGCCCATATGTTACTTTTATAACACGTCTCGGGGAGAGTTTTTATTGGATTGGAAAAGGTATTTTTGCTGAGTTGCAAATTCTCTAAATTTATACTACTATTGTGAAGCTGAAGAGTTTGTTTATTTGTTTGGTCGCGCTAATCGCAGAAACTACTTATTCGAATTGAGAGATCGTTATTGTGTTGATTGGAACCATTTATCGGTGAAGGCTTTAGGTTATAAACGATACGACACGATTACGTTATTTTTTACGATAGAGGTGGACAAACAAGCATGTAGTTCACTTAGTGGTAAGTAAATATTACTGTAGCAATATAAGATCTAAAGCAGAGGTCGACCTATTTTGGTTTTGCACATTCGGAATTTTACAGACTAGAACAGCAACGCGATTACTTCACGACTTTTTCATAAGTGGGCGGTGTTTACCAGGACGGAATTTCGATCTTCCTACCACCAACTCCATTCCATAGATTATAAATTGATTAGAAAAATGCTGGACCCGGTGGGGACCAAACCCACGACCATTTTATTAGGCATACATTACTACCATAACAACTAGAAGCCTGTCAAAAAGATGTGTTTCTTGATAAATGATAAATCTATTTTGCCGTATAAATAAACAAACATACATTCAAAGAGACCAGAAGCAATCGGTTATAACACTGGAAACGTATTAAGCCATATGTGGTAAGTCCACAGGAAAACGAGATTAATTTTCGTCAAAATATAATTTATCAAAATAAACAGCGCGCTTCGGTTCCATTTCGGAGTGCAAACACGAAACGTTTAATATTCCTACTATAATTGCTTTTGAGACTGGTGGGACTCCGAATGACATATTTTAAGACGAGGCTTAATTTAGTAGTGCCGATATCTGTTTTGCCCAGCTGAATAGAAAATTAACAACAACATCAAATCTATGTTTTAGTTATAAGATAAAATAAATCTACATTTACATAGATACTATTAAATACTTTCTATAGTTTACGCGAGTAGTACACATTTAAATAAAACACTTTAACGGTTTAAAACGCGATATATTAGTTAAACTTATTTAAAAATGATTTTTAACTTCGGCCCGACGTTTCGGATGCTTTGCAGCAGCCGTGGTGACGGGGAGACAAGTTAAAAATCATTTTTAAATAAGTTTAACTAATATATCGCGTTTTAAACCGTTAAAGTGTTTTATTTAAATAGATACTATTTTTTTATACATAAAAACTTATATACAATTTTAAAAAACCTGTTTGAACCGTTCTGACGGGTTTTTTATCCGTTGGCTGAAAGCTGAAATAACATCTACGCATTGCATAAACAATATATTATTTATTGATTATTACCAAAAAATATGTGTGTATAAAGTGTAAATAACGGGATTAGGATATTCCATGATCCAAATTCGTAATCTAACTCTTTTAAAATTTCTGTAAAATTTTTGGAAAATTTTTGTAAAGTTTTTTAAATTTGTAAAATTTTGTAAATTTTTACAGTTCTGAAGAAAAGTGAAAACTTTTAATTGGCTCTCTGATTTAAATTTTAATATATATCTTTGTTATTAGCTGAATTTTCCATTTTTATAAAAAATAAATAGTCGTGACGTAACAGTTTGCTGTTGTTCGTGGGTTTGAGCACTGCTTGTGTAATAGTTTATTTTTGTTCTTTTTTTTTCATTTATTTTGCTAGTGCAAATTTATGATTGATCACCATAATGTGGTTAATTAACAAATATTGGATATCGATACATATTTATAGCCCAGTCGATCAAATTTAGCAGCCTAATTAAGCTTCTTGTTAAAATGTAAAGGCAAAATGTCAATATTAACGTACGGTTACCTCATTATAGACGAAGCGAAGCGGAATGGAAGTTAATTAATTATTTAATATTATGTTTACTCCTGTTAGCTGTCTGTCATGTTTAAGTTGTAATGAGATTTTGTAGATTTTTCGCAAATATGCAAATCGATTTTACTGTTACTATGAAAATAAAATATATATTTTCAGCTTTTTCTATTAATTTTTAATTAATTATTTTTTATTTAATTACTTTACTTCTGTCCTATGTCATTTAAAATATTTAGAAATTTAGAACATAGTTTACAATATAAAGTTGTGCATGCCTACAGAATGCTTTGCAGTCGAAACTCAGGAAGTTAATAATATTCTTTAAATAAATTTAACTAATATATATTGCGTTTTAAACCGTTAAAGTTTTTTATTTAAATGTGTACTACTCCCACAAACTACAGACAGTATTTAAGTTGACAAATGTAATTTCTTTGACGGGTTATTTGATATAAAGGTGCCAATGTGTGGCAAGTACCAAATCAACGGGTCCGACATGCTTCTAAGCAGTTTATTTAATTTAATATTTTTTCTGAAACATATTGGACTTCGTCTGGAAATCTGGATGTTACATAGGTGGTAAGGATTAATTCCATCCCGGTAACGAAGCACCGTCCACGGATGAAGAATCCGTCAAGTTTAATCGAGTTTCAGTTTGTGTATTTTCCGAATATCCAAAACAAAAATAAGTCGATTGCGCATCTTATTTGAATGTTATTTGGCTGGGGTGTTTCATATACCATGAAGTGAACCACTTTTGTTCTCCTTTATTATAAAAAATAAAGGTTTGATTTTTATATACCTAACCTAGTGTGGCCGAATGCGAAAAGAACACAGTCAGAACTCAAACCTGCGATAGAGCGTGAAGATTTAAGCTAAGCATTTAACCGTACCGTAACACGTGAAGCGGCAGTGGTCTATAGTCCATAGATAATAATTACTGTTAAAACACCTGAAATTCCTGAAAAGTAGTACTACACTGTGCCTAAATAAAGCTTACCTTTATAACCAAGGCACTAATTATTCCTTCCATTAATATGATCATTTTGAGTACTGTCACATAAAATTCAGAATTGTAAACCGCGACGAAATAAACCCGACCCTCAACCAAGTCAAACAATATGCAATCTAAGTTCCCGCCAGGGAAATTTGGACTCTTTGTGCTAAGCACAGAGTCGTTATTTCGTTAATCCCTTATAATTTACATTAAGCGGGGATGAGAAAAGAAAATGGTCTATTAGTAGCGAGTTTTAGCAGTTTTAGCTTCTGCGACGTTACGCCTTTATAATGTTTTAATGAAGACATTTTCTCTCCACTCCCGTTGAAAAGTTGTTGGATTAACTTCGCGTCGGTTTTGAATATAAAAGGCCTGAATTACGAGTATTATGAAAATCGGATATGACACTTGACAGTACCAGATGGATTTTACGGCTGAAGTCTTTTAATCCATTATTAATCAAGCATTGTCTATACAGATTTAAATAAACCACTTTTAACGGTTTAAACCCTATTTGTTTTATTAACGGTTTATTGTGCAATTTAAATAGAAGACAGAGATATGACACATTAAATAAAACAGTTTTGACGGGCAATATGCGAAATGTATTAGTTAAATTATTTACAATTTTAACGGCCCGATATAGTTTGTATAGTGTACGAATGAGGATGGAAAGTGTCCCTAATGTCAAAGTCAAAGTTTTATCTGCTGAATCTAAGCTATATGTGCAAAAACATAGTACATACTAATTTATTAGAAACTCGGTTAGAGAGTGGCCTTATAAAACATTTTCAATAAGGAGGAAAATAAAAATGCGCATTTAACTTAGGCGTAAATGTATTAATGTATTTGTGTAATAATAATGTTAACAATTTTTGGTTCAGTGTGCTCTTCTTAACATTAGCAGACTATGGAAATGTGAATAAAAGCAGTTAGGCTACTCTGCCTCCAGCGGCCTTATATATAGGTAATTATATTATTAAATGTTAACTTTCTAAAAATTAGCAATAACTTAGTTTGTTATTAGTTTGCGAACTTACGTACACCATATCAACATTAGCCTGTTCCAACAATAAACTCGATGGCAAGAGTCATCAAGGAACAAAGAGAAACTTCACCGCCATTGTCAAGCTTAGGTTATTGATCTCATAATAACTTCTCTTCACGGTTTATGGGCGCCTGGTACATTGTATACGAAATCATATTAATAAAATCGGAGCCAATTTGCTTCATCAAAGTAAACTAAGGGCCCAATTAATAATGACATTTTATGAAGTTAACGTTTAAAAAAACACTTTACGGTTTAAAACGCGATATATATAAGTTAAACTTGTCGTGGCTGTGAAGATGTGGGCCGTAGTTAAAATATATTTTAAATAAGTACTTTACTAATATAATTCGCGTTTTAAACCGTTATAATATTGTATTTTAAATGTGTACTATTCGCGTAAACTACATACATAAAGTTGAATTGTTAACGATCGGTCATTTCTTTGTTAAATTGTATCTTAATGTTGTATTCATCTGTATCATTTGATAAACAAAGCAAGACAAGCAAAATGGATTTTCTCCTAATCTTGTGAGTAAGTTACCACTCACAATTCTTTTGGTAACAATAGTTATGTATATTATTATGAATATTATTATGAATATTTGCATTATTCATATAAAACGATCAATAATGACTATTTGACTGATTTTTTTTTTTTTTAAATAAGTGTTTTATTTAGATCAAGCTTGTTTGTTACACGTTTTATCGAATTACAAATTCAGAAAAGATTCATTCAAGATGCCAAAAAAAAAAAATGATCAAAATTGAAATTTAAGCACCTTCCCGTTGTCAGATTGATCTGAAATTTGGTACACCAATTTAATTTAGATGACAATACAATATAATAAAATCAAAAATATTATAAATCTAAGATGGCCGATACAAAATGGCGGATTACATATTTTTCCTTAACCCCCTCAATATGGGTATCAAATGAAAGGGCTACACTAGTAAAACCTGATGATTATGTCAAAATTAAAAAAAAATGTAGTTTTCAGTGCACATAACTTAAAATGTTTAATTTTTTTTTTTTTTTGTTGATATCTGTTTTAAATCACACAATAGACAAAAGTATAGGTAAATACAACAACAATATTTTAGCCTTTACTAAGTATGTCCAAATAGAAAACTTAATTATACATAATAGTATTTTGTAAAGATAAAATGTCCACTTCTCACAATTAACTAGTGCAATGAAACGAAAAACATTACTAGGTATGATAAATGTTTTCTAATTACATTCGCTTTGGTATTGTTCTCTTATCTTCTATTTAAACTACGTACCAGTAACTTTCAACTCTATCTGTAGAAACATAAAGTTTATTTTTAACTACAAAGACAAAGTGGCTTTTGTTTCCTGGCAATTTATTTTAAACTTTATTTTCAGGTCGATAAAGTTTATTTAGAGCGAAGTCTAATGATGCCCTGTGTATTCCTTATTAAATAATAGTAAAGTTCTATTTACAGAAAAATGTTTCTGGTGTGGGTGTCTATGTTGGTCCAATAGTATTTATAAGACTGATTTTGATCAGACATCAACTCGCTACAGTTACCTTCTAACTGGGCCAGCTATTCAGTTCAACAGCTAAACTCATAAAGTACTACACAACAAACTCTTAGTTTTATATAAAGTTTGTTTGTAGGTTTGAACGCACTAATCTCCGAACCAACCGGTTCGAATTAAAAAAAATCTTCTTGTGTAGGTTAGAGCATTTATCGAGGAAGACTATAGGCTATTAAACATATAGCTGCTTTAAATGATCTAAAAAATGTCAGCGATAGTATATGTATATCTATTAAAATTAACTCAAAATAATGTCGGGGTGCGACCAACGTGGTAAACAGCTATAATTTTAGAAAGATAGGAGAAGTTTTTCAAAAACAGTTCTTTACGCCCAAATTAATTCTACACATGTGGCACACCTATATTATCTGAATGAATGAAGGCCTGTTAAAAAGATGTGAGGTGACTGCCCCATGCCCCACGTAGAAGCGGGATTTGATATACTTTTTGTTTGTCTCTCGTTATGCATTAACATTCCATAAATAAAACAAAAATGATCGCTTTGAACAGTAATCGCCCAACTATATGATGTGAGAAGAACTCTTCAGAAACACTCATCACCACTATCGAACCCTTACAAAAAGCATCATTAAGCGAAGTGGAGTACACAACACATTTCAAAATTGATTTGATTTTTTCCCAAGTACTTTTCCGTTTGGTAGCATAAATGTTAAGAGTAAAACTGGAGCTCTGCTGGTATATTATCATCGACATAATACGCTATTGGGTCTGTAGGCCCGCCTGTGCAACACTGCTTTACAGCAGAGTAAAGAAATATCTATACTAAGATATAAAGCTGATGAGTTTGTTTGTTTGAATGCGCTAATCTTTGGAACTACTGGTGCAAATTGAAAATTTCTTTTTTGTGTTAGTTAGAACATTTATCGACGAAGGTATGTAGGCTATAAAACATCGCGACGTGACTAATAGGAGCGAAGAAGAGCAGCGGGAAATTCATCTTTATGGATTGTGTGCGTACGCTGCAAAAACGGTTCAAAATACTCAAAATATATGTGCTAAAGAATGATTTCTCTTTAAATGATCGAAAAAAAAAAAAGCCACACTATCGGCCTTATTACAAAAAATACTTAAACCAGAACTGCAGAGTCTTGGTTTAACTCTTAAATCATGGTCTAAATAAATCTAAGTCAATACCATAGTTCGTCTAGTACAAACGTTAAACTTCGTTTTGTAATAAGGATTTAAAGTAAACCAGGGTTCAAACCAGGTTTGGGAGTTAGTCCTTGTTTTGTAATAAGAGTGAATATGTCTATCGTTTAAGATTAACTTGCAAAAACGACGGGACGCGACTGAGGTCGTCGATAACAGTTTACATTTATAAAGATGAAGCGGACGTTTACAAAACCAAATTTGGATGCCTAAAATAACGATTCTACGCGGACGGAGTCGCTGACACAGCTAGTTTTAATTTTAAGTACACATGTTAAATGTAACGTGGATTAGCTAGCGTCAACTGAACGTGTAGCTGCAATTTGTTGTCGTTGACATCTGACAGAGCAGCCTTTATGACAACCTCGTCCGAAACGAATGCTTCTCCTGTCGTGTGACTTGTTATGTTGTCGTATTAACAGGCTACAAAGCTACACTGTTGGTATAACGTCAGTCAAACGCCTGATTAGTTTTAGAGCCCCCCGGAAACGCGTAACTCATAAAAAAAATATACTATCATTGAATGTTAGATGATTGCAGATTACGAGCTGAAACGTTGGAAACCAAGGGTAGTATTTTTTTTTTATTATCTAAACCTTTACATAATTAGAAAAATTACAAATAAAATAATAGATTATTATTTGAGAGATTGATATTTAAAGAATTGTAATATGTGTAAATGAAACAGTTTAAACGGTTTAAGACGCAAGTTATTTTGGCTAGCTTTTTTACTATCTAGCGTAGACTGTGAACTGAGACTTAGACTTTTTGATACTCCATCTTCAGTGACCACAACTTCGGCAAAGCATCCGAAACGTCGGATTGAAGTTAAATCGGCCGAAGTAAAAATAAATTAACTAATATATTTCGAGTTTTAAACCGATAAAAGCGTTTTATTAAAATGTCTGCTACATGTGTAAACTACAGATAATAAACTACAATTCCATATCTTATAACAAAATGAATATGTAGATTCCTTTGATACTACCAGAAAGCGTAGCGTTCGTAAATATTGCTCAGGCTTCAGAGAAGAGAGTATGTGACGTCATATGCAGCAAGTTGCAATATATTTTAACTACAAACGATACGTACTATGTCTGGCATCTGGATATTGTTGTTTTAACTCGGTTTTGGAAATAAATTGGTGTTTCCTTGTTAGTACAGTCCAGCATTTAATCGATTTTTACTATATAGTTAGCAATAACATGTGAAAAATATTAAAGTTTTAAATAAAACACTTTAACTGTTTAAAACGCGATATAAATTCGTTAAACTTATTGAAAGCTTTCAAACGTCAAAACTTTGTAATTTCATCGTCAATGATTTTCTTCATCTGCATAAGACATTGTAATTTTATTTGTTTAGTTTGAAATTACTGAAAAAATTGACGACGACGTTTAGGACACGGTAACTCAATTAGTTAAAGCAACAGCACTTTGTTATAAGATAAATTTATTAAAGCTAAAACAAAAAAAAAGAACTAAACACAAAATACGCATATACAGCACAGAATATTATATGCCATTGGGTACGAATTCACAATTATAATTGATTACAAATAGTCCGCTGCTAAATTGTAAATACTAACATTTCTAACAATATATGTGGACTAACACACAATTAATTTCAGTCAATTATAATATGTAAATAAATGGACTATAGAGACCTAATTATAAAATGATGCAATATTGAGAAATATTTATTTTCTTTTTTTGCATTATTTAATCTTTTTAACGGCGCAAATAATATAATGTTTTAAATAATTTCTTAATATTTGGTTTCTTTTATAGTTCTAAGTAGGTAGATTATTAATACGCATAAGAGTTATTTTTACCATAATTTGTGAGTGGCATATAAACAGATATCAGTAATTTCTTGCGCGTTTAATTTTGACTGTGTCTGTACAGCCTGTGACGGACAAACTCATACCGGATTCTTAGTAATAAAGACAGTTGCTTTAGCAATTGGATTCTAAAAAATAGTTAGTATTACTTTCTGATCTTACATCTCTACAAATTCTGTTATTTCACAGACAGAAAAATATAGTCAGCTTAATTTAAGCCCGTGAGGAGAATACCAAAATTGACAAAACAAAGTTCACGTTCAAAAAGCTGTGCTTTGTAAACTCTCACGTATACAGTCAATGGATTATCCGTATTCGGAAGTAAAAACATCCGAAAGCACATTCTCACCTAAATGAATATCTGTATATATACCAGGATATACGAAAACAAGTGTGACAATTGACAATATCATTAATATAATTAAGCCATTTATAGAACAAAAATGGCGATCAAATTATTATTAAAGAGATTATTTCCACAAAGCCGCACTCAAACCCCGACAAAACAAAATGTCAAAATGAATTGTTTCCGAGTATTTATGGATGCTGTACCATCACTTACCAGGCAAGCAGGAGGGGAGCACTATCTTTATATGCAATTGGCGAAATATCCCTCTTTTGTGTCGCCGCTATCTCATTTACTGGGAGCTAGAGGGGAGTTGTAGGGTTGCCACTTTAGGATATGAAATTCCTAAGCATACCAACTTGGGGAGTACCTACCTCTTTTGTTTAGTTATTATTTATATATAGAGGGTATGTAAGCTAAAATTTTACATATAAACATCCGTTTACCCTATTTGTAATTATTGAGATTTTTTTTATTGTGAAAGAGGTAACGTTTGGCCGTGCCTCACCTGATGTTAAGTGAGCTTTCGTTGTTTTTGTATTTATGGTCACTGTTTACAGGAAACAAACCTGTGAAGTAAAAATCTTCGTTTCAAAAGCTCCAAAAAGGGGGACAACGCATGCCTAACTTGTTACGTTAGGCATGTTATCTTCCATCAAGTAAACCACATGTTCTTCGGCCTCTGGCATAATAAAAAAGTTCTGTGGATGTCCTTGATGTCAACAAATATTAAACAATTTACATAAACAGATGCATTTATTTACAGACTTTACTTAAATGGTAGGTGGCAACCCTAGAAAAGCGTTGATTGTTCGGATTAAAGCCCTTAAATTTCGCAAAGAAATTTAAATCGTATCAACTAAATATTAAGGTCTATTTTCCATCAAGTTACATAATTCCTATTTCCAATATCATGTGTCCGTGTGTGAGATTGCGGATTTTGTGTGTTTTTTTTTCAAGTAAATGGTGTTTGAGCCCTTTATAGCTTTGTCTATACGCCATACGCGTATTGAACTTAACACGCAAATGTAATTAATTCTATGATTGTTTATTAAAGAAATTCACTATAAAATACTCAAATTTGTGTGTATAATTAGAGTTTAGAAACGTTCTTATTATACTTGACTAGGCGGGACTCGAAGCCACGACCTTAGAATGTTTTTTTTTAACCTAAGATTATATCGGGCCATAGGACCTAAAATTTACAAATTAACTTAAATAAACAACATGGAGATTTTAACACCATGAATAAACTAAAACAAATAATGTACATAATTATAGAATTATAATAGAAGTTTAGTAGCATCCTAGTGTTCCCCGAAAATGGAAAGGTGGGTTGGACTCCTTTTTATTATTTTTTTAATTTTAAAGAGAAAGTATATTTATTTTATTTTACCATTTTTATATTGATTGAATCTTCTTATCAGGATATTAGATTAATCCGAATACTTTAGAATCATAATTTCTGTACATATACAAGTTTTAACTACGTACTTTGCTTGGGCTAAAAATAGAATATCGAAATATAGGGCAAATTCTTGTTATAATGACGTGTGACAAACAAACATTCCTTGAAGTGACCAAACATCCAACACCGATTACCGCCTGAGCTTACAACTCCGTGGGGAAACCACGTCTATATACTTATATGACCCTAGTACCTCATTCCCAGATAACATTGTAACGTTTGAATTTCATTCTAAGCGGGGAGTTTTTAATCTGTATTATTTTCCACATTGAAAGCATCAATTTTATTTAAGCTATATAATTATACTAACTGTGCCCGCGACTTTGTCCGCATGGAAAAGTGACTTGGGGTAGAATTTTTAATTACTGAGGCGGTACTTTGTCACATCACTCCTACTCTAACTTCCACTCTCATTCCTACATTCACTTCCACGCCCACCCCCATTCCTATTCCCAAAAAGCCAAAGACCACGAATTTCTATACAAATATTTCGTCTTTTTTGGCATTAAAAAGCCTATATCCTTTTTTAGGTTTAAAAAAAAAATTTCTGTGTACCAAATTTCATTTAAATCAGTTCAGTAGTTTCGGAGTTAAAGCCTGACAGACAAAACGACAAAGTTACTTCCGCATGTATAATATTAGTATAGATAGTATAGTTTATAAGTTACAGCGGGTTTATTTATATTTGTATCAAATCTAGAGATGGTATGACATTTATTGTTTTAAAATGAACAATCAATCTATCCATATACTAGACGTGATTTTTCTGATTTTTTCAAACTAAAAAAAGTTCGACTCGGGCAGAACTTGAACCGGCATCGTCAGCGTTCCGTGCTGTTACTCTACCAATTGAGCTACCGAGATTTTTTTTTCAATATTTATAATATTTTTAAATAATATAGTGCCTTCAAGAGCAATAACATGTGAAAAATATTTAAGTTAAGTAATCATTTGTTGAGACGGTAGCTCAATTGGTTGTAGATGCCGATGTAAGTTACGCCCTTATCGTAAATTTTATTAAATCTAGATAAATTTTTAATTTAAACAATAAATGGATTTAAAACCAATTTTTTTATAAATTATTCTCCAACTAAAAAATACGCTACAAAAATCCATCCAGCAACCTCGGAGTTTGAAACTGCTGTCCCGTAAAAAGCCAGTTACGGCAGGATATTTTTTACAAAAAAAGTTTTTGTGCCTCCTCTGTTTTCACCGTAGTTGCCTCCAGTTAGAACGGTTCTCATTAAAAACCTACTATTTGTTCCCATAAGTCTACTTAGTCTGTGCAAACAAAACCACAACGTCAGCCTTTCATAATCAAACACATTCGATGTGCAAATACGGATGTTTTGAGCCGTAATGCATTATCGGGTATTAAACATTCGTTTCGTTTTAACAGATTCGTTACGTTTCTAAAAATACAATTAAATTCGGAGCTTTTTTAATACGCTGTCAACCTATTTTGGTTTGGATATTCGGAAATCCACAGACTGAAACCGAAACGCGATTAAGCTTCACGGCTTTTCCATCTGTGGACGGTGATTCGTGACCCTGACGGAATTCGTATATTCCTGCCACCCATTTAATATCGAGGTTTCAGACGATGTCCAGCTTGCTTCAGAAAAATTTTTGATTGAAAAATTTGAAACACCGGTGGGTATTAGCTATACATTGCTACCATTAGAACTACGAACCCGTCTAACTAAATAGGCGTGACATTTATTTATTGCAAGTGCAATAAATCTATATTTTCATAATGTGTTTGAAATGCTTAGGAATTTTGAAGACAAAGCTGTATTAACTCGTTATGGTGAACTCACAGTAGGTACTTGAAATTTATTTTTTCCGCTGACCTCAATCTTGTGATTTTGGAATATGTAATAAAGAGTCTAATTGCGTGTCTGTATAAATAGAAAATCAGATATCGCTTCCATGATGACGTGTAAGATACGATAGCACAATTGTGGATGCCAGCGAAAGTCACGTCCGTGTCGTCAATTTTTTAATCTAAATAGTTTTGTAGTATGTAGTGTATAATTAATAGTAAGCAGTATAGGTACAATAATAATAGTTAAAATACTGAATATGAGAATGAGAAAATGACAGTTCGTATCGCACCGTATTTTCCGAGGCTTTCGTAGATTCGAGAGTGGGAGTTAAACAAATGTTAATAGAATTATATATACAGTATATATGAGACTAGCTGAGTCAGTGACTTCGTCCACGTAGAATTGTTATTTTGCGCATCAAGTTTGTTTTTGCAAATCTGTCGCACTCTATAAATGTAAGCTTTTACCCACGACTTCATCCGCATCCCGTCGTTCCTGCAAGTTAATCTTAAGAGATAGATATATAACGTCACAATCATTTTTTAGATCATATAAAAAAGGATAAACTCTCTCATACATATTTTTTTGGTGTCTTGAACCGTTTTCTTAGGATACGCATCTGAAACCCACAGAGATGAAGAATTTCCCCCGTTGTGTTCACATTTCCCGCTGTATCTTCGCTCCTATTAGACACAGCGCGATGTTTTATAGCATATAGCCTTCCACGATAAATGCTCTAACCAACACAAAAAGAATCAATCCAAACCCATAGTTCCTGAGATTAGCGCGTTCAAAAAAACAAACTCTTCAGCTTTATATATTAATATAGATTACTGCGTGATATTAAAAGATTTAAACAATGCATAAAAATTGTAAATTTATATTGTTCGTTCAGCATAAATATATATCATAGATTTAAAAAGATGTAATACAAAGTCGAAAACTTTAAGGACCTGTTTACACATGTAAACTACCAAGTAGTTAGCAACTGATAATCTCATGCGATAAGTAATTTGAGTCCTAAACATACAGAAAAGGACAGAACTTGTGATGTTTGTTAAGTCTTCCAATCATTGATCGCCTATAATTGGTATAAAAAATAAAAAAACTTGTTCTTCTATAAAAATGTTTTCTTAGTGTTAAATAGTAAAAACTATATTTATATTTTTTTCGATTGCCTACTCAATCTATCAATAGTCTATCTATCTATACTAATATAAACAGCTGAAGAGTTAGTTTGTTAGAACGTACTAATCTCTGGAACTACTGGTTCGAATTGGAAAGCTATTTCTGTGTCGGTTAGAGCATGTATTGAGGAAGGCTATAAAATATCGTGTGAAACAGGAGCGATAGAAAATGTGGAAAAACGGGGACAAATTTATCTTTGAGGATATTCGTTGTCGTGCTCTGCGAATTAAGTAAAAAATATGTATGATAGAATGATAGAACTTTAAATGATCTAACAAAATACTGTCTATAGTTTACGCGAGTAGTACACATTTAAATAAAACACTTTAACGGTTTAAAAGTCAACAGTCACCCCATGACCACGGCTGCTGCAAAGCCTCCAAAACGTCGGGCCGAAGTTAAAAATCATTTTCAAATAAGTATAACTAATATATCGCGTTTTAAACCGTTAAAGTGTTTTATTTAAATGATCTAACAAAAATCCGCGACACTAGCACTCTTTTTACAAATCGAAGACTAACTCTCGAGCCTGGTTAAAACCCTGGTTTACTTGAAATTCTCATTACAAAACTAAGTTTAACGTTTGTGCTGGACTAACTATGGAACCTTAGAACATAGTTTAAGAGTTAAACCAAGACTCCACAGTCCTGGATTAAGTTTTTTTTTGTAATAAGGCCGTATTACAGGAGATAGACATTCTTTTAAGCCAACTATTCCGCGGACCAGCAAGTTTTAAATAGAATTATAAAGATCTGTTTCCTACCTTACAATTGCAATATGCATCTCAATAACTATATCATCATGGATAATCTCTGCAAATCCCGGGATGGGGGGTGAGAAGGGAAAGCTTGTCAGCAAACAGAGATCGGGCAAACATCGATGGGGAATTGAAATGAGTATTAATATTCAATTGTGATGTGAGCTATAATTATGAATGTCAAATACATTGTAACTGTTTGTGTAAATTAAAATTACAATGATTATTCTACTTTTTAATTGATTTTCCCAGTTATATGACAACTTAACAAGATGCGCTATCGACTAAAATCCACTGACTTAAATAAAGAGATCAAATTTCACAGCTTCATTTGTTGATGGTCGTTCATGGCCCGAGAGAATTTCCATATTCCCACCGCCCATTTCATAGCCGGTTTTTTATACCAAAATGTAACAGAAAATTTGGAAATTGATTTTAAAATTCTTGTTTAATGTGTGACTGGTTTTTAATAGAAAAAATAGTGTTTTTTTGAATCGTTATATGATCAATGAGAATAAACAAAAACTTAAATACTGTCTGTAGTTTACGCGAATAGTACACATTTAAATTGTCTCCCCGTGACCACGACTGCTGCCTGCTCCTTTTAATTACCAAGTTTTTATTACAATTTCTTACGTACTTAATGTGTAAATTTTCTTCCTTGTTAGAGCGGGTTCCTTCATACACCAAGCATTTTTATCATTTAATTATTGGGTTGTTCGGAAAGTCATTTCGTTTTTTTTGGACCATGAAAGACAGTTTTCGTATAATGAATAAATATTTTATTAAATTATATATTGGCCATTCTGGTCCACACACCTTTTGCCATCTCGTGTGGTTATTCGCCGATTTGCATCAACTAATGCCTTTGTCGCATCTTTGTTAGATTCGACCGGCCTTCCAGACCGTGGTGCATCTTCGACTTCAAAATTGCCAGATCGAAATTTTGCAAATTTGAGTTCTGGCACTGGCGTACTGTTAACACGCCTTCTCCATACAAATCCGTCAATTTTTTTCTCGGTTGGATAGCATTTTTACCTTTTCTGAAGTAAAATATGACGAGATGCTGCTTATTGCTCTCCATATTTAAAAGGGCACCAACCAAAAACTAGTGTGTAGAATTAATTGAAACTTTTTCACACACAAGCCTTGAAAGATCAGCTCTCAAGACATATAATGGTTATGCGGCTTAAGTGTGAAGTTGGTTTCAAAAAAACGTAATTAAGTCCTCTGACGGGAAAAAACGAAATGACTTTCCGAAAAACCAAAATTCCCGATTTCCGAATTTCCGAAATTCATTTCGTTAATAACCCTTTCCAAGCAGTTTTTGTTTAAAATAAGATTTAAACTTATTTATTGACTTCACTAGGGATTTTATTAAAATACCGAAGGTATGCAGTTACCTTGAAAAGAATTACCTGTTTTAGTAAGTAAGTAAGAATCACGTTCAGCCGTTGGTCATGATATAGTTATAGCCTGCCAATCCACACTGGAGTTGCGTGGTGGGTTTATGAGTGTGCGAGAGGAAAGCTGTGCCTAGTTGGATCAATACATAGAAACGAAACGACACTGACTGACATAATCATTTTATATTCAGATATTTATCGGGATCGTGTTATTTGGCTCAACGACATTCTCTTTCCGAGCTGCCAAGCAGAACAACGGAGTATCTGAGAGAGATATAGATATGCTAAATAGTTTTCTGAGAATAGAATTGTAAGATATCTAATAGAAGGCTTATTGTGTAACGTTTTATCTCAAACTCAAAACTATAAATTATGGCAAATAATTCATATTTTTAATTTAATAATTTTATACAAAGAATAGTGCTCGAGAAATGGTTGAGAAAACTTAAAAAGTAAAACCAAGTAAAAATCTATTATATATGTAAAAAGTTGTTAACCCGTATTTAATACCTGTCTATAGTTTACGCGAGAAGTACACATTAAAATAAAACACTTTAACAGTTTAAAACGCGATATATTAGTTAAACTTATTTGAAAATGATTTTTAACTTCAGCCCGACGTTTCGGATGCTTTGCAGCAGTCGTGGTCACGGTAAGACCCGGTTATCTAAACCCGTATTTTTTCTGGAATCCGTACTCAAACTCGGTAATAGAAAAATAATTAGAATATATGCAATAGTTGACAAACCCGACTTTTGACCCTACCAGGGTCATGAACCTTCTTCCACAGATGGAACATCGAACAGTTATATTATATATTTAGATTATTATATGTTAAGAAAATTTGATGTAATGTGCGCTTTTGATAGCGTACATAAGCCAGCCGCGGTCATGTTATCATTGTATCAACCTTTTACATGGTCAGGTCATTCGAGCCGGATTATGTACAATATGACGTATTTAATACAGCGCAATCGACCTTAAAGCCTCTCCCTAGAACCTCATACTGCTTAGGTCAAGCGGTTTTAATAAAAACGTCTTCGTAAAAAGCTGTTCAAGCCGTCAAAGCGATATCCTCAGGGCTCTTGTCAAAGCATTCTTTAACGGCTAGGCTGCTAATGACAGCTTTGGCCTCAAAGAAAAGCTATATTTTTAAGTTTTAGCAATATCTTAGTATCGGAGCTTTGTGCATTACAAAGTTTCGCTTTGCAGTTAAGCATAGCGTAAACTTGGTAAAGGGATGGTTTTATGTACGGCGTTTAATGCGTCTGTTAGTGAGAAGAGTTTGAAGTTTATATAATAACTAAATTAACTAATGTGCTTCTTAAATTAAAACAAAAGGGTGAACTACTACTCATAAAACACTAACTACTACACTAAAAATAATTTTCAAATAAGTTTAACAAATATATCGCCTTTTAAACGGTTAAAGTGTTTCATTTAAATACTCCGGTTTCCTTTAACGGACGAATAACCTACTTCCAAAGGTAACTCTAGACCGGGACTCGTCAAATTACATTTATATGTGACATATAATTATCGTACGTACATTGTTCAAATGCGCGTGCGTCACAAAGTCGAAAAGGGCAGATACTAATATATCATAGATCATAGATTTTCATCAGTGACTCTCTTACGCAATATGTTTAAAATTACGTGGTTTTTCGGATTGGTTCCCATTTTATCATCATCATGTTTCATTTTTATTTCCCCTTATATAGCAGGCCAAAGAACCAAAGAATCTCTTCTTAAAATATAAATAGAAGTTTCTTCTACTCACCAACTAGAAGAGTGTAGCAGATATAGACAGTGCGAGTGAGGCACGCGCGAAATGGGACGCGCGGCATGGTGCGGGGGAGGGGTGCGAGCGAGACAGAGAACAGCTCATCTGCACGGCATCTGAGGGAGATATCATCACTCATAAGTATACAATATATAGGTTTTTTATAAAGTACATATAAAAATATGTGCTGTATTTTAATATTTTTCACATGGGGCATTTCATGTCAAGCTTGGCATGGAATGCCCCATATGTTATTGCACATTTAGACTAAAAAAGTGCGCGAGAGCTGCATACCTAATAGGTTAAAAATCTACGATGACGTGTAAGCCACGGTAGCTCAAACGTAATACAGAAATCTAAATAACAAACTATACAGTTTATAAAATACGACGTAAACAAATACAAAAACAATAACTTGAACCAACAACTGTTTTTTATTTATCTGCATCAAAATTCTATCCGGGAACCACCGTTCATAGTTAAAAAATCCGTGATGTGTAAATTACGGTTCCTATTCTAAAGCAAAATCCATGTTCGTATGTTATCCTATTACCCTTTCATAATTACAATATTACGCGGAATAACTATTCCCAACGTACACCATTTTAACGGAGAGAAAGCCGAAGAGTTTGTTTGATTGCGGTAATCTCAGGAAGTAGTGGTTCGAATTGAAATTATTTCTGATCAAAATCATCTTATGGCATTTGAACTTTTTCCAGGTCAGCTAGTCCAAACGTAAAATATTGCACGACCAGAACGCGCAGCGCACTTAGAGAATGTTATTTTAAAACCGCGCAAAGTTTCCCCGACCTAGAAGAGTCGGCAAGAAACTGAATAGTACGATTAGAGCAGCTAACACCGGGGGCGTAGCTAGTCCAGTAATAAGAGTTTTAAACTTGAAGCGCATAATCCGTGCTTAGCTAAGCTGTTAGACTTCGCTTAATCGCACTCCACACGGATCGCGCAGGCTTCTCGGATTATCTTCTAAGCCGTTTGAAGCCGAATCCTGGACACTTGTTATCGTTCGATACTCAAATATCAATTACCGCTCGTCAGCATTTATTTTTAGCAAATAGTAATTACTATCTGCGCTCGCGTGGAATAATTATTGAGCATCTAAATTTATGTTTGCACGTCCTCGCTTTAAAAATTCTGTTGTAACCGACTCGATCTTGTTGTTGCTACTTAATCTTAAAATACGTAGTGTCGCGTACGCCTTATATTTGAAACTAGCTGTGCCCGCGACTTCGTCCGCGTCCGGAATAGTGAGTTGGGGTAGAATTTTTAATTATTTAGGCTATTTATGTTGTATAGCAAATCTATGTTGTAAGTGTTGTAAGTCAATTTTGCCACAACACTCTCACCTCACATCACTCCCACCCCCACTCCTCTTCCCAAAAAGCCAAAAAAGAAAGTTTCATTGTTCTAGCTTCAAAAACCACGAATTTCCATACAAACTTTCATCCCCTTTTTCGACCCCTATTAACCCTTTTTTGGCATTAAAAAGCATTAAAAAATTAAAAAAGTAGCATATGTCCTTTCTCAGGCTCTATAATATCTGTGTACCAAATTTCATTTAAATCAGTTTAACCGTTTCGGAGTTAAAGCCGGACAGACACTAAGTATAGACTATTTTACTCAGTGATAATGTATCTTTCTAATGAAAAAGGAAATATTAAAATCGGTCCAGTACTTTTTGAGTTTATCCGTTACATACAAAAATACAAATCTTTCCTCTTTATGTCCCATCGTTCGGGTCGTTCTTGCAAGTTAATCTTAAAACATAGACATATAGCGGACTTTTTTTTATATCATTTAAAGGAGAATCATTCTTTCATACATAATTTTTAGTTATCTTGAACCATTTTCGCAGCGTACGCATCTGAAACCTACCGAGATGAAGAATTTCCTCCGTTTTTTTTCACATTTCTCGCTGTATCGTCTCGCTATTATCCTATTAGAGTCACATCGGAATATGTTTAGCCTATAACCTTCCTGGATAAATGCTCTAACGAACACAAAAAGAATTTTTCAATTCGAACCCGTACTTCCTGAGATTAACGCGTTCGACCAAACAAACAAACAAACTCTTCAGCTTTATATATTAGTATCGATAGAGCTGAAGCAAATATATTCAGGAAATAGTAATTATTTGAATCGCATTTTAGGACCTACATAATATTATTTCGGTCTTCCAACGCCTAAGTACGCTGTACTTGTAACACAACTTCTGTCTTGCCCCTTTATTCTTATTAATGCGAACTAAGAAATGTATTTTTGTCCAACGAAAAAAAACGGCTATAAGGCTAGCTTATATTAACAAACCAATATTAGTATTTATCTGTTTGCTTTTATCCTCTTTTAGTCGAAGTAATTTTAAATAAGGTGAATAAGGATTCGTCTCGCTTGATAAAGCTACTCAAGTTAGCTTAAAAGTTAAATCGTAATCAAGTTTAACGGATAGCGATAAGCTTTATAACAAAGCTTAAAGCGCAAAAGAACTAGAATTTTCAATTAACTCCGTCAAAAACTTGAATCTCATTGTTATAGAGAACTAAGACTAGCGTTTGGATTACCTAGTATTAAACAGAATTTAATATATGTATTATTTAGTAGATGGTGATTCTAGATATGTTGCTGAAAAGAGGGATCTCAGTATAGGTATATAGTTTCTCAAAAGTAAGAATCAATAATGCTTTATCCGAGTTTATTTTATAAAATATATTTCGGAAATTATCATAATTTACATTAATTTTTATGTTTAAATGCATAATATTCTGTTTCCTAAGTTTCACAACCCGATGTTGTGCGAAGATTAAATTTACATTATTTCTTTGAGTTAGAAAAGTTAATAAGGCCGCGTCGTAGGAAAGTGGTTAAACGTGCCAACTTTTGCGTTAAGTATTAGAAGTTCTGGGTTTGAAACCCGGGGAACAATAAATAGCTTCAGTCGGGCAGAGCGGAGAAGTCTGATTAACTATTTACCTATAATTATAATCAATCCATAAAACGGATTTTAACCCCACAAGATAATTTCACTGTAAAACACAAACGCCTCAAAAATTTTAGATTTCAATAACATTTTTATCACGAATACAACTTCATATTTTAATTACCAATTTGCTTTCTTTTCTCTTTGTAGTCCCAAAGAACGTGTACAGATAATCTACACGACGCGGACCTACACCTCCTTGCTAAATACACAATAGGGAACTGTCAAATTTGACAGCCGCACAGATTACATTATGTCAGATTGTCAACGAGTGGATGCGAGGGATTCGGGAGTTGATTATTGTCCCCGAGGGAACACCGGCCCTTATCGCAATTCGAATGGTATTAACATGGATTAAGTTTGAATCAACGTTATGCTAATGAGAGGTCATTTACAATTTAAATGCGAAATTCTCTGCATAACATTACTTCTAGATAATACAGGGAACTCGCTGTAACGTGTCTCAAATACGTATTCAACTTGCGTCTATAAAACTACTTTTATTATCAATAATTAATACTAAGTAATCCGTTTAACTTAGTTGTCTTAAAAGTTATTTATTTATTTATTATTTATTTATTTTATTGAATAGTTGTCTTTATGTAGCAATAATTATTAACATTGATAAATTTGGTAAATACAAATTTTCACGACAAAGTTGACATCAAAAATCCCTAATAATTCTTATTTATACATTTACAATTTTAAAATACGTAACCATGTCTTCATTTGTCACATATGTACATGTTAATTCATATTTGATAAACTGTCATATTTAAAAATATAAGAATACGATACAATAATAAATATTCTACACATATCGTACTGAAGTTAGACTAACCTTTAAATAGTCTTTAAGCTATATAAAAGAAGTACATTTAAAGATTGGAATAATAAAAATATAGTAATAAATGTATCGATAGAATGAAATCTTGCGTAAATCTTTAATTTTGTAAACAGTTCCGTGATGTTGCTCTACAGCTTTTAGGACCCGGTAGCTCAATTGGTAGAGCAACAGCACGGTTCAAGTCCTGCCCGAGTCGAAAATTGTTTATTTATAATTTTTAAATTATGAACCTAATTTTGTTAAAGTTTGTACATTATTTTGATATAATGACTAAATAATATAGCAAAACTATACTAAGCTATCAGTCTGTTAAATTGTTGACAATGTTATTTTTTGTATTGTGTACTTACCGCGAAATAAGGGACGGAACGCAAAACAACACAACCGCCCGTTTCGAGCGACGCGCAAATACTAAAATTTTGGCACGAACCCCTCCCGCATAACAGCCCCTATCAGCTTAGATCAAATCACGCTTCACGATCCGATACGATTTAATATAAATGATGTAAGATTCGTAGGTCAAGAAACGGTTACAGAACTGATGTTGATGATATCTGGGTCTAGAGAAAGAGAAAGAGAAGACTTCTTAAAGAAGAAAGTAATATATATAAACACTCTATCACGCCCTACCATCATCTTTATTTTCTATCTACTCTAGTGTTCTTTCTACCTTTCTTTGAATCCCTAACCCAGCACCGAATAATTATGGCAAAAAACCTTCCAAATTAGACAAAATAATGTTTTTAAATTTTTAAACCCTTTTGCGAATATAATTTTCAGCCTATTATTTTACATAATGTATTATTAATCTATTAACAAATTTGTAACGCTATCATCAATAGAAAATGGTACAAGGCATCTTATTATAACTATAAAACAAATGAACACAATACTGCATTATACTGTTTTGTGTAGTCGTAATATAAAAGCGTGGAAAATCCTGCGTATTTACATTCAGCAAAATGTCGTATCCAAGTCGTGGGGTGTCAATGGGACTGTGTCCCTGTCTTTTAATGCTTTTCCTGCTTCTGGTGAGTTTTTATTAGTCCTACGTAATTATACATTTAAAATATTACTTGTTTTTATCAACCAAGGCAATTTATTGTCAAAATAATTTTAATTTCGAATTACATCGATGGCGACGCTCCAGCAAAGCATGGCTGTCGTAGTGGGTTCGAGTACCACCTGTGTCCTTGTTATATTTGTTTAAACACTTACTATAACACGCTAACAAAGTTCTTGTTGATATATGAAACATCAAATCGTTCTTGTGGACCTAAGGTGTATAGTAGATAATAATAATAGTTTTCATTGCGTTGTTTTTCTTCATTAAATTGCACGTACTGAATGTACAGAACGCAAAATATTTTGTTGCTCAACCAAGAATCGAACTCCCAACCGCACAAAAGTAAATCAGCGCACTAAATACTAACTAGCTGTGCCCACGACTTCTTCCGTGTGGAATATTTATTTTTGGCATCATGTTATTTATGTTTGCAAACGATCCTTTAGCTGTATAAATAAATTACTAGCTGTGCCAGCGTCTTCGTCCACGTAGAATGTTGTTTTAGCATTAAAATCTTTAAAAAATCCTCCCGTCAATCGCGTCCCGATGTTCTTACAAGTTAATCTCATATTCTAAAGTTTTCGACCATTTTAAGAGGAATCATTGTTTCATACATATTTTTGTGTTTTTCGAACCATTTCCTACATGGAAGCCCTCAAAGATGAATATTATTCCCCGTTTGTTTCACATTTCCAACTGTCTTTTCGCTTCCATTGATCGCAGTGTGATGTTACATATTATAAAGACTTTTTCGATAATTGTAGTTTACGCGAGTATTATACCTTTAAATCAAACATTGATGGCTTACAGCGCGATATACATTGGTTAAACTCATTTGAAAAAAAAAATTACTACGGCCCGACGTTATGAATGTCAAAACCTACAAAATATATAACTAGAAGATAGAAAAAAAATACAATCTCCAGACATTATTGTGTCTATCTAACAAACCTTTCCCTACAGGCGCTAGCTGAATGCAGACCACAATTTGGCTTGTTGGATCTATTTGGGGTCGGGTAAGCAATACAATTAACTATTATTTAATGAAAGTCCTAAGTAAGGTGTCGGCAAGTGCTCACCCTTCAACCTAATGTAGTGTTTTCTTCGAGGTCCAACTAAACATCATTTGTGAACTAACTGCTGAGTAAAGGTAAAAAAGACACAAATTACAAACCGTTTTTGTTTTTTTGTTAGATCGGGACAGAAGAGCATTGGGCTCTAAAAGGTGAAATACCCTAGCCATTTAAATTTGCGCTTTCGACCTTTTTTGGCTTTAGTCGTATAAATCCTGAATATGAATACTTGTTGATTTGACAAATTCTTGAAATCATAAAGCCCTAACAAGTTTATCGCGTAAAAGATTAGAAACTTAGCCGATTATTAGATAAGACATTTTTAACAGTTTTAAACGAGAAATGTTTATTAATTTATGTATACATTGACCTTACGTGTACCTTACAGCAGCCGTGGTCGCGAGTGGCCGATAGAAGTGTTTTGTTTAGTGAATGTTATTCGCATAAACTACAGACAATACTAAAAAGCTTACTGTTAAACTACACCTTTTATTAGGGGGAATGTTGAAAATTCCGTCAGGTCACGAAGCCATCGTCCTCATGTGAAAAAGCCGTGAAGGTTATTCGTGTTTTGGTTTCAATCTGTAGATTCCCGAATATCCAAGACTAAAAAAGCTTCTCTTCAAGATGTTATCTGGTTGACAATATTTCACCATCAAATAATCCCAAGCTTATCTGCTATCCTCTATGCATTCATAAAAAGACACATTTCTGTGTCCGAATCGTGCTCATCAAGTACCTAAGTTTTGTACATTTACTAACAACGTTTATGAAGTGCAAAAAGTAAAGAAGTTTAACGTTTGCTTCTAGCGAGTTAGCAAACGGCTCGTCTGTTTTAGCGTCTCTGTTCCAAGCACATCTACAACATACCTTGGAAAAGTTCCTCGCATTAGCTGACGTGGCTCAGGTCTTTCTGAATAATACTGGTAATATAATAATAATAATAATAATATTTAATATATAAGATTATTTTATATCAACGCCATCTAGCTAAAAATATTCATACTCCTCATAAAGTCATAAGCAAAAGGTCACAGTTTACACACATAAAGCTAGTTAAATATCACAGTATGATAAATTTGCTAAAATAAAAAAGATGTCTCGTTGTAGTAAATAATTTACTAATACTACTTGTATATTATTTCTTAAACGGTTTTATATTTAGATAATTTTATTACAATCTTAAATTACGAAATACGCAAATCATTTCTATTTGTCATGTTGAAAATATATTGTCATATGATTTATTTTTAATTTTCTCTTCTTTTCAGCCAGCGGATAAAACCGAATATATTAATTTATTGCATTGTTATTTTCTTGTTTATACTAATAAACATGAGTTACTTTGATATTTTGTTTTAATCTATCAAAAATATACCCTCTTTCGACTTATATATTTTGTAAAATATCATATAATAATTAAATAAAAACGTTGAAAATATATCTACAAAAACACAATAATAAGAAATAATGGATGAAAGAAAATTATTAATTAATTATTGAATTTACCCATCAACAAACGAATTCACTCTATATAAAAATAGAGCATAGAGCATAGCGCATAGATAAAGCAAAGATGGCAAGCTTAAAAAGCGCCATCTATCGTATACCCTTCTTATAAAAAAACCGGGGAAAATAAATTGCTTATCAGGTATCCCTGTATTCGCTAGACATTGAGACTATCAAGATGCGAGCGCGGGTCGGCTAGTCTTGTTCAAAATACCAATTTAGTTCACTGTGTCTGTAGTGCCATCAACGAAACGGTAAGTTTAAATTACTAAATACTTAGAAAAATACCCTTTAGTGGTGTTTACAATAAAACATTGCCGAAACGTTTCCTTAATTTGAACTTAACTATACTGATAACTTATAATTTATTATGTTTTATAATGATTTTTCTAATTCCCGCATGTTGATATAATAATAATGTAATTTTTTTCTATACGCTTTCAATTTTAAGTTTAGAGCTACGACTCCTAAAGTTGTCATTTTTATATTCGTTCACATTACGGTATCTTGAATATTTACAGCAAAATGGAAGATCGCACCAATTTTGTACTTCATTTATATATTATATAATATATTTCTTTAAAAAAAAAAGCACGAACATTAATAATAATTTTAAATATATAAAAACGTCTAGTCATTATATCGCATTTTTTCTAATCCTAAAAGAATTATAACTCTTAATGTTGTAAAGTATTAAAGCAGTTGACGTACAGAATTTATAAACAAATCCACCCAAAAGGAGGTGGTTTTGTTTGTAAATTCGGCAATTCTATTGGTCTACTTCGTAAAGAGCGGAGTCCTAAGTTCGAATCAAGATGAAAAACAAATATTGTTTTGGCATCTCAAATCACCTACATTGTCTTACACAATATCTAGCTGCAACGTTACGTCAGTATACATACTTATTTAAATAAATCACTTTAACCGCTTAAAACGCGATATATTAAATTATATATTAGCGATATATTAATATAGTTATTTGCTTAACTTATTTGCTAAGGCTTCTGCAAAGCATCCGAAACATCGGGCCGTAGTTAAAATAATTTTCAAATATAATAATTTGAACTAATATATATCGCGTTTTAAACCGTTAAAGTGTTTTATTTGATTGTGTACTACTCGCGTCTTCTACTTATGTTAAAAATAACGATAGATTAGAAAGTTATGCCGTCTTTTCTCTACAAATGGGAAAGACGAGATATGAAACTTATTTCATATATCTAGTCTTCATAACATATGTTAATTATGTTTATAGGCGCTCAAATAATGTTTTGTTTTGTATAGGGTTGTTTTTATTAAATTCATACTTTCCTTTTCATACGAAAGTTTTGCCCTTTGGCATCTGCACAGGTAAACAATAGCGTAGGACAAATATAAATAGGCTGTTAACACATCCATGGTAAGGAAGACAGCACATAAGATTTAGCTGAGGACAGATATAGGTTTCACTTCATGGTAGGTAAAATATCTTAAATATCTTAAACAAGAGGCACGTTCGACCTATATTGCGTTTCGATTCGAAAATGTACAGACTTTAAAACTATTGATTACTTACTATCTATAGTTTACGCGAGTAGTACACATTTAAATAAAACACTTTAACGGTTTAAAACGCGATATATTAGTTAAACTTATTTGCAAAATGATTTTTAACTTCGGCCCGACGCATCCAAAACGTCGAAGCAATACATTCATTAGTTTTCTTTTCCCAAAAAACTTAACCCCTCAAAAAACCAAACCCGAAAAAAAAAAGCAAAAGCCAAACCGAGAAAAAGAAACATTGAAAACTTAATTATTTCTTACACGGTCGTTTTAAAAAATTCGTCTCGGTCAGGACTTGAACCGGCATCGTCAGCGTTCCGTGCCGTTGCTCTACCAATTGAGCTACCGAGTCTGGCGACTCGGGCAGGACGAGCAGCAGAGCAACAGCACGGAACGCTGACGATGCCGGTTCAAGTCGTGCCCGAGTCGAAATATTTTTCAATTTATTTTCAATTTTTAAATTATGATCCAAATTATCAAAAATATAACTTTATAACAATAGATGTAAATATATATCTACAACAATTTTCCTATGCCCTTTTACCAGAGTGAAAACCCTTGTTCCCTTACACATTTGCATGTGATTATTCCGTAACTTTTAATGAGGCAACTTTTATAATAAACAATAATTAATATTTATAATTAACTTTCTATCAACGACACCTCGGAATAAATTTATTTATGAACTTGTCAACATTCTGACAAAGGTGAGCCGTGAATATAATTTTTGCTAATTGTCTTCTGCGTTTGTTTTACATAACATTTTATTATAAATAGATATGTTACCGTGACTAGCATTACATCGAAAATTTCCACTCTTTTTTAACACTGAAGATTGCTTTATGAAACCATTATCTCTAGTAATCAAGTGAATAGAAATAATATTTAAATAAAACACTTTAAGTTTAAAACGCGATATATTAGTTAAATATTGAAATATTTTTAATTCGGCCCTTTGGATGCTTTGAGCAGCCGTGGTAGGGGAGACATAAGACAAAATAATATTTACCAAACACAAAACGAAAAACCAAGATATACACATTAACGAAGATTTTTTTTAATAATTCAAATAAAAAATCTTTCTTACATACTATTTTTCTTACATTACTATTTCTTGGTTTTTGAGTCGTATTCGCGTAGTGTTGCCCAAATGCAAGAACATGACGAGACTTAGCCAGTCTTGGTGTTGGTCTTGCGCCAATACACTTAGTCTTGGTCTTGGTCTTGTGTTCCAGGTCGGGAAGAGTCTTGCAAGTCTTGCTATCACCTATTAGACTATTACTATTTATTAAAGTTTACTTTAGATCTTATAAAAACGTATTAGTATTGGAATATTGTGAGCTTGAATTGAGATAGTAAAGACCAATCAGATTTATAAAATTGTGAACATTTCTTAAGAAATTTGAAAAATCAACTGCCACATGGTTATCACATAGCTTTCCCATGGGAGTAACAGTTTCTTAATAAACATTTACACTTTATAAGCTTACATATGCCAAAACATGTAAAAAACTAATTAATTCAATAACTTGACTGTGTTTTAAAGAACAATATCTTCTAGAAAAGATTAACCCTTCTTAGGTATATGAAATTTAATAAAAGATTTACATTTATTTCAATAAAAATAAAATACAACAAAAAATCGGCAAGTGTCTTTAAGAGTCGGTACAAAACCTTTGATCCGCATAATAATGATATAAAATAATATATAGGAATTTTATTCACTATGTATGTTTATGGTATTGGTCGTAATGCGCATAGGTCCAGTTTTTCATAAACTTGGATACAATTTCTTCATCTCATAAAATTCCCAAGTGTACTATACACCGAACTGTTATACCTAACTACTCCGTCACATAGCGGTAAGTCCTAGCTGCAAGTCGCAAAAGTCTTGCTGGATTAGTCTTGTTTTTTGTTTTAAAAATATGTTCTTGGTCTTAGTCTTGCAAAAATGCAAGAATAAGACCAATACTTAATTTGGGCATCACTAGTGGCCGGTGCATAGTGACCCAGACGGAATATCAATATCTACCACAGCCTGGAAACAGACAGTTTACCAGCCTGTATCTTGTATATACTAAACAGATATCAAAAATGCAACACTTATACACCCATTAGAACGCCAGCAGCAATAATGTGGCGTGAACTGTACGAAGCATTGCTTCTAACCGCTGCACTAACAGCTGGACATCTTACAAGCGTTAAGGTATCAAACGGTCCACTATAACATAATTCTAAAAAATTTATGGTGGGGATCGAATGCTAATTTTAATAACGTGGCAATTGTCATCCCAGTAAAGTGCGTCTATCTATTTATTTTAAATGTAATAGATGTTTTTATTATAAGTGTTCTTAGTAAAAACATACAGGTTACCAGCCTGTATGTTTTTATTTTTAACAGTTTTGTATATTTTTTTTATTTTGTATAATTTCTTTACACTTTTTTTCTGCCAGTAAAAATTTTGTCCCTGGAAGAGAGTCGCTTGTTGATAACCGCGTGATTCTAGCTTCTTTACATTATTTTTTATTTATGAATGGTAAATCAACTAAGACAAACAAGTATTTAGGCTCAAAGAAAACTTAAACAATCATTACTAAAACATATAAGTCTATATTTTTTTTATTTCGAGCCTCGTTATCCATTTAAAATCGTTAAGATGTGTTATGTGCTAGATAGAATGAAACTTGTAAAGTGTAGTTCATGTCGCTATTATTATGTATTCAGTTTAGTTTAGTTAGATTTTTTAAAAATATGTCACGTTAGTCTTGAACCGACATTCACGGATCAGCACGGAACGCTGTGGATGCTGGTTCAAGTACAGTCGGAGTCGTAAAACATGTTTAAATAGATTTTATACTTTCCATCAAACTTAGTAACAGTAGCAATAGGTATTAAAAACAGCATGTAAAAGAAGGAATTTTATATGTCCGTACCATACCTACAATTACAATGTCTGTTGCAGAAGAAAGACAAACACGCGAAGCTGGTGGGTTTTGGTTGGGTGGGCGATATGGACGTTCTCTACACACAGTCATGTCAACAAGAAATGACAGGTGAGTTTGTTCTTGTCTGTATAAATAATTAGTAATTTATATCAAAGTTTATGAATAAAATGATTTCGTTCTTTATCTTCAATATGAAAATCGTGTTTACCATAGCTTAAACTACTAAAAACTAAATTATACTATATAAACGGTTTGAAACACGAATTATATGCAATTAGGTCGATCATTTTTCATTTAATTTAAATTTGGTCCTCTGTGGCTGCTGCAAAGCATCAAAACGTCAGGCTGTAGTTAAATTAAATTTAAAATAAGTTTTCAAATACATTTTGCGTTTCAAACAGTTTTTAGTGTTTTATTTAAATGTGCAATACTCGCGTATACTACAGACAATACTTACGCAATATATTAAAAATTATGACCCGTCTGACTTTTCCAGTCTTTGATTTTGAACCATTGTACATTGTAGTTTTCACGTAAAGTAATACAAGTGTGTCTCCTCAAAACGTACTTTTGTATATTTCTTCGTCATTGAGTTGAGTACTCATAAAAACAAGCAGTTAATATTTGATGGTATAATGACTCTTCCAATCAAAGAATCTAATTCAATATAACGATAAATTAACTTTAAAACGAGCAGTTTGGTCACAGAAATTTCCTAAAAATAAAACAGGATTTAACTACGATTCTTTTTGGCAACTAGTATTTTTTACTAGAACCAAATATTTTCGATACTGAACAGAAACCATGTCCGTATATATCTAGTTTATAACAGTTAAAAGTGTTTTGATTGTATACAACTACAGACAATACATACATTAAGGTAACATTAGGCCTGCATTATAAGAAATGGTAACCAGACTGACTGAAGTGTAATCGTAGCATGTTACGTAACGCTAAGCCTCTAAATAGGTGTATTCACTAGTATAAATGTAATTCATATAAAAAGTGATGCGATGCTTGCAGGATCGTGCGTCGTTTTGAAGGAGAATCACACGACGATACAAATGATAGGTAAAACTGCTTATAAAACTGCTATGCTTGGTCCATGTTGCATGAGTAAAGAATAGGATATGTGAATTGTATCTTTAGAGTAGATTCATTGAACCAATTTCCCACCGCTGGGCATAGGCCCTCTCATATATGAGAAAAAATACAACACATACATAGCTACATACATGTTTATGTTGCGATAATAATTAGATTATTGACAAACGTGCTTATAATAAAGAAAAGACGAATTTATAGTCAAAGTAAAATACTATTAACGGTAAAAAACTCGATACAATATACATTACGATACTGAAATTGGTGTAATTACAACCACTTAACGAGCAAATATGTTATAAACTACATTACTTAATTCATAGTTGTCAATCATACAGATTCTTCTTTGGCAGTCGTTATGGTAAGAGAAACAGCGCCGACGCCCCTCTTAACGCACTGGATCGTTGGAAAAGACGTGTGGTATGCGAGTGTGTACCCAGAGAACATATAAAAAGGTATATTACATACATTGGAAGTTACCTGTAGTAAATAAAACAGATTTAACGGTCTGAAACTCGAAATATATGCCTTAACAAGTAAATTAACGATTATATTTCGCGTTTATTTAACCACTAGTATTATCTATGGTCTATGTGATTATGACCTAATTTGCTGGCAAGCAAAAGAACTTTATTTTTGTCTGTTGATTAATCTTAAGGGAAAAAAATATTTGGGTTTTTTCAATAGGTCAATTTCTGTGTCCTGCCCGACCTAAACTGTGTTTCTCCGCGACAGAAAATAACACCTCTAAATAAGCATGAGTTACAGTTGTGGAATTTTATAAAAAGTGGCATTTAGTGGCATTTCAGTGGCGTAGCTACGTAGGGCCGGGTGGTGCAGTGCACCAGGGCCCCGGAACTTAGGGGCCCTCTAACCTTATCGTTGAGAAGATATAAGCGAAGAAGAAAAGGATTTTTTTAACGTTCTTGTTGCTATTTATAATTTTTGAGGTTCATTTAATTAAAGCTATGCTAAAAGAGGGGATGAGGTCCCGATTCTTTCTAGGGCCTTAGAATTAGGTAGACCGGGGATCTTATCCACATAGCTATGCTACTGATTTATTTTTTCATTCCAGGTCCACGGTTCGGAGCACAGTATGAGGCGAGATAGAACTTCTCAACAAAAACAACAGACCATTTTTATTTTCCGTGTTTTTATTGATCTCTATAGAATATGCGTAAAATGCACATTTTATATAAATACATAGAATTTGTAAGTTTCTAGTCAATATGCAATTTCACTATTATTTATTGTAAGAAGCTTGCGTAAAATTTGGGCTGGATTTTTTACGCAAGCTGTAAATCGTCTTGGTTATCGTTGCATTTAAAGAACAGAAAAGCACATTTGTAATTTCTTAAAAGTGTAATAAATAAATATAAATATTGTTTAAGGTGCAATATATTGTATTTTACGATGAAATTAAACGTGATTTAATCGTTACTGTTTTTTACTTTAATAACATCTCTTTGTTTGGACCAAACGAATTCAAGAAACCCTTTTTTATCTAGATATCATTTAAAAACTTATGTACTAAAGGCATTTATTGCACTTATATTTGACGGACCCGTTGGTTGGCAACGGCTCGTGGATTCGATCCCCACTAAATCCAACATTTTTACAATCAATTTATGATTTTTCTGAAATATGTCGGTCTTCACTCTAAATCTGGCTATTAAACTCGTCCGGGTCACAAACCACCATCCACAGATGAAAAATCCTTGTGAATGTCCAAATAGTCAAAGCTTAAATAAGTCGACGGTTGTTGTATACGGTTTCGGTATTTGACTTCCATCAAATAAAGCTAACGCTTGTCATCGCTATCACAAAAAATACGATGCAAGCAAACTGGGGGATAAAAATAAGAAGGATTATAACTCCAGATAAATTGTAAAGAAAACGTATGCACGAATTAAATATAATGCATTATTAAATAAACCACTTTTGACTGTTGAAAACACGAAATATTAGTGACTTATTTTTAATACGCCTGTCATTTTCGTTGCAACACTAACAATCTATTAACTAATTTGTTTTGCAGTTTAAAACGTTACTGAATTTTGTATACAAATGTGTACGACTCATGTGAACTACAGACATTATTCAATTTATTTTACACAAAGACGCGTGAGAGATTCTGGAAAAACCTCTTTATTTAGTTTTATGTAAAAGATACGAGATGCTTCAATATGCTGCATCATCCAAATGTTTTAGCCAAGTCTACGTTACCTTTAAATATAGACCAAAATAAATTGTCAAATCAAATATGTAATGTGTTTATGTAAGTAACGATTACAGCAAAAATATGTAGAAATACACAAACAGACGATAGCAAAGTTAAATCTAACATAAGTAGAAAATAAATTAATACCTATAATTTAGGCATATAATGACAAGTTCTGGATTGGTGTCCCGGGAGACAAGAAATTGTTTTAGTCGGGCAGAGCACAGAAGTTTTATCAACTTACTTGCCTGTTAATAAAATAATCCTGGAAAACGGAGACAGAACTATGATATACTATATAGACATGAATCTACACTACTTGGTTTTAAAAATACAGACTATCGATTCTTCTTCATGTGCTTGTGCCAATGTGGGGCACCACGTTGGGGACATAGCATCATAGCCAAGGCATGATAGTAATTCTGTTATTATTATAACTCGTCTATCATAAGTATCAGTTGGTTACACCTGGTCGCGGTGATGGATGTAACATGGGATATAATTATAGTTATTTGATCTCATTAATAATGATAGATAATAAGGGAAAGGTCAGGAAGAATGAAAAAATACTGAACATTTTCTGATATGGTGAAAAAGTCTTGCCACCACGCAAATGGTTTTACATACATTTAAATAAAACAATTAAGGGAAAGCGCGAAATACATTATATGAAAGAGTGTAACTATAGATAGGACACTTTTTTGGCTTAAAAACAATATTATATACACTAGTGTGAAATTGGATTTAAAAAATTAAACTATTTAATATCTACATCTACAGTGATATTATGAGGAGTTAGATCGAAAAAAAAAATATAGTTAGAGTACATTTTTTTCAATTTATTTTCTACTCTTAATTTATATAGTGCCATCGTGTGCAATAAAATGTCAAAAATATTACAGTTTATTGATACCTTTACAATTTTTATAAGTATTACAGCCAATGTTCAAGATATCGATTCTTAGACGAGCGTAATTAAGAATCTATAAGTGCATATTTTTATTAAGTGTCTGCGAAATGAAGACCAGATAAAGAGCAATCTGTAATTCTCAGAAACACTTTTGTGGCTTCTAATACTTCCTTTCAGTGCAGTGCTGAGAGGACTTTACAGTACCTTCGTCGAAATAAATGATTAGTTTGCATCGAAGAAATACATTAAGACAAAGAAATTATAAATTTTATTTGTATAATGTAAGAAAAGAGACAACTTACTGATTTTAATAGAAACAATGCTGCTTTAAATGCGAAGTATAAGTTAAACTACGACCAGGCGTATATTTCGCGTTTCAAACCGTTAAAATGTTTTATGTAAAAGGACACATGACTAGTGTTTATTCCTAGGATTTCCTTACCAAGTCAAAGTCAAAAATTATTTATTTATTTATTTATTTATTTATTCTTTATTGCACAAAAAAATAAAAATATTACAAATTAAACCTATATACTAGAATGGAGAGCAATGGGCGGCCTTATCGCTAACAAGCGATCTCTTCCAGGCAACCTTAAGTTATGAAATGTTAAGAAATTGAGATGTGCAAGGTAGGCGAAACAAATTATTACAAACAATAAATAATCATAAACAAAAAAAAAAAACACAGAACTTGAAATAAAAATATACAGATCTAAAAAGGTTACATGTTTACTAACTTAAACGAAGGGACTAAATATATTTAAAATAAATAGATAGTGACTTTACTCAGATGACAGGAAATGTTTATAAAGCAGCCATTTAAATGATGGGAGAGAAGGAGCCATGCGTATGGAAACGGGTAAGGCGTTCCATAGTCTGATCGCAGTAATTTGAAAGGATTTACCTTGGAAATTGGAGCTGTGAGAAGGAACCTCAAGAATATGACGGTCCGATGATCGTAAACTATAACTACCATAGGGACCCAAATATTTAAAATTAGATTTAAGATAAGGGGGAGAATTTGGGGCGAAGAGAATAGAGTATAGGAGCTGAAGAACATGTGAGTCTCGCCGAAGGCGAATGGACAGCCACCCTAACTTTTTACGAAACGCAGAAATATGGTCGAATTTTCGTAGTCCAAATATAAATCGGATACAGAAATTTTGCAGACGTTCCAGCTTATCTAATAGTTCTTCATTCATATCCGTAGAGCATACATCAGCATAGTCAAGCAGTGGTAAAAGAAGGGTTTGTGCTAGAGTAGTTTTAGTCCGAATGGGAAGGAAATTGCTGAGTCGTCTTAACATACTCGAAGCGGCATATATTTTACGACTGATTTGCTCAACATGCGACGCCCAGGAGAAGGTTTGGTCAAAGTACACACCAAGATTTTTTACCGATTTACTAAAAATTATTTATTCACGCAGATAACTAACTAGGTACACTTATGCACGTCACATCCGTTAAAAACGAAAGACTAAATTTACTACCAGTTCCCAAAACAAGGGCATAGAAAGGATTAGAAGAACTGGCAAGAAACTCGCCGTCACTTCTTTCATCGCCAAGTTTCATTTCACGCATTTTAAACGTTTTCTTGTTAGAGAAGGTTCCTCCAAGCCCCAAGCATTATTATTGGTAGATTATTTGTTGACAGCGCTTGTCACCGGCGAGTTGATTACAATATCGAATGCAATTGAAAAGAATTACTACTTTTACGGTTCCTTCTGTATATCTTCCCTACCTGGTTATATGGATAACAAAATTTTGTAAACGAGACGTATCAGAAGAACTATAAACCGTCAAAGCTTACAGCCGAAAAAGTCCAAGGATAATATTTGCTTTCTTGTTCGCCGCTAGCTATGTTACTACGCCTTACGTTACAATATTTACACCGTAGTATAATGTTAAAAAGGTTTTACTTTCCCATATAAGCCTTTAATTTTATTTTTAATGGGGTTCCGAACCTTACTTAAGAATGTATATTGTATTTATAATTATTTCGTTTATTAGAGCTGGACTTTTATTTACAAACGGTTTATCTTTCCTCTAATCCAAACATAAAACACCCTTAAACGGTATGAAACGCGAACTGTAGATATCAATGGATAAATGTTTTAATACGACCCGACGTTTTGAAAGTTTTCAACAGTTACAGTAGTGGAGCTTACTGTGTTTTATGCGTCCCGTAAAATACAGACATAATTCACCTATTGCTGTTTTAGACAAAAAGTAATGTTAAAAAAGAAAAGATTTAATGAAACACAACAGTTTGTCACAGAAGTTAGGACAAAGGCAATACAAATAATTTCACGGTGTAATGGACGACTAAACTATATTTACACAAAGATTTTTCGCAGATGTGTAATTATTTTATCATTCGCATCGCAAACATTGACTATTTATGGGATTTGATATAAAATGAGATTTAATCCGTAATTGAAATTACCAGCGTTTTTTTAAACGACGTGGATAAAACGTAATTTGTTACACGCCTGTCTGTTTACGCTAGTAGGTACACATTTAAATAAAAAACTTTAAGGGTTTAAAACGCGATATATATTAGTTAAACTTGTTTGAAAATTATTTTAACTACAGCCCGACGTTTCAAATAATTTTCTGACAAGTTTAACTAATATATATCGCGTTTTAAACGGTTTAAGTGTTTTATTTAAATGGTATATGCCTTACAAATCATTTTTATGTTTTCCTAAATTTAATTTAAACCAGAATGACTAACCTGTAAATCAAAATAGGATATCATAACATGACAGACTAAAACATTCTAATACTACAGTGTAAACTTAAACTTATAAAAGCGATCGCTATACATAAAGGCTCGCATCAAAGATGGTACTTTTCTGATGCTACTAGTATTTATTGACGACGCTTTCTAACAGCTTTAGGGACAGTAAGAGAAACCTTTGAAATTCAAACGAGCATTTTTTGATAATTAGTACATAATTATTGTAGCTATGATTTTATTAATATAGCAAACTATTCATGTAAAGGTTTACGATCCCTGTTTCAGACCAACTTTCTATCTGTCAAAAAGTCCTCTCGGACGTAGTGTGAATAAAACCCGTATGGTAAGTTATCGTGTGTGGCGTGGCCTTAATAAATCAGTTCTAATCAGTGTATGCGACGGTACTTCAATATGAGGTGATGCGTTAATCGTAAAGTACCCGCATTATTGTAATTAGATGTCGAGTGTCTCCTAATCTATAATTAGCGGCTCTGACTAAGCGTTGCCTATCTCCGTCATATCTGACGTACTAGTGTGTTCAAAGGTTGGTTTTCATTATTAGGTTCGATTACCAGGGAGTAATGCGGTAGTTAAGGTGGGAAGGCCACAAGGATACTTTTCTTTTAGATTTACAACCCGCTGTGGCGATAAGTCATATGGATAAATAGCCAAACAAGAAAACACATACTTATTATCGACTACTATAGTGTATTATGCAGGAATACCTTTATCTGACGTAACATGATTTCAAGCGTCAGAATAAGTTTCAATCCAATTATTATAAAAACCGTCCGTTTGCATTAACATGTCGTGTTGTTTTTGTTGAATTCTGTCGTGTTGCATAAGAAAGTGTCGGAGGCCCAACTTGAACTTTCTATTATGGCCGATTTTATTGAAATAATACAATATTCATAACACAAAATACAAAAATTATAAATCGGCATTAATGTTTCGTTACAATGCTTTAAATTGACACTAGCGCCATCTGGTTTTCAATCACCAAACTAAATCATTAAAAAATTCCTCGACATCTTTTTTATCTAAACCGCCTAAAGATTATATTTTTTATATTCAAATAAATAAACACCTTCTGAGATTATATAACATTTTATTATATATAGAAATTATAAAGGTTATATATTGTTATTATTATACACACTAGTCGCCATTTCTAATCACTTTTATAATAACTATCAGCAAATATATGAATTAAATAAGAAATGAGGTAAAGTTAAAATTAAAAAAAAGAAATAAGCAAAATATCGGTTAATAAAAACCGATTATGCTCAACAGTTGTTGACTAACCGATTTTTTAAACTTGACAACCCTATTTCTTTTCGCTTTGACATTTGAGTACTTCGCGTGCTTTTGTGGTAAATTTCGATTTAAATAAAATAAAACTCGTGGTATTAAGGTGATTGTGATTAAAATACGGTGAAACTTAATTGAAATTTTCAGATTATCAAAATGCAGAACGACGCTGGAGAATTTGTTGACTTGTACTGCCCAAGGAAATGGTAAGTGCATGCACATTATAGGTTATGTTTTATCGTCGTATTGAAACACGTAATTTAGTTCTTTTTAAATATCCCTATCAATGCTATCCAATGTACATTATGTTATAAATTAAATACTAGGTATTTTAGTAGTGAAAAGTGTAAACAAAAGAGACAAATGTAATTTTTCCAACACAGTTTTCTTATGTACTGCAGTACTTCACACGTTTTTATCAAAGTTAATCCAGAACGATATATAGTAATCACACTCAATTAATTTTAATTATTGCAATAAAGCATCTCTTTTCATTACTATAAAATGTTTACAGCTCGGCAAGTAACCGTCTGATCCACGCTAAAGACCATGCATCCGTGCAATTAGTCATTGCTGATGTTGACCCGGCAACGGGCCGTGCCACTGACTCCGCCAAGATGTATGTCGTCTGCGGTGCTATCAGGCGGATGGGAGAGTCTGATGACTGCATAGTTCGCCTTACTAAGAAGGATGGCATACTTACTAAGTTAGTGATTTAATATTTTATTGTCTTTAAGATGGTGGCACAATGTATTTTATGTGGCTGTTTTTGTATACTTTTTTTCTTATATTGAGATGCAAAATTTATTGCAATACTCAAATCTATGATAACAGTAAAAGCACACATTTGGTCATAGACCTTTAGCACAGAGCTCACTCGAGTAAGCAGGAACCTTAAATTTAGTTCATTAAATTTTAATATAAAGTGAAATGTGTCTGTGTAATTTACAAACCTTTAAAACTAATATAACTTTTTGTTTCAGGAACTACTGATGTAGTATAAGGGCTATTTTTAAGAAAACAATAAAAAAATTGTAAAAAATATATCTTGTTTTCTTAAAAACCAAAATACTAAGAAATTCAATTTAAATCACGGTAGGAACAATAAAAAACATACTATTTAAGGAGGAAATTTATTAAAAAATGATATAAAATTTATTTAACATTTGTCTTTTTGTATTGATGGGTTATATTTGTCACTTAATTTACCTTTAAATATAATATTTTTTTGTAAGATGTTATCTCCCTCCGCAGCCAGGCCTACCACCTGGGGGTGGTCGACAGATTGTCTTTTTTTTGCACCCATAAGCTGAACTTGCTATCATTACTAGGCACCAGGCTATCCACCATAGTACACTTCCTAGCTGCATCTAATGTGAAAAGTAATTTAATTTTTTATTGGCAGTAAAGGCATCAAATATAATAATAATGTTAAATATATTGTCTAGAAACACGCCTCTAATTCCATCAAATATAATTGAGTAATGTTAACAGCATATTATTGTCTTTGGGGCTGTTCGGCCGATGTTCGAGCGAGAAGAGGTTCGACGTTTCGCCATCACGTGTGGACGGCTTCAGATTGAACCCCCCCTTGCTGGAAAAAAATTTCAAATCAATCTTTTCGGCAAGCCAAAAACCCGGAAGACAAAAATATACCCTTTCTAATTGGTTAGATACATTGAGTTTGATGTTTTATACTTGGTTTCTTAAAAATAACGAGATGTTATTTTAACTATGATTACCAAATCGATTATTCATTCACTGTTTGCAAAAATTTTGCCTTAGTGGTAACTACCTCTCTGTGGTTATTAATTAGGGACGTATAACACTATATTTACCATTCTGCTTGCCCATACGCAACAAGCTCTAACGGCGAACAGTGTACAATTTTTTCACCAATATTTGGGCTTGCAGCCACCCGGACAGCGCGGAGGACGACACGACGACTTGCGTTTGCAAGCCACAGCTGCTGCCACCTATAGCCACCAATAATTTCTAACATAAGAAGAAATAAGCAGATATTTTGTGTCCCAAAGGAACTAGAAAAATATATATATGTTATTTAGTTTCTTTGAAAATTCTTCCGCCTTCGTGTGTATATAATAATGTCGTCCTTTAAAGTCGATAAAAATGCCACGAAAAATTTTTAAATCAACTCTCTTCTTTTACAATAGAAATGGAAGAAAAGTTTTAATTCTTTTTTTGCGCATATCCTGAAATATATGACTTTTAGGAGCTATACATAAATAGTTTTAAAAATACAACAACAGTACTCACCTGAAAAAGAAGATACAAGAGGCAAAATATCCCGTAATGCAATTTCTTCATATTTCTAGTTCTCTTTTTCACGTACAATTCTGTACCCGCATATTGTTAATTTTATATTTTTCTCATTATTTTACTATAAATTTTGTGTGACATGACAGTGTTCTTTTGTTCTGTCACGTTATCAGATAATGCTTTTTTTTACTGTCGCCAGCTTCTCTTCTGTCAGCAATTGTATTAGAACGTTTTGTTTGCACCTTTATTGCAATAAATAAGCTCTATTACCATAGATTTTTTCTCTAAAGAAAAAATATTTTCAACGTTCCTGCTACGTTTAGATAATAAGGTACTAACTGTGTCAGCGACTTCGTCCGCGTAATAGTTATTTTGGGGCATATTTGTTTTTGCAATTTATCTTTATAAATTTAAGCTTTTACCCACGTAGTCAGTCGCGTGCCGTCGTTCTTGCAAGTTAATCTTAAAAGATAGACATACCGTGTTTCAGACATTGTTTTCGATAATTTAAAGATAAATTATTCTTTTATACATATTTTGGGGTATTTTAAACCGTTTTCGTAGCGTCCGAAACGGAAACCTACAAGTATGAATAATTTTCCCCGTTTTTTTTCACATTTACCTACCGTTGTTTCTCCGGTCACACACACAAAAAGATTTTTTTCAATTCGAACCACTAGTTTTTGAGATTTACGCGTTCAAACAAACACACTCTTCAGCTTTATATTATATTAGTATAGATGTATGTTGGAATTAGACCATGAAATGTTAATGAGTGGTTTCATTTTAATGCGGTTTTCTTGTAAAGACTTCTAAAAAGATACTTCTAAAGAGTTTATAGGATATTAAGAGCAACAGCGAAAATGTCTTTGTAATGCCCCAGGGGGAAAGAGATGTCTAAGAATTATTAATTCCTATACAAAATTCTATCTTCAAAAATTTGATAATCTTTAATTTATTATACGTACTTATGCATACCTATATTTCTTAATTATGGTGTAAACATGAAAAATAATATGCAATATTAAAACCATGTATACCGTTGTGACTGTTATTCTTATCAATTACTCGCATCGCGTATATAAACAGAACTATATAAACGTTAAAACTATTAAAAATATACAATGATTAACAGAAAAACAAGGCATACAATAAACATTAAGTAACTTTATTATTTTTCTAACAATCTTTTGCAACATAACTTGGGAGGCAGCGCCACAGCGAACGCCAGTAGCTACGACAGAGCGAGCACAAGGATACGCGCCCTCCCACTCGACCCCTCTCCCGAGTGGCATTTTCTTCTGTTACCGTATAACAGCCTGGTCTGGTCATGTGAGGGTTTAACCTTTTTGCTTGTGCGTACAAGTGCACAGGATCATCAAGGTCGAAGCCGCACTGGTTCAGCTTCCGTACAGAACATCCAGACGAGTCACTTTCAACTATGCTATGCACGAGGACGTTATTTGGACGCGCCGGCGCAATATCCAGTTTATTAGCCTGCGAGAACTCGAGACGTTTCTCGCGCGTTCTTGCCGCCACCGCACTTCCGCTGCACAACATAGTTTGAACGGTCGTTGCGTTTTCGTGGGGCTCAGTTGCGACCAATTTATCGCGTAGAGAGACGGTCCCAGACGAGAGCGCACGTACCATTGAAGAAGGCTGAGGTGGGGGGCGACGTGCTGCGAAAACTCGGCTCAACTCCTCCAGTTTTCGCATTATTATCTTATAAGTCTTGCACGATTCGTTCAAATGTTTGTCTTTTCGCTTACGACGTCTACTACTGGTTGTCCTGCTGGACGATGACAGCTCACTGGAGTCACTGCTTCCACCAGAACCAGGTACCTTATCTTGGCCAGGCGGTTTCGCAATGCCTTATGAATACAAAAAATATGAGATCACAACAAACTTAGATATACTATATAAGTTAAAAAGAAAACATACTCAATATTAACAAAAATAGTCAATCATAATCTCATTTCACTCAACATAAGAGGTTCTAATAGAAGGGCCCTCCCAAAAGTGTTGATTCTAGATTCAAAGTTTCAACAACCTAAGAGTGTACCCCACTCTAAAAGTAGAGTAGTTCAAAATCTAAGTTCATGATTAAAAACGTTACCAGTAGCAGCTGGTTCTGAAGTAGCATGTTGGCTCGGAGGTTGTCTCGCTCTATCTTCTCTCACTGTACTATGCTTTACACGCTCATCTCTGATATCCGCTGTATGTCTCTTTCGCTCAGGATCCGCCGTAGCCAGCCGTTCGCAAATTTGAGCTACTCGCGCGATCTGTTGTTGTTGTTCTTTTAGTGTTCGTTCACACACCGCTCGAAACTCCCGTATTGAAGACCCTGAGTGACGTGATGATTCGCGCACTCTGTTACCCTCGTTAACACGTCTGTAATGATAGACTATGGGTCTCTCAGTGCAAATACACTACATATACAAACAATTTGTTCGAGTACCTATTCCGTTGTTTCCTTCTTACAAAACTGCCGTCTGAAACTCCAGAATCATGCGAGTATCTTTTGTGTGGTGGAGGGTACTGTCCAGTGTTTATAGGAGCGTATTGGATGGGAGAAATTCGAGGTCCTTCTGAGCTGCTGCCACGCCCGCTACAAGTGCTTGGAGATACCTGTCTTCTACCTAAAGCTCCTGCGTCCACTACGAGATGCTCGGTTCTAGAATAGTCAAAATAGCTTAGTTAGATATAGACCTGTACCTATATTATGTATTTTGTTGACTTCTGACCTATCTTACCTCCCTGAGCGTGGTAATGAGGGCCTAACAGAAGATCTCATATAACGGTCCAGGTCGATGATATCAGCGCCTGTGGGCAGCGCAGGGCCCTCTGACATGGAAGAAGATATTGACATCTGACAGAAAGATTAAAATTATCCAAAATGCTCGTTAAATTCTGTTTCATCTTCTTTCCCGCGACAGTAATATAATCATGAAATAATTGTTTCTTATTTCACAGCAACTACTGCTCTAGTCTTACACTTAAGTGCATTGGAGATAACCGCGAAAATTTATTAAAATTATATATTTTCATTTTGTTACTTATTCTAAATAACCCACACTGAGTTTCTGAGTATTTTATGAAACGTAGACATTATTACTTTATTATATTTTGGATAAATTATTTATACTTAAACACCAATACCTGGTAGCCTGATGGACTAATGTATCTTTGTCTGGTAGTACCCCGAATGTCAGGCACCAGGAAGGGCCGCGAGACCAGCTCGCCTTACCTCTCCAACTTTTCCATTCCCGCGTTTGACAAAAGTGATAATAAACAATGTCAAAAATAATACAGCAATACAATAACAATATTCAATTACAGACAGTTTCTATTTCCTTAGCAACTCTATTAGCAAATGTCACAAAAAGATTTGACCTATATTTTACACTAGCTGAGTCGGCGACTTCGTACGCGTAGAAGAGTTATTTTAGGTATCAATTTTTGTTTTTTTTAAACCTCCGATTCAGCTCTATAATTTTCGTTCCATCGTTCTTGCAAGTGAATCTTACATTATAGAAATATACTATCAGAAACTTTTTTTTTACATTATTTAAAGAGAAATCATTCTTTCATAAATATTTTTTGGGCAATTAAACCGTTTTCGCAATGGAAACCCAGCTTCCTTTAGTCACAGCTATAAAAGTATTTTATAAATCCTTTAACCAACACAAAAAGAATTATTCAATTCAAACCAGTAGTTCCTGAGATTAGCGCGTTCAAACAAACTTCAGCTTTATATATTCGTATATAGATTTATGTGGTGATGTGAAACCTTTTTACTCATTCACATTTCATCATCGTTTTCTATATATCTATTAATGTCACATCTTTCATTCGTTCAATATTGTAAAATTCTATACCTATTATAACTGTCGAATTTTGTTTATTAAAACCTTTCTTAAGGTTTTGTCTTATTATTTCAATTTGTGTGGTATATTCTGTGTACTTTTACGTACCTCTTCTGAAAGTCAGCGTACCTACATCCATACAGGCATCCATCTTGACGCCAACGGTCTGGGCGAGTGTAAGTATTATCAAACAGTGTAAGTTACAATATAATATATTGTTTTAGTACATTTGAAACCCTTGAAATTGTAAAACAAACAAAATACGGTCTATTTCCTTTTGTATATTGTTACTCTATTTAAAAATTATTCACATTAAGTATTTTATACTAATATGCCCTTACTGGAAATCGAAACTAGAGCCTTCACACACAAACGTTGCTGATCAGATGTCAGTGTCCTCTTCGACTTAACTTTATATAATTTCGATCGAAGATACCAGAACTCTTGCGCACCATTCAATGTTAGATCATAGCCACGGAGGCAGTAAAAATACAAGGTACACAAATAAAACAACAGCATCTGGCAAGTTATTTGTATTATTTCTTTACACTACAATTTGTTCAGCGCTACAGCGTTATATAATATTGCATTAACATATTCTATACATATAAACTATCAGTATACACATCTAAATGAGTACTTAGACAATCAGAGCTTGTATTGTCCTCTTTTTCATTACTAATTGTTTTGACAGAGACAACAGTATTCTTAGACTGTATTTAATACATTTTGCCATAATTACCTCATTGTTTAGTTCAAACCATTGTGCAAATAAGCCACATTTAATGACGCTTTGATTCAACTCTCAAATAGATGGGCTATTCGTTATTTTAATCTTCAATTTTATTAACACAACTTCAAATAACATATAAAAAAGTCTTCACTATTATTCGGACTACCCTCCAAAATGAATGATTATTATGAAGGGTAGTCTGTTACAAAAATGTTAACATCATTAAGTAGTTTTTACTTAAGCATGAGGTTAAGTTTCCTTAGTTACCAGGACTGTTATACACATATTATGTATTATTGGATACCATATCAAAAAATAATTCGCACAACGTACGAATAACGAACAGCACTTTCATTTGTTTGTGATGTATTTTCAGGTTTTGGAAACTACGGGACGTATTTATGCCGCGAGAGACTTGAAAATTGTACTATATAAATTTATAATTTATGTGTCTTCTCTCTATCTCTTCTAAGGGAGTGTAAATAATGAGACGTTCTGCTTCGAGCTTCTAAAACTAACTTGAATTTGGCTGAGGCGAGTTAGTTACACAAATTTATGCTACTTCAAGCCATGACTGATTCAGTGTCACCTTATTTTTAACCATGGCATTGCAAAAGCTTCTACTATTCACACACAAATTCTATTACACCTAAGTTTTACAACTAGGAACTTCGTACGTTTTATTTTCGGCTTTGGTTTGAAAATACTACATTTAGATTGTCTCTCGCAGCTTCAAAATAGCAGTAATTTCATAATAAACATAACTTTCCTTTAACACCGTCGTCGTGCTGTCTTGCTCTATCTGCTAATGCAAGAGCGGCACGAGCCTTTGGATATATATGTTTGTATACTAACTACAAGCACGTACAAAATTCTAGGGACGGACAAAAGTAATATAATTTTTTATATATGTAAGAACAATAGCTTTGTAAAGGTATAAGACAAAACAAAAAAAAAAAATTGTTTAAGTAGTTTGTTAGTCACTCGTAACATGGGCAGTCATTTGATGGAGATAGAAATTGATTTTGGATGAGTTACAAAATATTCTTACTAAGTGAAAATTATATATTTTTATTTTATTTTAAACGGACCTCATCGGCTATCTCTATGTGTGTCATATATAGCCATGATTTAATAAGCGAGTTGCTTTATTGTCGACATATTGTAAACTGCACGCGCCTATTACAATTTAGCGCAATATTTTTGAAAGAATAAAATCTAACTGTATTTACGATTATGACAATAATAATTAAAAGCGCGTGCAACATTAAGCGGCTAGTTTTTTAAATATTTCCTTTATAATATTACTATAGGTGTTCTTGTAAAATCTTAAGATCTTGTTTAATCTTAATAGTAAGAGACGAACATTTGCGTCTCATAGTCTGAGGAGAAGACCCTGTGTTAAGTCATTAATGCTATATTTTTACAATTACAATTCCATCAAAAACCACACAGCTTTTTATATAAAAATCAAGCAATTATGTATATGAAACAACTTCAGAAAACCTACTTTATGTAATTTAGTACTATTTAAGCATCTTGAGTTGGTATAAAGAAATTGTTAAAAATTCAATATAACCGAAAGTGTAAATAAATAAGTGAGTTATATGAAAATATTGAAAAATATTTTTCAAACAATAAAATTTTCGCTAAAGCGACAACAGAGAAACATAAATATTTGATTTAACCAATTACTTTTTTGTAACAAAATTGACACAATCGACAACTTTGCGGTTAGATGTGACAGATTATTATTATGGGGAATAAATACCAAATTGAATTTGATATTTTATCTGTGAAGGAGATACAAGCCAATTGTATTGACAACAAATCTTTAACAATAAAAAGAGAGAGAGAGTTATAATATGTAATCTGTCAAATCCAACCTGCAAATAAATTACAAATGATAAAAAAAACTTGAATTATTATCAACATATCGCTACGGTGTATATATAAAGCTCTATACATAATTTAACCCGCCTCAAAGCAGATACTAGAATAGCCTAATCGAATTTCTGCCATTTTCAACTTTATTTATACCACACTTAAGTCCATATTCACTTCACTTACAATTTGTCTTTTAGTTCACGTTAGTTTGATTATATATGGGACTTATCCGTCCAAGCTGGTGGTAATTATTCCCCAAGCATTATTAAGAATGGATTGATGGGCCGAGTCGAACTTATTCGAGGCTGGCCGCGTGTCACTGACTATTTGCTAACTCGTCCATTCGACATCTGAAAATCATTTATGACATATACAATTGGTATATATAATGTTTTATTTTATTTACATACAAACATTTAAATTAAACACTTTTATGATGTTAACTTATCTTTCCCTACGGCCCGAATTTCTAAAGCAGCCGTGATCACAGGGGGCTTAGAAGGAGTGTCCAATCATAGAAACAAATGGCGCTGTGGCAGATTTTTGACTTCGACATTAGGGACACCCTCTAATCTTCTGTCCCCTCGTCACCGCGACATAAAGTCATACATTTCGCGTTTTAAACCGTTCAAAGTGTTTTATTTTAATGTGTATTACTCTAACTACAGACATTACATACATAATAGACACTAATTAAGATTGACTTTTAGAAAGGATGAAAGTGAAATTATGGCAGACAACTTGTAAAACTATTTATGTAAAAAAATATTTACCAATACTAACAAAAGAGTTATAGTATATATAATATTAACAACAATATTACCTGACAGCCATTTCAGCAACTTCAAGACTGGGATAATCCAACTCCTTAACGAGACACAACACCGCAGATAGTAGATTTGAATTCTGAAAAGAAAAACATCTATCCTTATATCTAAACTTCAAATAATATATGTCCTTTAAAAATTTGAAAAAAAAACTTAAATTGAATCTTTGGTATTTTACCCGCGCTACTGGCCTTCTCGTGAATCCACGGCGCTCTCCCATCACAGCGGAAGGGTATTCCCGACCCGTCCCGTTCCCCATCCCTCCTCGCTCACTCCTTTCCCCGCGCTCGCCTCTATCCCATTCTCTAACTGAGTATGTGTCGCTACTGAAATAACAATAAATACAATTAAATAAGAGAAGAGAAGAGATAGAAGAGCACAGACCAGTATGGACTTCACCTCATGAATGATCTCAGGTAAAATGCTCTAGCCATAAACTATCTAACAAGATGCCCTGGCGACGTATTGTGGCTTAAGATATTCGCAAATCCACAGAGTGCAAAATACATACGTTTAAACTTCACGGCCTTTGTATCTGTGGGCTATGATTCGTGATCCAGACGGAATTTCGATATTTCTACAACCAATTTAATACTCAATAAGACTTCCAGGCAAAATCCAACTTGTTTTAGAAAAAATAGAAATTAGTGAGAAACATATTGGAGCTAGTGGAGTTGGAGTTATTGGTGCAGGCTATTACTAACCGATCGCTTCTTTCGCTGCAGTCGTTTTGGGGGGGCGAAGCAACTGATGAGCCGTATTGCCGCCAATCTCCGTTGCTTGCTGAATACGCGTAATCCTGATGGTATTGAAAATATTTACTTATTACACATTCCGAAAGCATATGGCCACTTACTTAAAGATCGAAGGCCAGCAAAGGAAAATTTCAAGTACCTACAATGAGTTCACCAAATCAAGTTGATATAGCTGTCGCTTTTCAATAATTCACTAAAACGAAAGGGACAAGATAAGACATCAACTATACATGGCGCGTAAGTACTTTTATTATTGTTGTAATTGTATTTCTATTGCATTTGTAATATATGTACATCCAAATTTGATCCTTAATTTTAAAATAAGAGTACCTAACTATTCCAAAAAAAATGTATGCCTTGTGTAGTCTACCAGGAATGATAAATCTTTACAATTATTTCCAATAATATCTTTATACGTCATTATTACCGAGTTCTTTTACGAATTACCCGGGCTAATTACACGCGTACTTAGTCAAAGTGTAATTCAAATACCTTACATTCAAGTGTTAGAGCATATTTACCTATGTTTTAGCATGAAATGACGAATGAATCTATGATGAGGTGACTTACCTTAACGCTGTGCGCGGAGACAGAATGTCTTAGTGAGCCCGCATCGGGTGATCGTGGACCGCGCGGCTGGAAACGATACGTGGAGACAGTACAATATTTAACTCGGTGAGGCCGAGATGAAGCATTGAGTATAGCTATCGATATTTCTAGATGAAATTTCAGCAAAATAATTTAGCTTAATATACATTAATATTCTTCTCGCGTTATTCTTAAAAATCAAGTACACGACGCCATGATGACAACGTTCCGTGCGTTTTATACCGTTAAGTGTTTTTTTATCAATAAAATAATAATACTTTTTATATTATTGCAAAAACTAACAAAACGTAACTTTAAAGTGAGGGTAGGTCAACTATTTCTACAACAAAAGATTGCAAAATAGGACTCTAAAGGTGAAATTAGATTGCGAAAGACGTGAATGACACGAAAAAACAATGAAATAACTAACATGGGATGATATTTCTTTTGGAAAGCATTTCTTTACGTAGTAACAAGAACCTAGCATTAAAATACATACATAAATTGATACTCTGTCCTAAGTTAAATTACCTCGTAATGCGATGAGGTCATGGCGGGGTGTTCGTATCGCTCGTCTTCAGGGGACGCGACGCGACGCACAGGGGAAGCAGGGCACTGAAAAAGAAGAGAATATTTTAATTATAGAGCGATAAGGTAATTTCTAAGTAAGACACGGTCAGGACTTGAACCGGCATCCACAGCGTTCCGAGCTGTTTCTCTATTATCGATACCAATTGAGCTACCGAGTCCGCTACACGTCATCGTCGATTTTTTTCAACCTATTGATGACATGCTCCTCGCGCACATATTTTCAATAACATGTGAAAATATTACAGTTTTTAGACGCATACTGTCAAGGATTTTTTTTAATTATTGAAAAAATACTTTTTTCAGAGTCTTGGCTCCTATTGGCCATGATGCTTATAGCCTAGCCAGTAAATGCTATATATGTTAGCAGTAATGCTAACCAACAAAAAAATATTTTTTTCAATTCAAACCAGTACTTCCTAAGATTAGCGCGTTCAACAAATAAACAAACTCTTCAGGTTTATAATATTAATATAGATACGTATATATACATATATTTTCAATTCTTATCCTTACCCGCTGCGTGACTGGAGACTGTGCCTCCGGAACAGTCTCTTCCACGGAGCCGTCACTCGTCTGCATCACGAACACATGCATATATTTGTTAATGAGACAAAGATTAATGGTTACTACACACATACACAAATGGGAACCAGATATTAATGTGATGATGGACAAATATCTTTAAAATAAAAAATACTAATATAGGTAGTTACAAAGATATAGAAGATAATATATAGGACACAATTAATAATTCAATTATTTTGGTTTACAGATCAAAGGACTGGATGTTCCAAATCCCATGCAATGCATATTTTTAGATCTCGCCCTCACACTGTATATATAACATACAAAATACAAATATTAGTAACAATTATATAATGGTGGTCTGTTATGGATTTCACAATAAACCATTTTAGAAGAATATTTTGTACCTGTTCTAGCCTATTTTGGTGCTGTTGTGGAGGGCGGTAGTACTGCTCTGGTTCTCTGTCTGGACTGGACTCACAGGAACGCACGTTGCGGTACTGTGTATATTCTTGCTGGAAGGAAATGATTTAATTAAGATAATATTGGTATAAACGAGGTTAAGATAAATTTTGTTACCCTTACGAGTTGGCTACATTTTTGTTTCATTGTGACTGAAATCATTTATTATACTCTTCCATTCGATAATGCAGGATGGATCTCTGTGTCGAGAGTACAACTCCGGCCCGTGCCGAGGAAATATTAAATCTAAATCAGAATTTTAATTTATTAAGTTTATTCTCTCTGAGTATTAACCAAGAAAAGTAGACATCTAAGTTTTACTTCTTCTTTTTAAAAAGACAAAATGCCATACCTGTTGTGGATAGCCTTCATCATCAGAGTCTGGGATATGAACACCGCGTCGCATCGCTTCTTGAACCTATGAATCATTAATTGTGAAATTACTTTAGCACCATATTACTTTAGCCTAAGATTATATGCAAATAATAAATGATAATATACTCATAGCCCAGTACTTTTAAGTTAATTATATATATAATTAATTATTCGTACGGCCTCCTTGGCATAAAAATTCAATCCATTGCATTGCGCTATCCACGAGAGATCCTAGGTTCGAATACAACATAATACCTTGCCTGTAAGTAATATTGAGCAATAAAGCAGACACATAATTATGTCATGCACCATGTGAAGAAAACGGAATTTCATGAAAATAATATGAAATTTATTTGTACGAGAAATAAATTGTTGGATTCTGCTTTCAACGAACAGAAACCCTGCAAAATTAATATTTTCCCCGTGTTTTTTTATATTTCCCACTATAGGTGTATGTTTTTTAGCTTAAAAACTTTAAGGACAAATTTTCTGATCAACACAAAAATATGTTTTTTAACTCGAAGCAGTAGTTTCTGAGATTTGCGCGTTCAAACAGACAAACAATCTCCGCACTTTTATAATATTACTAGATAAGATATATTAAGCCTCACCTCCTCAGGATATACAGGAATGTTGTCCAGCTTTTCCAAATTCGGTAGATTTCTTAATACTGTCATTCTGTATCTGAAAGTTAAATGCTCATATTACTTTGTGTGTTCCTAGACTACCCTTTTCTAAGAGTAGAATTTCAAAACGTCTGTTTGGTATACAAAAAACTTAAAGTCCGTCTTCTAGATTAGAAAAAATCTGTTATTTAGAGACATTTCCCGGAATTGGAATTCTGGACTGCTTGTATTTCAAGATTTCACAATTCAGAATATCCAAAGCCGAAAAAGGACGACAGCGCATCTTGTGTATGGATATGAGAAGAGATGTTTTATGGCTGAGATATTTCATCTCCCATCAAGTGTCTACGCTTGTCAAACGCTTGTCTGTCCTCCACCTTCATTAAAATAAATAATAATAATTGAGCCATGCAAAATATCGAAACAGTAGTTGATATGATATATTTCCGGCTTATTCTCCATGTTACGAAAAGGAACTTCCTAATAAACTATTTTAAAATACTGTCTATAGTTTACGCGAGTAGTACACATTTAAATAAAACACTTTAATGGTTTAAAACGCGATATATAAGTTAATAATACCTTTAAATACCTTTAGAAAACAAATTAGATACTTAGATAGTTGCGTCATAACTTACTCTGGATGATGGGTGCATGGGTTCTCATCTAGCCATAAGCTGGTCAAATCGGGCAAATGCCGCAGATGCCGTATCTCCGCCAGGTCTCGAATCTCGTTCTTGCGCACGTAAAGCTCTCGCAGCCGACGACATGCCGCGAAGTCAGCGAGCGTCCGAATCTTGTTTACGCTAGAATTATAATAAACGGAACATTTTAGTTGTTGTTAAAAAAAGAAAGCTTTATTTTTAACATTTCTCGAGTTAAGTAACACTTTGTTATAAAGCTATTCGAATTTTTGAACAACTACAATAGTTAGATATATGGTCTCGAGATGTTTTTTGTAGATATTTAATATATTCTATAATATTGTCAAACATTTTTTCGTCCTATCATAAATATTTTCGCAGCGTATGCGATGAAAGATATTTTATGACTAATTTTTTTACACGTCCCGTTGGTTTGGTAGAAATTTCTAAAGATTTCTATAATCATCTAGTACTAAATGTAGCCTAAGTTTCTCAGTGATAATGTAACTTTCTAATGAAAAAAGATTTATTAAAATCGGTCCAGTACTTTTAGAGTTTATCCGTTACATACAAAAATACAAATCTTTCCTCTTTATAATATTAGTATAGATGTTTTACATATATATAAATAAAAAAATATAAATATATATACATTTTTATACAATTTTTTCCAAAATTTTATTGTCTTTTTTGGAGCCGCTAAAATTCAAAAATGTATATATAGTATGTACACATGTGTGTCTGCCAATCGAAGAGTATAAATTTTTACTAATAAAACCGGGCGTATACAATTTGACTCTCGCACGTAACATTGTTCCGTATTTAAACGTATTAATTACTAATTCCGTTAATGAATTATTATCAATCATTAAACCTAAAGACATTCTTAGGCATTACATAAGCTTGTTGTCCACCAGTCATCTCTGAAAACTGTACAATACCATCACACTGCTTCTTATAATACGAATGAGTTGCATTATAGCGAACTTTCCAAACGGTTCTCTTTGCGAGTCAAACATTGAAGAAAGTGACATTGTGGTTAACCAAGAGAGTTCTGATTGGATAAATTTTATGTAATGTAGAAAATAGAAATAGAAAATGTACCTATGGCTAATAACCAACGGGTCGTGGGTTCTATTCCCAACATGTTTCTAATCTTTTTTATAATTCTCCTGAAAATATTAATCCTCGCCTGAAAACCTGAATAAATAATGTTTGGAAGAAATATCGAAATTCCGACTAAGTCTCGAACCGCTGTCCACAGATGAAAAAGTCGTAAAGTCTAATCGCATTTCAGTTTCAGACTGTGGATTTCCAAATATCCTAAGCGAAAATAGCCTGTCAGCACATCTTATTTAGAGTAGGGTATATCACCTTTTAAGTGAACCAGACGCTTGTCTATGGAGATAGGGAGCCTATATCATTAAAACAAAGAAAAATAGATACTCCTTCATTCTTCCGAGTTCTACACGTGCTACATCTAATTTAGGGAACTAAAAAACTTAATAATCCTTTCTTTATTATAATTAATTTCGAAAATAAAGTTTAAATTAAGTTAAACTACTATTGAGTTCCGTTTGTAGCTAATGAAAGTTAAATCATATATTGTAGACAGGATAACCTATTTATATTTGTTGATTAATTTGTAAATATTTATTATCCTTAACCAATATGATTCGGGTTTTAAAATCTATTAATGTGTTTAATTTAATTCCTACGGGACTTCTTAAAGATACGCAGTTCGATCAATTTCCTAGTATATAAAACTCCCATAATGTCATAACTTCTAATTTTGATGTAGGATATATTCTTAACGAATTTATATTTAAAAGATACATTTTTAATTAATATTTATAAGTACCTACACTGCCCATATAGAACGCCTAGGGAAGCCTAACAATAAGTCCTAATGTTTAAATCCAAGATCAATTACAACCACTAAGCTTTATGGATCATTTTACGTTGTCTAGTCTTAACCCATCATGCTCATTATTGCAAGTCCATTTAATCCTTTAAACAAATACACACACACTTTAACTTAACAAATTTAATTAATTGAATGAGACCCTTGGCTCAAGGATATTATAATTACCTTCGCATGCATTGGGGCTTGCTTAAACAACATTGTCGAGCCGATTCGCATTGTTTACTCAGTACTGAATACCGAGTACCTAGTGCCGAGTACATAGTACCGAGTACCTGGTACCGAATTTGTAAACTCTACTCGGTTTTAAGTCTTTCGTGGCGCCTAAAAATATTTACAAAATTACTTAAAAAACTATACTGTCTCCGTGCTCTTATAATAATTAATTAGCTATCTTCGTTGACGATAAAGGTTAAAAATTAAAAAAAAATGCCTATGTGCAAAACAATCAGAGCATGGATGAACACGCAATGAGCTTATTGACGTCACATTGCCCAATCGCATTCAATCAACCGTCACAGGATTTTTGTGTTTTTTACTTTAACTATGAGACCATTTTACCATGCATATCCCTAAGAAATATAGCACAAATCAATTCTAAATGTTTCACTTGATGCTTCTATGATAGAGGAAGACAAAGAAACATAGGATTCATTTTATTTAAAGCGAAGCGACCTACTTAGGCTTTGGATATTCGGAAACACACAGACTGAAACAGAAACGCAATATGTCTACCACCCATTTATCCAGATAACATCCAGATATACCTCTCACACCCACAGTCTAACATGTTCCAGAAAAATTATAAGAGATATATAATTTGGGTGTACTTCCGAAAAGCGCATACCGCCGATCGATCTGAAATTTGGTATACTTATCTATTTTGACCTCCTAATCACGAATACCATAACGAAAATTGGCGCAAACGCCGTTTTGGATATGTAAATCGAAAAAAACCTGTTTACGTTCAGTGTGTCTAATCACGCATTTCTAACCAATGTAGACTATTTGAGCTTTTCCCGAAAAGGGTGTGTGTATGTGTTTGTGTGTGTGTAACCATTTTTTACCCATAGTGATCCAAGTTCGTCAAAGCGTTGGAGGTTGCATGGCCGAAAAGCGCAGACTATTCGCGTTATCTACAATGCACCACGTGGAGGTTGTCTGTCTAGCATTCCTGGCCCTGATAAGGGCCGTTTTGTGTGTGTGTGTGTGTGAGTGTGATTTTCATTGATTCACCAATAACCTAAACGTTGCACATGTCCGCTATACAATTTCAACTTTGTGGTGATTTTCCACTGTGGTACATGAATGTGGTCCGCTATAGTAGTTGCATTTTCCATTTACTTTCGGCTGTCAGATACAAACTGCGTATATTTTTCTTTATATTAGTCGAGAATGTTTTTTACTGTAATAGTCGGCCTATGGAAATATTGGCGCTTTTGTCGATAGACTTGAGATCTATTCCCGCTATAGTAGCCTAATTCTCGAGTGGTTTTTTTGTTCTCCTAATTGACCTGGGAATATTTCCCGCTGTAGTAATTCCATTTCGTGAAAATGTTTTGATTAGGCACACTGAACAAAATTTTTTTCATATTCAAAATGGCGTTTGCGCCAATTTTCATTATGATATTCGTGATTAGGAGGTCAAAATACATAAGTATACCAAATTTCAGATCGATCGGCGGTATGCGCTTTTCGGAAGTTTATCCTATAATTTATTGTACTTATGCAAACGGACACGGTAAGTACTCAAGTTGATATCGTTCTTTAACAATTGTGTAATAAAAATTGCTTTAAAATTTAAAGATGCCACACATAGATAATATAATGTTGATTACCACCCTAATCCGGTGTCGGACGGGAAACAATTATCAATGCACACCGAGTTTATAATTACTTTGTTTCAAGAAACAAATGGTTTTGGTTAATTAAAACTTCCAAAAATGCAATAAAAAGTTAGATAGTTGTTAACTACAATTAGAACAGTAGCTAGTTAGTATTTATCGTAATTTTTATTTTCAATTTTCTTAGTATATAAATTATTCTGCCTCTGTATTTTCGTGAAATTCCCTTAGACTGGTTTTTAAACTTGAACTATATCAAATTTTAATTTTTTTACCTATATACTTCGTGTTATTACAGTAAAAAAAGTTTATTAAACGTGTACTACTAGCGTAAACTAAAGATAACTGCGCTGTTTCCGTGAACTCACTTGTGTGAGTAATGCTAGGCACCGCATTTAACTATTAGGCTGACGGTCAAATATTTCGGGATTTTTCGACGTTCTGTATTTTTTTTACATTATTTAAATTTCATTACATTTCAATCAAATTTGATTGAATAACAAGTGACAATAAATTAAATATGGCAAAAAGGGTTCTTGGAGTCCTTGGGTCCTTAGAAAAGTAGTGTACAATGCGCTACAATGAATTATACATATAGTATATACGCATAATATATATATAATAATATTGACGTAAAAATAATGATAGACTACGTGGTAAATACATAAATAAAAATGTAGAAAATTAGTTATTTAGATATGATATGTTATTGAAGGATTGTAAGATTTTTATTTGAGTGAAAATTACTAAACCCGTAACTACTTCTCCGACACCCCTTGTCCTAACTATCATACCTCTTTCCTGATACCTATAACCAATTTGTTGATACCGTACAAACTGGTGCAGCGGCGATGTCTTCCGGCAATCAGAGTCAATAATTATCCACTTACCTTCCCGTCTAGACACCAGACGGTTTTCGACCTCATCCCGTGAGGCACCACTTGCGTACAATAACCCTTTTATATCTTCCACTGTTTAAGACCCATTTATTAATTTTGTAAAACAGTTAGGTTATTATTATTGAGTCGGTTTCAAGCGCCTGGACTGAAAATCTTATATAAGATGACGAATTTCAGACAAATGATTGAAATCAAAGTTTATTAATGCAAAAAAATATTAGTACCTTTGTAAGTTCAATTAAACATTAAAAAAAACTGTAATTTACATTCTTGAGATTTTATGTATGTATATCAATATTTACCAGAGGGAGGAGGTCGCGTCTGTTTTTTATTTTTCCTTATGTTATAGCGAAAATTATCTTACCTGATAAATAAACCTTATAGAAGAAGCAAATTGACTTGGTACTAGTACTTATAGCAAGAAAAGATCATGTCTTGACAATTCTTAATTTTCTTAAATAAAATATTACATACCTGAACGCTAAAACCTCGATGTTGGGCAGTCTTCTTAATACGCTGACGTCACCTAACTCCGCGCCCCTGAAATAAAAAAAAGTCCTTTGTATAGGGTTACACACTTTTTTATACTCTACCAATTATGTACGATGTACGAAAAAACCCAAAATGAGCGCTATCATGACAAGTTCAATAAAGAAGCAAATTTGGCTCTCACTTTTATTTAAGTTAAACAGTAATCAACAACAAATAAATAACAAACATACCAAAAAACTACGATTTCATGAATATTATACTCACGTTACTTAAATCTATTGAATATTAAAATCGTAACCCCGTTAACTGTGTTCAGCTGTTACCAGCCATATTTCGAGTCTGCGCACGCGACGTCGACAATTTACAAATATTAGATCAAATTCGTATACTATAATCACCGTTTTCGGTTCGCGTGATCGACGCACGCGCCACTTATCCGTACGTGGATTATTCATGTATTGAAAACAAAAGTGTATTCAACTGTGCAATCTGCTACAAATTTATTATTCAAACGAGTTTGTCTTAGGTTGTTTGCATGTCGAGTTTTTGTTTTAAAGTATTTTTTTTAATTTACATGTATTATGCAACGACGAGTAAACCAAACAAGTGTGACGTAGCAAGAAACCAGCTGATATTTAAACTTGTATGTATTCAGTATTTTTTGTTTTGTATTAAAAATAAATAATATATAATCTTTTTTTTATTATACCTTCGTACATTTGTTTTTTCCCCTAGTGCACCAAACATTATTTATGGGATTGAGTATCAAACACACGACCTGACGATCGGAAATCGATTCAAAATATTACTGGATTTATTCCGTACCGAGATATCCAACTACTAAGCACTTAGGTGGAAAATGTATCTTTATTAATATTTCAATATAGAAGACTTTGTTTGTTTGTTTAAATGCGCTAACCTCATGATCTAATAGTTCGAATTGAAATAATATTTTTGTGTTGATCGGTCCATTTATCGAGGAATGCTTTAGGCAATAAAAGATCAGACTACAATCAAAAAAACCTAAGAAACGGGGAAAATTATGTATAAAAGAAAACGATTTTTAAGTGATCTAAAAAATTGCCACGACAGAATATTGTTTATTTTTTTTAAATTAAATCGCGTAAACGACGTGACAGGACGCGGACGACGTCGTGAGAGGGTGAGAAATAATTTTAAGAGGTTGTTTACAATAATAAATAATATGATGCCCAAAATAACTATTTCATACGGACGAAGTCGCTGACGCAGCTAGTGAAGGAAAAAATCGTTAATCACGCTAACAAACATCCATCTAGATAGCGGCATTTGGCTGTATAAAATAGAAATGGAAAGTGGTCTAGCGAGATGCTGATGATTACATCACATTTTGGATAGTCATGCGCATCCCATTATCTAAACGATATACTGACTATAACACATTAACAATTTTGAAAAGAAAAACACCGTTCGTAATTTGAAATAACTGCGTAGAATATATAACTACTATCTACGAACTAAGAGATTTATTTTTTATTTTTATGTTATTTTTAGGCATCAAAATATGTTATTGCAAAACCTTGATAAATTATAGCTGTAAAAGATAGACACATAGTGTCGTGAATATTTATTAAGATTATTTCAAGAGGAATTATTCTTTCGTAAATATTTTTTGGGTATATTCTATGGGAACAGTTTTCGCAGCGCACACAATGGAAACTGTTGAAAATTTTTTTTTTTTTTTTTGAGAAATTTTCCCGATTTCTTTTTCACATTTCCCACTGTTTCTTCGCTCCTTATGGTCGCGGCGTGTTGTTTTAAAGCTTAAAGCCTTCCTCGATAAATGCTCTGATCATTAATTTTTAATTTATTTAATCTAAAAAAAAATCAAATCGCTTCAATTCAAACAAACAAACTCTTCAGCTTATAATTTTATTATAGTTATGAATTAGCTATACGTGCAGTAAACTGTGTTATTAACAAAACGTGCGTATTTGTTTTTTTTTTTAATCTTTCAGAACTAACACGTCCACGTTATAAATACGATACCTAAATAAAATCCGTTAGATACAAATCTAGTGAGACGGAACAGAAAAAGTCAATAATACTTAGGCCGTGCGTGACACGACTGACTAGAATTGTTAATAAAATCGGCGAATCGGACTGAAGCACAAAGAGGGTACAAAAAATTCAAATTATAATATTTTTTAGTAATTCAAGTGCATTTTTTATGGTAGAGAAGAACAGACAAGCATGGCGTTCACGTCATTAGTAAGTGAAACACCCGAGACATTTAACACCTACACAATATGCGCTATCGACCTATGTTAGCTTAGGATATTCGGAAATCCACAGACTGAAACCGAAACGCAAAAACATTTATGTATCTGTAGATCCACCACTTAATGAATTCTGAGTGGGTTCTTTTTTAAAGTGATTCGAACTGTAGCTTTCTTTAATTTTATTAGCGCTGTGTACACAACGTAAAATTGACATTAAGTAGAAACAAAGGACTACACACTATTCTTTTGTTTCTTAGATATAATGTTAAATAAAAACCTTTTTTTGGTACGAGTAGGACATCATGATACAACCTATAATTGTCACTCGTTCCTTCTAATGTAATCTACATTAGAAGGAACGAGTGACAATTATAGGTTGTATCATGATGTCCTACTCGTACCAAAAAAAGGTTATATATCCACAAATATTAAACCTATTTGCGTTATACGATCAATGGGTGAATCATAGTAAGTTATTCACATTCAACATTGGAATAATCCAAGTGAGTGGAAGGTCGCGTGTGCTGTAACGCCTACGCATAGCACACATATTAAAAATACTAAACAACAAGTAACATACATATTTTTATATCGAAGTAACAATATTCCTAAGAATTCTAAAAAACATTAATGGATGTCGCATTTTTAAGTATGTCAATTTGGTAGTCTATCTATACTAATATATAAAGCTGAAGGGTTTGTTTGTTTGTTTGAACGCGCTTATCTCAGGAACTACGGATTCGATTTGAAAAAATATACTTAAATATTTATATTTATTATAAATATTTTTGTGTTAGTTACAGCATTTATTGAGGAAGGCTATAGTCTATAAAACATCGTCCTGTAAAATGCGAAAAAAATTGAAAAAAATATTCATCATTAAGGTTTTTCCGTGTACGCTGCAAAAACGGTTCAAGATACCCAAAAAATATGTATGACAAAATGATTCTTCTTTGAATGATCTAAAAAAAAGTCCACGATGCTATATATCTATCTTTTAAGATTAACTTGCAAGAACGACGGGAAGGAACGCGACCGATGTCGTAAGTAACAGCTTAATTTGATAAAGATGAAGGTTTACGAAATATCTGACACAGCTAGTGCATCATATACCCACCTACTAAATATCATTTGATAATCAAAGCCCTAATAATCGTAAAACTATTTTAATACCAGATAATCTAAGACAGATCCTATCTGGCACCATTAAACTTTTATTTTAATACAAAAGATAAGCTAATTTTCATATAATATTTGCTTCCCGCTAAATAGCAACAAAAACAACTTACATGGCCCAGAGGTTGTCGTAAAGCTATTCAACATTTTACAGACTCATCGTTTAGTTATCAGTTATAAAGAATCGATAAGCCATTGTCAAAGTAACCCGGTTTCAAAGTTTACGTAACAGAATGTGACCTAGCTGGTCTACAATATTATGTTAGAGGTGTGCCAGTTTAAAAGGCTTAAGTGAAAATATTAATACAAGATTGATGTAAAAACGCCACTGCAATAAAGCTCTACTTCTAGTTCTTTGATATAAATGAATGCTTTATATATCGGACTATAAAATACTCGGGTCACGATGTTGCTTATAATTGAGTTGAGTACAGTATTATACAGGGAACGGCATGATCGATTTTTAATAATACTTTATTATTTGGTATTTCTTATAGCCCTTTTTTAACTGCACGCCCAAGTCAGGCAATAGTGACGTAGGGACTGTGGTACATGGTACAGCAACCTCCACTCAGGCGGTAGTCGACCAGAAACACACCACCGGCACGCTACGCTTTCAAGGCAACCCTGGGAACACATTTGTAGATTTGTCCACGCGTAACATTTCATATATTTTTTCCATTTACATGTAGGTTTATACGCATGCTTCAGTTTAATATATAATTTCCATTTTATTTTTCAATAGTAGGCCTTTAAATGAATAAACATTTAAAATACACAACAGCATTCATTGAATTAGCTCAACCTTATTCGCACCCTGGACTTCGTGATCTGTCGCACGATGTTGCACCAATTTACATAATCAATGAGGCGATAAAACTTCAAATAATTATATTTTTGTGACTAGATTTTGACAAACATTTGAATTTTGTTTTTGTCGTCAAAATTGTATTGTTAAGCTGAGTCAGCGCAGACTAAATTCGCTAGATTATTTTCGCCTCCGCACTGACCTGTTAACTATTTGTGAAGCTGGACATTCGCCAATCCACCTAATTCATAGGTAGGCAGTTTGCCCCGTTAAGGGTAAGGAAACGACTAATTTAGCTTTCTCGTTTAAGAGACCATAAACAGATATGTCCTATAAGGATTTGGATAGTTAATTGCTGGCATGTATAAACACGAACGTTCACAACGGCAGTCCCGCCATTCGTTTGTCGTAGCGACAAGTGTTATGAAAGATAAACATTCAAAGACAAAGAAACAGAAAAATAAAGTAACCGTTCCTAAATCCATAAATTAATGTGACTGCCCCTATACCCCACGTGTGGGCAACGGGTATCACACACAACGTAAATAATAAATAAAGAAAAAAAGTTTATAAATATGGGATAGGTACCAAAAATTTAATTAACTTGCAATGTCAACTTGCCTATAAATTTTAGGTCATGATACCGAAAAAATATTTAAATATAACATACCGGACATACTTACAAGGCAAGTGTATCTACATACCTACTTTAGTGGAAGCAGATTCACGTAGTTCCTTTATTTGTAAAGTATAAAAATCTGTAATTCACGCAAGTTGGTGGTATTCATGAAAAAACAAACCTCTTTTAACTAGTTAACTTTTAAATACTGTTTGTAGTTTATAATCTACACACATAAATGCGAGTAGTCCATATTCATATAAAAGATTTTAACGGTTTAAAAAGCGATATAATACGTTAAACTTATTTGAAAATTATTTTAACAGCGGACCGACGTTTCGGATGCGTTACAGCAGCCACGGGCAGAAAATTGTTTTAAGTCGTTAAAGCGTTTTATTTACTTAAATAATTAACTTTTAAGTTTTAAGATACAATAGTTTGGTATCCAAGGCCCTCGACTGATAAATATATATCTTTATAATGATCGGCGCCAAGCAGACTGAACACTGTTGGAAACGGGCCAGATATTGGACTACTGAAACTCAACTACTAATATCGATATTTATCTTTAAAAAGATACTATCTTCTAGAAAAAGAAAATGAGCTTAATCTATAAGCTACAATGCATTTTGGAGGAGTAATGCTGTGTTTACTAGATGGAAAACCTGCGATAGTCATAACTTATATGTATACTAATATCATAAAGCTGAAGAGTTTGTTTGTTTGAACGCGCTACGTCGGGAAAGAGTACTACTTCGAATAGAAGAAATATTTTTTTGTTGGACAGACCACTTATCAAGGAAGGCCTTATATCATTACGCTACGACCAATAGGAGCAAAGAAACAGTGGGAAATGTGTTAAAAACGGGGAAAATTGTTCATCTTTAAGGGATTCCGTTGCGCGCGCTGCAAAAAACATTCAAGAAACCAAAAAATATGTTCACGATAGTATGTCTACCTAGGATCTTTATGTCCGTGGAAAACGGGACATTGACAGAAATTAAGCAACTCTATTTCGTAAGGAATGCATTGATAATGGAAGTTCGATAAACAATCAGTCTTGTAGAGTTCGCGCTTGTTAGACGTGATCGTAGAGTCACGTTCAGACAGCTACTTACTTGTTGTGAAACCGTAACTATTGTCATTTGTTTCCACTTTACTTACTGTGCATAAAGCGGAATATAAAAAAGATTGTCTTGAACCCACTGTACATTTAAAAATTGAAGTTAAATACTGTCTGTAGTTTACACGAGTAGTACACATTTAAATAAAGCACTTTAACTGTTTGAAACGCGATATATATTAGTTAAACTTATTTTAACAGCGGACCGACGTTTCGGATACTTTGCAGCAGCTGTGGTCACGGGAGATTTTAATTAACATATATCGCGTTTTAAAGTATTAAAGTATTTCATTTAGAATTAAATTAATTAAAAAAATGTCCATAAATATTTAATAACATCAATCAATAATATATCCCACAATATAGGGTACGAGGCGGACCCAATTTTTTAGTGTCTACGGAATCCGAATCCAAGACCGACCTTAACGCAATAACATCAACATAACATAAGGTATTCAATGTTCAAAAAATACAACAACAACGAACAATTTAGTACACATTTTAGTATCCGTTTTACACGACGATTTTATTTTTAGGCAACTAATCGTATGTATGCATCCATTTTTTTTATATAGGTAAAATTTATTGATTCACTGTTAAAATGTGGGCGCAGTTCGCGTGTGTACTGCGTAAAGTATAAACAAAGGCAACGCGACCGCTCCTTCGATCCGTTATAAATAGCACACGGAAACTAACCGAGTAGCGTGTTTTCAATACGTTCACCCTTCTACATGCTTAGTTGAGGTTTAAAGCCACTTTTCGCATAGTACTGTCGAAATTCGTAGTGACTCTTCATAAATGTTAATTGTATTTTGTGCTAAATGGAGAATAAATAAAATCACAAGTCCAGTTCAATTTCTTCATTATTTAAATGCGTAATACACTGTCATAGATTTATTTAATCCGGTAAATAAAATTTCAATCCAGTCTACGCATAATCGTAACGTGCAAACGCTACCTTATATGACAGATGATCGAAATATGGACTACATAAATAAATCGAACCACCAATTGGTAGAGCAACAACACGGAACGCTGACGATGCCGGATCAAGTCGAAAAAATTTCCATTTTATTTTCGAATTTTAAATTATATAGTGCGTTCATGTGAATTTGAAAAATATTAAACGCCTTTCAGCCTGTCACTCATATTTTAAATAAAGAATATTTACACAAGTGAATAAATAAAACACTTTTCACGGTTTACAATGCGAGCATCCCTCCCACGTCCCCCAAATTGATTCTGTAAGGCATTCGAAGATTCGAGTCGTAGTCAAAAAAATAATCTATACATTAGTATAGTATCTTCAGCTATATTAATATATGCATAGTTTGTTTCTTTGTTTGTTTGAACGTGCTAATCTCAGGAACTACTGGTTCGAATTAAAAAATATTTTTGTGTTGGTTGCATTTATCGAGGAAGGCCTATGGTTCCCATAAAATAGATACCCAAAAAAATTGTATGAAAGAATGTTTTTAAAGATTAACTTGCAAGAACGCGGGACGCGGACGATGTCGTAAGTACCAGCTATAATTTATAAAAATTGTAAAGGAGGTTTCCAAAGACAAAGTTTGATGCCCAAAATAACTATTCTAACGTAACGTTTACGTTACGTTTTCCTTTTTTAGTATATAAGTTTATATTTTTGTTATTTTTTTTTTGTGCAATAAAGTGTAAATAAATAAATAAAAGATGTGTTAAATTTCATTAAATATATGTTTACTACTTTTCGTCTGCGTGGAAAAGTGGCTCGACCACTTTAAAACATTTCATTACCTATTTCTATCAGCCACAATAAGTGTTTTACAATAATATCAAATGTATTTTTTCCAACTTATTTCATTAAATACATATAAACATTAAAAATAAGACAGATATAGAACGAAGAACGTTTACTGCTATTTTAGTTAACTTGTCGCTGTGATAAGTCTAGATATATGTATATTATTACTTCTGAATATATCTCGACATTGGTTGCGGTATCGACGCAAGGTTACGCATACGCCACTATTAACTGATGAGGTCACTGTCTTCGGTTCCGCTGAGAGATTCTGTTAAGGTTTTTGTCTCCTAAACGCCGTAGGTAGCTTACTATTTCAACGTAGTCGTCGACCGATCGTAAGTAATCAGTAAATCTCAATCTTATTGTAACCGTTTTTACTTCAAATCATTCAAAATAACTGTTCTCCGCGAACTACGATGTTCAATACTTGACCAGAGACTGCACAAATACAGAAAATAAGATAAGAACAAATTAACCTTACTTGTCATCATTAATACAAATAAAACAATCTTATTTTAATGATAACAGGGAAGTAAATTGAAAAATAAGACTTCATAAGAAAACAACTACAATTTTGGACTGGTTAAGTATTGACATAAGAAGAAGTTTGTAATAGACTTTCTGGGACCTCTTTTGTAGCTAAAACGTCATAATTAAAGGACTACTATATTTCCATATATGGCATGTCGTCTTGTGGGTTCAAGTAGCAAGAGTCGGTTCCTCATGCCATACATGGCGAACGTAAAGTTAACATTGAATAATCGAATGCCATCTACGCAGTAACGCTTTGCGATATAACAAAAGGCATTCCTTTGCGATTACTATACACTGGACCATACATACGTAGATTATACAAATTCAGATCTGATAACAAAAAGTATATACAAATGGAATTATGAAAATATCGGCTTTAAACTAGAAGTTATGAATATTTATTTATTTTTAACCACGAACTCGATGTTCCGGCAGCCGTCACGGCACGTCACTTAAAACAATAAACAATACACAAGTATTAATACAATTGTTGCATTATGATTAATCAATTAAATTGAAAATCAGCCTCGAATCATTGTCAGTCATATAATCCTTGCAACTTAAATACCTTCCTATATCATCCGAATTATGCTTTAGTATTACTTTCAAATAAAAACTTTGTGGGTAGGTTGGAAAATGCCTACCTAATTTCTATGCTTTGCACTGCGCTAAGCACAAAAGCACGGAGAACCATGCTAAAAATTTTAGAAGACCTGCTTACTTGTCTGTAGAAAAAATGGATCAGTATCGGAAACAGAAATGTGTGCATTTTGAGCCTGGGCTGGCGAAGCTAGATTTTTAGTACAATAATATAATAATTATCACAATCTCTGTTCAACTTACATTATAGAGCCATTATCGGGATTAATGTCACGTATCTTGAAGCAATCGATGAAGTAATTAAACATAAAGTACAATCGTGTAAAACAGGTTCCATGTATGCTGTTTATAGTGGATAGACCTTAAATAGAGTACACGAGTTTTTGCTCCTTTTATCTTTGTTTGAAATATAAACAGGAGAGATTTTAGACAGTAAAATAAGAAAAATAATCGAAATTTGATTTACAAGTATAGTATCACTGATTGACTGCTTTCGTCGTCTCATCCAGCACATCTACAAGCCACAAAGACAAGTCTTTTCTTTTATAGCCCCTAGAATCATGTCTTCATACTTTTGTAACATGACGAGGGTACAAAATTATGTACATATTAGTAAAACTTTATAACATGTCATATTTAAGATGTATGTTTTACTCTGCATGATTTCGTACTCTTAACAAGTGTTTATATTGTCATTCAGAAGTTGTGCATCATTTCCTTAACTCTTATGATAAACATCTTTGTTGATAATCATGAGGCTGTGTCAGCGACGTCGTAGTCGTCGTTTTTGAAAATCCCTTCATCTTTTTAAACTTACGGACTTTTTGAATCTGACAGTTTCCCACGTCGAACCTAGTTGATCGTTTCACACTTCCCGTCGCTGTCTTGGTCATAGTTTAATCTTGAAAATGCTGAACATATACATAAAGACCTTAAGAATTTTATTGAGAGTGTATCTTGAAGAAGCTTTTGCAAACGCCTCCAAACCTATATTGATAAATCATTTTCGATAAAACACTTCTTGTGTATCATCGCACCTGGTATCGGTCATCAATAAATGTTTTATAGAACCTATAGCACTTCTTCCAGAATTAAAATGCTTTGGTAGGTATCCAACATTCTAGCAGAAACATGACCTTATAGAAATTGTAAGTGTTGTGAAATAATAACATACTTAGATACTTTCTATAGTTTACGCAGTACTAAGGACTCGGCCAGTATTCGCCAAATAGGAACTTACGGGGCTAGCGTAGCCTTCTTTACTTTGACGTCAAGACATCCTCCTAGCTCCCCGTGACCACGGGGCAAACATGAAACGTCGGGCTGTAGTTAAAAATCAGTTTCAAATAGTTTAACTAATATATCGCGTTTTAAACGTTAGTGTTTTATTTAACATACATATAGATTTTCATACAGACACAGCGCAATGTTTTATAGCCTAACGCTTCCTCGATAAATGTTCTATCCAACACAAAAATAATCTTTCAATTCGAACCAGTAGTTCCTGAGATTAGCGGGTTCAAACAAACAAATTCTTCAGCTTTATATATTAGTTTAGATAGACAATATTTCAAAATCTTCTATTAGAAAGTTGGATAACGTAATTTATGTTAATGCGGCGGTATTTAATGATCAACTGAGAGAATTAAAATTTATATAATTTTTAACATTCACACACTTTCTATTTCAAACACTGATTCTATGCAAGCCACTTGTTACTATAGTTATGTAGCTAGCTACCTATACTATGTAAATGTATGGAACATAATGTTAACACATTACATTTGTCATTTTTATAGTTCTAGTGCTCTTCCAAGAGTCTTTAATTGATGCTTTCACATAAGGATCATAAACATGGATGGATTATATGTATGTCAGGTGTACAAAGCCAATGCCAGTTCCCACAAGAGACTTCTCACATTAAAAATCAACCATTGTAATAACAATGCCCACAAACCTCTTATTACGAAGTAAACACCATTCCAATTTAATATAATATGTTATGGCTTTGTAATGAATTAGATTATTTCATCACACAAAATCTCTGTATTTTTTGAATTATATCATAAAATGTCCCAGAAGCACAATGTCAAATCCTAGTTCCCATTAGGTTTTTCTGAAATATTCATGCAATTCACTTTCTTGAATACAAAGTTAAGTTGTTTTACATTCTTTTTAAGAAGTTAAAATATTAATCTTATTAAACTTCACATTAGATTAAAACTAATAAGGTCATAATGTTACTGTTATCTAATATCAATAATTTATAAAATGACATAGTCACAATAATCACGATTTTTTAAATTTCTTCTCAATATTCAAAGTGCTCATTTTTTAGGTAATTTTTAAAATTTTTGTGATAATACATAGCCCCTTTGAAACAATCAATGTCTGTAATGTTTGTCTTGTTGACAAACAAAAACAAGTGATTCAGAATTGTACTGTAGGTAGGACTTGATATTGCTTTATTTGATGTAAGGTTACTATAATGGAAATACTATATTTATGATAAAAAGACTTAAAAGGGTTAAAATAAATTTGGCATTAGGATGTGAGTTTCGAAAAGGAGTATATTCTTATTCTTGTTTTATTCTTCACATAACATTTTTCTATAATGTACTCAGTAACTCAAATGACTATAACCTAAAAAGCATTAAATATTTAAATATGATGAACAATGACACACATATAAATAGTTAATATAATATGATGATGGTAACTGACATAATGTAATAGAGCTTTCGGGACAGAAGATTACACGATACAAATCAAATCAGCTGATTTTGTTTTGTAATTGAAAACCTAGGTTCCAATAAAAATGTTAAGTTTTTATCGAGGGTTGTACAGGTGAATGAACGCGAGGTCACCAGCGGAACGCTATTAACCACGCAAGCCCTATCTCCTGTCTTAACTAACTTTTCCATCAAATATCAAATCACTCACCAGCAGTTCAGCTTCTTTATAGATGGCAAGTCTGATTGTTTAGATCTAGCGATTACCATCTCCTCCGTCAAACGGGCCATTATTTAACACAGCACTGCACTCATACAAATATAATAGCACTGATTTAGATCAGGGATAGACCACGGCTGCTCATCCTCACACAAATATGCACACAACGAACCAGTAGGCGAGCGGAAGAAAACTGAAGAAATAAGTGCGGTTATTGCTTAACGCTATGAGGTAGTGTTGCCATTTAATCGCCGGAGAATGCCAAAATTATAAATAAGAATTATCACATTATATTTCCAATTTCTCTTAATTCCTTGGCTTCAATATCTGCATTTTTTACTCATATTTATTTAAACGTCAACTATTAATTAGTAGTCTAGTAGCCTTAAGCCTGGCAAATAAATACATCGTTTATAAAATGCACTTTCGTCTTTATATTCTATGTTCGGAGGATTCTGGGCCTAGCATAACTGAACCCCAGTTATAATCTATGTCTGTTAGTTATGGATAGTCTACCTTATATTGGCAAGTGATATTATAGAAGCTAGTGAAACCTCCCGCCGCCAACTGTGTAATTTACTTAAAACAAGAAGTGTTATAGTGCGTTATACAAATACATTAAAAACACTATAATATAACACACTAACATAAGAAGAAAAGTGTGAAATAAAAATAAAACTTGGCTTTCCTTAAAGCCAAGTCTTATTTTTACTTCAATTATAAGATTAATATTTAATCGCCTGGTAACGAGACCTATCTTGCGATTAAATATTTAAAAAAATGGATAGTTTACAGAGTACAGAGTCTATACTCTATACCCAAATTCGATATAGTCAATTTGTCAACAACTGACAACATGTTATTTTAAAAGTACTTAGTGGGGTAGGTACTTATTTCGTTTAGGCTTGAATATAAATAAAATACATTGGTATACTGTTTAGTAGTTTTATTTGATTACTATGACTTTTTACGTGGTTGTAAGTGGTCTGCCAAAAACTGTAAGTGTATACTTATAGAATAATTAACATTATTTTACTAAGATATTCTAATTTTAATTCACACAATCAGGTAAAAAAACAGAAGATGTCACATTTCTTTCGTCACTTCATATTTAAAAAGTCGAGGATAAAGTTTTGGATTGAGTCGATGCAACCTTCTACGCATTGTAACGAAATGGTAATTCGTTTTGAGACAGAGGCCCACGCTGATATTGCTGCTAGAAGTCTTCAGGATTACCCTTTTCAGCATACCGATCAACAGATATATATCTTAAGATGTTGGCTAAGAAGCGACAAGCCTGCCAGACAAGAAATGCAAAATTTTGAAGTGGATGTAAGTGTTGAACGAGAATTCCAGCCAGTTGAACCCCAAAGACCCTACTCCCCAGTCACAGAACGAGATAGTAGTCCTCACCTACGTGATGAACTTACTAAACTTCAGGTACTTCTGTTATGTTTTATCCTCACATTTAAGAAGCTTTTATTCAATTTAACATGTTCCAGTGTCCAAATCAGAAATATCAAAATACTAATGCAATATATAAACAATACCTATTTCTAGTGATATTTTATTGTTTAGTTGGAGATAGAACTAACAAACAAAAGACGTTTGCTCCTGGAGGCAGAACGGCAACTTGTACTGGAACAAAAGAGTTTGGAAATGCTTCAAGTAAGTTTTGTTGCTTAAAATTCATGGGTACAGACTAACTTCTAAACTTATCTTATTTTTATACTTTCCTAAATACTATACATGTGTTCAGACTTAGCTAATTAAAGTAATTTCATGTGTTATATCTAGAAGTAAGTATTTCTAGTACTGTAACCGTAAGTTATGAAAAGTTCAATTTATATAATGTTTCACTTGGTTTGGTGGAAAAAAAATATTTTGGTTTTTGAAAGAAAACTTATTAAGGTGTTTTACAGGCAAATGGATCAACAGCTGTAGTAGCATTGGAAGAAACAACTACAGCAATCCCTAAAAATAAATTGCACATTCAAACATCAAAGTTGTTAAATCCACAGCAAAAAATAAGAGAATGTAACCAACCCCGACATCTAAACAATAAACTGGGCTTAAAATCGAAACATCTCTACTGGCCTTGCAAGATCCTCTGGAAGGAGATGAAACCCATTATTCGGGATAAGGTCATTGAGCTTCATCAACCGCAGTTTAATGCACTCTTTCGTAATGTCGTAAAAAAACGACTACACGATATTCTCCAGGACGGGTTTAACCACAACACAAAAGGATTAATATCCAGATACAGGAAAACATTTCCTGCACATATGGATGAGGAATTCGTTGTAACCCTCAGAAATACACTCTTGCAAGGCCAGTTGTCTACAGATTTTTCGCAAAAAGGTATTTAGATTGACGTTGGTTGCTTAGGCCTCAATTTTGTATTATTATCATTGATTTCAAACATAATCCAAAGATATGCTACAACTCATCAATGCAATAAGAATTTCAAGAGACTAATAAATAGAAAGGTGAATGCAATATTTGAGTTAAAAAGTATGCTGAATGTTCAACCAATGTTTTAAGACTCTAAGAGTTAAAATATTGCGCACATACCAGCATATTGTCTGTTTCAATATCTAACTCTTGTTTACTTATGGAGTTATTATGTTTTGCGTTCACCTGGTTTATTAAGCCTTTTCAAAAAGCTATAATTTTATGGCTAATGGTTATTTTCTGGGCATTGAGTTCATATGTGGGTCTATGGTTTTGATGTAATCAAATTGCTTTGATTGAAAACAAGAGTATTTAGGAGGGAAAGCTCATCCTATGGAAAGTGTATAAATGGACATAGATTGATTGTCCTGCCTATTATACATTTAACCAAAAAGATTTCATTTTGTAAGTGAACATTATTGAATTGGTATATTGTTTTCAGACACTTCTAACGCTAACATGACAAATACAATAAAGGAACAGGTAGATCCCACGGACTTACCCATATCTGAAATGTGCGACGATCTCGCTGATTGGACAGAGGATTGACTAGAACAATCATGCTGTAGTGCTGACAGATTACCTGTGAATCCATTATACATGTGAATAGTCTCCAAAACTAAGTAACAAATGCAATGGCCCAACAAACTTCAAATGCTTTTATTTATTCTGATCTTTATTTTCAGAACATAACTGACAGTAATATACACTATTAATAAGTAGTATACAGTAAAAACCTATAGTAGACATGTTTATGTTAACTAACAAAACAAACAGAAAAATATTAAGTTGGAGTCTTTTAAGTGTATCAACTGACTAAATTTATGAAAGTCAATTAAAATTTTCTCGAAAACAATCACTCTATAGAAAATAGTATTAATTTTGATCTATTTATTAGCCCAATTTCATCCACAATAAATAAGAACTGATAAAGCACTTATATTACGATAAAACTGGTAAAAATCTTCAATAAAGTAAAACAAGTAATCAATGATGTTTTAAATTGATTAAGTTTTAAAAATCTTCTAAATCCTTTTCGTCGATCTCAACAGTGGCGACATCTTTAAGAGTTTCGTCTATATTGTCACAATGATTAGCAAATTCATCATCTGCTGCATCATCAAGTACGACATAACAATCATTGCCGACCATTAAAGCGGGAGAGTCATCTTTCACATTTTGAATCAGTTTATAGTTCAAAGCCATCCCTGGTTCACATGTTGTTTCTATTTCATTTTCGGCACCCGTTATTAAGATTTCTTTGTCTGTATTGTCATTTATGTTTGTTTCACATAAGGGAACTTCGCTATTTGGATGAACACTGTCCTCTGACTTTTCAGGTTCCTTAAAATTAATTTCTTTGTTTTTATTCTCAATTAACACTGCTTCACATAAGATAATCTCACTATGTAGACCCAGGCTGTCCTCTGACTTATCGGGTTCCTCATTATTGACAGTGTTTTGTGTGTTAACAACCTCACTATACGTTTTGTGACCCTCTGTTTCAATATAGTCAGCATCTGTATCATCTAAATTAACAATCTCAGGTTCATTTTCTACGAAAAGAACGTCCGAATCGTTGAGTATATCTTGTTGAGATTCGGTAACTTCTTTATTGAACTCTTCCGCATTTTCGGAATCGTGTGATTCGCACGCAGATTCGTCTGAATTTTCTACATATTCATCATTGTCTTCTTTATGTCCTTTATTTTTCTTTTTTTTTGCTTTAATAAACTTTAACGGTTTAATCAAGACATTTTGTCCGTCTGTAATACAAAATAAATATCTATATACATAATTATAATAACTGTTTAAGAAAAAACGATTTTGTTCAAATATTAAATGATTTCAAAATTAAAGGTTTTTCGGGGTCGCCGTAAAACTACTATTAAAATGAATTTAAAAAAAATTACCAATCTTTGCGTGTCGAAGTTTACATAATTCATCATATCCTTTACAGGTCCCGCAATGGGCGATACCCATTTTCTTTTTCGCTGATCTTAAACTAATCACGTCATATTGCTCCAGGAAAGCTTCTAATAATTCACGGTTTGGTTTTTTTGGATGAAATAATAATCTTACGCCAAAATCCAGCGAATAATTTAATATACGTTTTGAGACGTGTGACTCCACGGTCTGTAAATGCAAAAAAGCAGTTCATAATTATCTATACCAAAGTAAATCAATATGTTTATATAACTTCTAAACATCTTAATTTGCATCATAAAATACAGCTACAACTGGTGTTAAAATAAGAACAATATATTAACTTGTACTGTAACTGTAACTGATAATAACTGTATATGTAGAACAGTTATTGCCAGTTTTACTTACTCAAAAACAATATTAAGTCAGTTTTCATCCTAAATGTATTATTAAATTTGTTAATAGAAACGTTTTTTATAATATTATTAAAACGACACGAATCCGTATAAAAAATATTGCTTTCAACCTACACGAATTCGATAGTACCTTTCTAAAATGAGCAAGAGCTGTCTTCCATTTATCCGAATACGCCTCGCCCGATTCTTGGTCAAGTTCTTTGCAGACCTCATTCAACTGCAAAAGGGTGAAAATTAAAGGTTTATTACAAAATCTTTAGAAAAGGTTTTTTTTTGTAATATTAAGCAATTTGGCAGATAGATTATTCAGCAAAGTAATAAGTAAACCAGATATTTTAAAAACTTACGCCGCCTTGCAACGCCTTCAACTCTTTGCAAATTGCTGTTTTAAGTAAATCTCCTAACTCTGGTTTGATTCCCGATTTAAGAGCATTACAGTGTGCTAGACGAAATAAGAAATTGATAAAGTAATTAATTTATATATTGAATGAGATAATTCGAGATTTTCTTTCTACTTTTATGAAATTAAACACTTACCTAGATATTTCTTTTTATCTGAAACAAGAAACAATATCGTTAATTTACTCATTATGATATCTTAAGAATCTTGCCATTACATTAAAAAAGTGATGAATCCTTAACCGGTATCCACAGTATTCTGTGCTCCTGCCCGTATGGTATTCAATCTCAATAGATTTTAATGTAAGTTACAGATTAAATTAAGAATCTTCTTATGCTACGAAAAAAGTCCAGGAAGAAAAATAGGAATGCGTTTGTGTGGAAAATAGCTACAAAAGTTAACTTACAAGGCCTCTTTAGCTAACATGCAATACATAATAATAAAAAAAATATATTATATAAGTAGATTTACACTTACTTCCTCCTGGGTAACTGGGCAACCACTGTCTGCCTGAAGCCTTAGGCGTCATATAACGATTCCATTCATCCGTGTCCTTATTAACACGTCGGGTTTTTGGAATTGCATTTTCTGTAAATTAAATACAGTTAATTGACATTAAACTCGGTTGAATGTGTAAAAAAGATAAATTATCTGAATACTATATAAAACTAGGACAATAATTTTCATATAATCTTGCATATTTTATGACAGAGGGGACACAAATATATGGCTTACACGATCGAAGGTGAAAACCCCAGCTATGTGATGTTGCGCGATTTTGTCTTGGGGCCTTCTGTACGTCAAAGTAGATTCGGTAATAAAACGTGGATAAAAATGGAAAAATAAGTTGATGTTAAATTATTGTATAGCCACAGTTGGCAACATAGTAATTATTGTTCTTAAGAAACAACTGTCCACTGTGTCTGATTTACAAAGGATTATCTATTCTAGTATCCCGTAGTCTAAATCAGACTGCGATATAGGTAGCGCTTAACTAGGCTGATTAAATTTATCAATCTAGTTATCGCATGGACAAGGATTCTTGGAATTACCTTTGCACTCGTAACTTGATATGTTCCGAGCATTTGTAACGTTAACTTTGTTACAGATCAGATTCCCAAGAAAAATGTATAAAAGATTTTTGTTAAACAAAATAAAGGAAAAACATTAAGTATCTGTACAAAAATGCTTTCGACCTAGTTACCCATAGCTTTTGAGATATAATGAAAGCACGATGGTATACCAACAAAATTATGTCGATGCCACACTTATTTTGCCAGATCAATATCAGACACAAACAGTATAACCTCGACATGGTATTTTTCAAAGACATAATAATACCCGAATACCCCCCCGCTTAAATTGCTGTCCTCGTCAATACATTAGGTTTACGTCGTTGTCCACACTTGCGCGACAAAAATTTAATGCTTAAATTTTTGCCGTGGTGGCGTTCATATATAAGTACCAAAATGCGCTTTCAATTTCATTCAACTCGTCAATTAAAGTATTGCCTGTAGGTCAGTGTAGTATGCACTGAAATAATTTTTAACACTTTAGAACGTATAATTGGAAATAAATAGTAAAACCTTATTTCCAACTATCTACAACCTGACGTTCCGAAAACTACGCACAACAGTCATGGTTGCAGGGATACTGGCGATGAGGGGTTCCTAAAGTTTATGTTTTAAACCGTTACATGTGGTTTATAGAAATGTAAACTTTGTACAAATAAATGTACAAAGCAAAATACTCCTACAATAAAGCAAATTACGCAGCAGTAACAATAACTTCAGTGGAAAATAAATATACCTGTTAGTTTTAAGAGTGATGGTTTCTGTGGAGCAGCTGCCTTTTGTTGGGGTACACTGGAGTTCGTTTGAGGAGCTGGATTAGGCTGCTGCAGATCTTTTTGAAGTGACACAACTTTACCAGAAGCGCTCGCAACTTGCGACACTTGCATAACCGCAGGTGTTCGCGTTGTTGTTGCCTTCTGTTGGGGTACAGTTGGATTCTTTTGAGGTGCCGGCGGCTTAGGCTGATGCAAATCCTTAAGAGTCACAACTTTTGAAGCTGTGCTCGAAAGGTGAGGTGTGGATGCCGTTGTAAGTAGTGCTCTTTCTACTTTCTCTTTCACTGCTCTATAAAACTCATAATTCAGATCTGGTTTAAATCGTTCATTATATTTTGTTAAAACTTCAATCAAGGAGTTTGATAGTTTATTCCCATATATCATATTAATACGGGTACTTATAATTTTTTTTAACTCTGCTAATATTTGTTTTGAAGTTGCGTCAGCCGTCATTTGGCCACCCAGAGCTAAGACTTTTTTTGCTATATCCGATGTGGCTTGACCGACCCATGTTGTATGTCTGTTAAGCTTTTTATTCATAGAATCCAGTACAGGTTGGTGTTTCTCTTTGTTAGAAACATTTTCATTGGGTTTGGATTTTTTCTCCAAAGATTCTATTTGTGACTTAGGGGCATTAAACTTTTCAGCCAAAAGCATAAGTTTTTGTTGAATTTCACTCTCTTGATTGACTTCGTTAATGTCAGGTGTATATTTCCTTTTCAAATTGCTACTCTCTCTTGTATTATATTCATTATTGGCAGGTCTTTGGATATATGTATCGTCAATATTTTTAGAATATTGTGGTGATTCAGAATATTTAAATGACGGTTTTGAATAACTTTTATTGCCTTGAGATGATTTTGGCGGTTCAACACGTTTATACGCGATGTCTCGGTAATTATCTGTAGTACGTCCTTTAAATTGTGAGTGGGACTTTTGATGTTTATCATCATCATCCACCGCCCGCCCTCTTACTTCCCTGTAGGAATCTTTCCTACGTTTTCGGACAGAAGTGTCACGTTTTGCGTTATCGTAGTTACTGCGCGATAAATCGCTATGGCGATTATCTCGAGAAGAGCCTCGATCACGAGATAACCTACGACCGTGGGTAGCGCGTTCCTTATGCTCACCACGATCGTGTTGTGGGGATTGTTTGGTATGGGTACGCCATTCGCTTAGGCGGTTGGTATCACGATCCAGGCTCTTATCACTATCGCGATAACGATCGTTACCTTCTTGAGTATCCCTCGTACTCTGTTGCTGATTTGATAACTCAAACTGACGATAAGTAACATGACTAATATTTTGATTCTTCCTGTCCGGATACGAAACCGTCATCCTCAGAGATTCCCAATTGTCGCTTAGAGTATTAAAGCTCAAAGCTGTCTTTATAGAACTCATAGGTTCTGCAGGAACCTGGAAGTTTTCTTGCGGTTCAGTACTATCACACGTCTGTTGCTGGTAAAAGGGGATATTACTTTGATAGGTCCCCAAATTAGTAGTCCATTGAGACTGAGCTTGTTTTGATGGCATCGCTGGTGCCTGGGGAAGTAATGATCTATAAACAAAATCTGCAATCTTACAATTCTAATGTTTCAAATTATATTACAATTGATCTTTTTACTTTCCAAATAAAAAATAAATTCACTATTATACCACTAGAACTCTGTACGATATTACCCAAATAGTATTATGTGCTAAGTAATGATAGTTGTATCGTTAATGGTGCTAGCACCATCTTCAACTTGTTCTTGCACACAAAACTATCGCCGCAGAATTTCAAAGTTCAGCTTAAGGCAATGTGTTATCTAACACAAGTGACCAATAACCTTAAGGATCATGTTAGATACCAAAGACTATTGAAATAAAATAACATTTTATGATTACTTTTCAATATAAAATGTGAGGTAATTTTTTTACCCTATATGTGGGGCTTACTTTATAGAAAGTGAAATGTCTCAGCCCCTAAACATCTAATTAAGATGGAATGTTAACCTATTTTAGTTGGAATTTTCAGGATTCCACAGTTTTTTTTTTATAGGAATCCACAGACTTTAAACAAATTACAAATTTACACTTAACATTTTTTCTATCTTCAAAGAAATTAGTAAGGGATGGAATCTATATCCTGCAATTAATGCGTCAAGATTTTTTTTTAATGGAGTGAATGTAGGACTCAGTGACAATCAAACCCACAATATTTTGGAGCATTGATAGGAGCCTATTTCTACCTATGAGCAAAATAAATATTAGGCTAATTGGTGAAGATTAAAATCTCTCTTTAATCTTATGAAGTGGTTAGGTATATATCATACTCAAATATGATCATTGGTTATAATTTATATAACTGGTTTTTAACTATTGATTGGCTTCTTAGATTTACCACTAAGCATAGACAGGTGTTTTCCTTTATTCAAAGAATACAATGGTGAAATATAGAGAATAATATCTCAATTACACCAGCTGTGTACACTCAGGAATGTAAACTATAATCCTTAGTTACAAAAACTCACCTTTTCAAGTAACCCACTAATAATACTATCCATAGTTTACGCCAGTAGTACACATTTAAATAAAACACTTTAACGGTTTAAAACGCGATATATTAGTTAAACTTATTTGAAAGTTATGTTTAACTTCGGCCTGACGTTTCGGATGCTTTGCAGCATATTAGCGTGATCTCAGGGAGACCCGTGACCACGCAAAAATATCGCGTTTTAAACCGTTAGTGTTTTACTTAAACCCACTAGTATTTATGATAATACTTCTTAGTTTTACTATAATTAGAAAACTAAAGTAAAGTTTCTTTGTTTGAGCAGGCTAATCTCAATAACTCCTGGTTCTAATTAAAAAAATGTTGTTGTGTTGGTTAGAGCATTTATCAAGGAAGGCTTAAGCCATAAGACATCATGCTGTGACCATTGAGAGCCAGAAACAGTGGGAAAAATGGAGAAAAAACATTTATATTTGAGTTCAGTTGATTACCTGCACGAAACTATTGTTTGGCATATTATTACTGACAAGAGTTTCATAAGGGTTGAATGTCCAAGATCCAGGTGGATTAGGACTCTGTTGGAAAGAATAAGTTTGCACAGAGTAGTTACTTTCTTGTAAGGACTGCGTACCACTTAATGTAGGCTTTGCTTGTTCTGATATCTGTAAAAAAAGAATGTAGGATTAAAATAAACCGAAATATAAATCAATGTCATGTCTTTTCTTTTAATGATAGAAGAGGACAGACAAGGAAGGGGTTCACATAATGGTATGTGAAATACCTCCGCCTACAGTATTATATATGGCTTTGGATATTCAGAAGTCTAGACTGATACCAAAACGTACTTAAACATCAGGACTTCTATAGATGGTGGATTGTGGCACGGACAGATTGTCTATATTCCTACCGTCCATTTAATATCCATGTTTCCAGTCAAAGCCCAAAATGTTTAAAATAAATTATAAAACATGTTGAACCAGGTGGGAATCAAACACATGACCCGTTGATTTTTAGCCTGTTCAGCCTGCTAAAGCATATTGAAATAAAAACAACTTACTAATTTATTTTGACCAATGACTTCAATATAAAGTTGATGTCCAAATAGGTTGAATCCATTGACTTTCCTAACTAAAATGGCAGCATCAGTCTCTTCAGCTACGCCAATAGTAACTCTCTTTGAAAGAGAATTCTCATCCTCCAATTTATCTAGGATAAATTGATCCATACCACATTGTCTTCGTAAAAACTCTTTAATGTATGTGCTAGTAATCTGTAAAATACATGTAATTAATGCAATCTTTATAGTAAATTTTTGACCACCTCTGTAGCCAAATGGTTAAACGTATTGCCTAGCATTGCGTTAAGCGCGAGACGTCCTGGGTTCGAATCCTAGGGAAACAAAAATGTTTTTTGGTGAGGCAGGGCACAGAAGTCTGATCAACTACTTGCCCGTTAAAGAACTTTTAAGTAATAAGTTAATAAAATGGAAATATCCCATGTGGCCTTACAGTTTTTGGTAAATTATGTAAAATTAAAAGCATTTTGAAGTCGACTGGTTACTTGAACTTTGCTTAAACTTCACTGGCGAGTGGCGACTAGGCAATAACTTTAACCGGCATAAGCCATTGAGACATTGAGCAAATAAGCCGAAATCCAATCTAAAATTATGTCGTAAAAACTAAAATGATGAACTACCACAGACAACATTAGACAGAATATCAGATTTTTTTTTTAATAATATTTAATGGCCTGGTAACGAGACTTTTAAGCCAAACAGAATATCAGAGTATATTATGTATCAAAGATTATACGACAGCTTGAGAAAAAAGAGTAATTTAAATGTACTGTTTTCACTTTCATCAATAGTGTACAAATCTACGCAACACAATTTTGCCTTTCATAAAAATATTAAAAAAAAAATGTTGATTCCCAGCACAAAGAGATGAAAAATTATACTGAAATTCCTAATTTTTTAAGACGTAAGTGAACAGTCGGGAACGGCGTTGTAATTTTAATAGTTTAAAGTGAATAAAATTGTTTTATAATAACTATTTAAACGTTGTCCATGCATTAAAACTTTATGAAGACCACGTAACAGAGAATACAATATATATATGATGGTATGTTTCTTTATTTGGTGGCTTGTAACAATAGGACTCAAACACTAATTTTCTTTTTTGATCGCCGTACTATATTGTAACTTCTTTGTTATTTATTAATATACAATTATGGTTCAAAGCTAATAAAACAGCCTCTTTGTAAAAAGACTAGTCAGTCAGAATTAAAAATAATGAAGATGTCAACTGACTATTGTATTAAAGTAAATATTTATAAAATTGGCAACGACGAGAAAAAATAAAAATGAAAAATAATGAACAACCGCTAGGTACAATAATATTAAGAATTGCGGGTACAACAACAAATTCCTAGAACGTCAATGTCGCGACCGCATTGCAAATTACAATTTGATATTGATTTTAATAGTATTAAATTATATGGTCAGTTATAATATAACAACTTAATTTTTAATTCAGACTGACTCTTCTTTTAGTCTTTTTACAAAGAGATTATATCAGCTATTATTATATTATTTTGATGTCTGTGCTCTAGTCTATAGTCTGTACAAAACTGTACTATAGGTCTAGGGAGTCTAGTTTCATAATTCATTTATCATTATTGGTTTGTCTTCTGAGAGGCTCGAGGCGAGCAAATGTGTAATTATTAACAGATTAAAGCATAATAAAGGAAATAATGTCAATATAAAATAAATGTTTTAATTTATGAATAGTATATTGTTTAAAGAACCACCAAGATGATGATTACAATACACGGGTTGCCTAAATACGTAAGTTAAAAATGGCGATTGATTTAATGTTAATAATATCAAGGATTTATTCCTTTAAATGACCACTGAATGTATCATTATTATTTTTTACTTATTGCAGGTAAAGTATCAGGACTTAAAGCAGATTATCAGGCAAGAGTGTAAGATCAGCGATTTTATTTTAGATAACCTGCTTATTGATACAAACGATTTAAAAAAAGTTCGCGTTGGATTGGCTGACGATAATGAAGGAGCCCATGTAATTAAATGTTTAAATGGTTATCGCCTATCAGGACATATTCTCCAAGTTGCGCCTGTTGGAAAATCGGGAGTGAGTTGTTACTTACAAGAGGTCTATTTGTTCTCTCTCTAAAATTTGTATTCTTCTATTTATTACCATTAGGGCTTTCAGAATCCAGTTCAAAATAATTATGTGGATCAAAGTACGTCCGTTTCTTGGAACAATCAAACACAGTGGACAAATCCAGTAGCACCACAGCAAAATTCATATCCATTTCAACAGCCCCAGCAAATTGGAAACTATTTGTCTACAGTAAGCACCCCATTTTAACACAATTAAAATTGGAGTACAGAATTGTTCCTTATGTACATGTATGTTTCAAGCAGGTCCCCAATCAGCAATTGAGGACCCAAGTTAATGAAAGACCATCAATTCTCAGCCGCATTGGACCTCCATCACAAGGGTTTTCGATTGCTCAAAAAAATTCACCCAATCCAAGTGTTAGTACTATTTAATGTTACACACAATAAACATTATATAAGAAATATTATAGTTCAATTTTAATGTTGTCAATTTGAGAAAGATAAATTTCCTTTTTTAGAGTCAGACAAGGCCAAGTTATTTTAGAACGGTTGAATTAATAGATACTTCAACTTTGCAACAGGGCAGACATGCCGAAAGTAATTATGACCTATCTCAAGATAAATCTGTAAGTTTTATATTATTTTTATTAGTTTATATTATATTTAATTTACTTTGGGTTTTGTTGTGTACTGCGGTGTAATTATTTATATAACACATTTTTAGCAGAATCCAGTTTTGAAAGAAGCATTAAACATTCGTGGAACCAGTATTGGTACTCAGAATCCTGGACATTACCAAACATCAAACCCATGGAATCAACAGGTAAGAAGTCTTTTACTGATGATTTACACTAAGAATATTCATAGCAAAGTAATGCCAACCGAATATGCAAATTCTACTTTGTAGTTAAATAAATGTTGAACCTGTAAAAAAAATTAACTGAACTGAATGTGTTTATACCGACTTTGAAGGGTGTAGAGTTTCATTGAAAATCAAGTCAGATCCCTTTGTTGTACTTTTTCCTATAATAATTTCAATTTGTGCAATCTTATAAGAAGGTAACTTGTCAAATTTTTAAATAGAATAAAATGTTGTCTTTTGATAATACATACTTCTTTTAAGTCAAAAGTATTTACATTTAGTTAGTTTATTCTAATTAAATTCTTTTGTTTGTCTTTTGCAGTTTAAGAGGGAGCAAATTAATGAAAAAGTTCATCCTTTTAATGAGACCCAGAAACCACAATTTTCCCAGGGAAGAGTTCAAGATATTGCTGCCGGCCGCATTGATTCTTCTGGGAGAAATATCCCTCTTATTCCAACAGCCTCTAACCGCTTCAGCACATCTGAAAGACCATCCCCAACCAATAGACATATATCACCCCAAGACACGCGGACATCTTCTGCGAGACGTATATCTCCTCCAAGTAGACGTATGTCTCCACCTGGACGGCGCATGTCTCCATCTGTTAGACGCATTTCTCCATCTAGTAGACACATGTCTCCTTCTAGTAGACGCATGTCTCCTTCTAGTAGACGCATGTCTCCTTCTAGTAGACGCATGTCACCTTCTAGTAGACTGTCCCGTTGGTAGGCAACCCTCCCCTAGTAGGCGGCCCTCTCCGCCCTGTAGACGCCCTTCGCCGCTCGTCAGAAACATGTCTCCACCTAGCAGGCGTGTGTCGCCCTTTCGTAGGCGTTTTTCTCCTTCGAGCAGACGTGAATCACCATCTATGAGAGACGTATCACCAAATCGAGTTCGTGTTAGCTCTGGACGCAACATGATACAGACGGAAAGACCACAGTCACCTTCAGGAGCTCGACCTGTACAGGGAAGAATGTCCCCTAGGAGATTTTCTCCCTCAGAAAGGAATATTTACCATGAAAGACGAATCTCACCATCAAGCTTTAAAGAACATTTAAGTATGACTTCTTTTAATATTTTTTTATATACCATACATACTGTCTATAGTTTACGCGAGTAGTACACATTTAACACTAACGGTTTAAAACGCGATATATTAGTTAAACTTATTTGAAAATGATTTTTAACTTCGGCCCGACGTTTTCGATGCTTTACAGCAGCTTTGATCACGGGGAGACTAAAGATGGAGGATGTCTCTGACGTTAATGTAAAAAATAACGATGGCGCTAGTGTAGCAATTTTTACTTAATTTTTTATTTAAATACCATATCATACCATATTTTATAATATATTATGAAATTTATATTGCAATTATTAATATGTGTTAATTAAAAATATTATCTCTGTTTATCAAAGACCTTGTTTTAATAATAAAAATGTCCCGTATACAGTCATATAATTTTGTATTTGCAGGCAGAGAAGGCCCACGAAGTAGATCACCCAAAAAGGGAATCACATCTGGACAACACAGGTAAAGTCTTTGTAAAATGAATAGTATTCTTGACATCGAGATTTTAAAATCTTGTATATATGCGAAGTGTTTTAAAATTGTCTTTATTTGTCAAAAGGCACCAAATAAAAAAAAAATCTGTTGGACTTAAATAACAAGTCATACAGAACGCAGATATTTATTTTTAATGTATTAACTCACACGCAGGTACTCTCCAACACGCAATTTCCAAAAAGACCTGCGAGCTGCAAAAGAAGTGAGACCCGCTTACGAACCATCATCGGTAAGTGGAAGTAGAAATTTTAAATGACCTTTTTTCTATGAGCTTAAGAAAAAAGTCATTTTAATAGAACATACAATCTCCTCAATATTAAAGAAGAAACCCGCAGCTTATGCCGACCCTTAAGTTCTAATGTAAAATAAATGCACCGGAAAGAGTTATGAAGATTCATACTTTAGATTGTTCACAACGTTGCTGTATATTTGGTGCCTCAATAGAAGAGACAGTTCAATTCATTTATGAATGATGAATGTAAGCAGATCTTCTCTTGGGGAAAATCGATTGGGCATACTACTGCAGCAGAATAAAAATATTTCCACAAAGAAATCGAGAAGATATAAGAAATCCAAAAGTGGAAAACCTGATAAAGGGGCTGAGAGCAGAAAGAATAGTTATTATTTAAAACGTTGGATGTCCAATAATAACCTTCATCTTACGTTTTAAACATAAATAAGCTACTTACGTACATAATATTGTAAGGCCTATAACGGGTAAAAGGCGTCACATGGAGCCTGTGGAACTTCAGGAATACATTTGCACCAAAAGACGGAAAGTTCAAGACAACTTCTTATGTAGCTACAATGATAATAGAATCTTATATACTGAATTTTCAGATCTAGATTACACAAGTAGTTTTGCAGTTGTAATATTATCACTTCATTAATAAATAAATTAAAATCAGTTTGAATAAACGCAATACATTATTTTATATTAGCTAACGATATCCAAATGACATCAAGCATCATTTGGAAAAAGAATTGTTGCCGTTACATTCAGGATAGCTGACCACTTATTTCTACATATAGAGTCGCTGGTAGATCTGCAACCAATAATGTGGTTTTTTTTTGCTATTGCTAACACTACTTTACTTTTTAAGAAGGTAACTGTCATTTGCTACGTGTGTTATATATATTTTGCTTCTTCTTGGGTGAACAACATCTCGAAATTTAGTTAAATAATCTACAATTAGTCCTAAAACTACATTAGTTGTTTACTATTTCTTGCAAAATAAACTTCAATTTACAGGCAACAACTGAAGCTATGTACGCAGATGGCTTTCGTCCTATTGACAAATTGCAATATACCCAGGGGCGAGAAGATAGAATAGATCGATGGTCAAACAGGGAACAGAAAATACGTAAAGTACATGATGAAGAAAGGGGAAGAATGACGAAATTTGAACCTGCCCGACCTATGGAAATTCCTAGAATTATAGAAAAGGAACTAAAAAGGTCTCGTTCAAGAAATCGGGAGTCCCGGTCTCCAAGACGAGATCGATCTCCGCTACGCGATCGATACAAAAGGCATTCACCGTCGCCGAGATCGCCTAGACGTTCTTGGGCCTTAGAAAAGAGAAGGAGCCCTGAGGATGCTAAAGTGCCGCCCCCACCCAGCTGGCCAGTGGAGGAATCGCAGCGTATGAAAGATTGCCATGACAAGAGGCAATCTTATTCTAAGAGGATAGATGAACCGCGGGGTCCAGTTTGGGATATAAATAAATATGAATCGAAATTTGAAGATCAAAGGGATAATCGATCAGGCGATGACAGAAGAAATTTTGAACACGCAAATATAGCGAGCCGAAAGGATGCAGCTAAATGGAAGGCGGTCGGCAATGACAGTCCCAAGCGAACTCCACCACGTTACAATCCCGAAAAAAACGAAAGGACTTTGAGAAGAAACGAAGTTGATGCACGACACGAAGAGAGAAGGCATGAAGAGAGTAGAATGCGACTGAACAGGCGAGAATTTGAAGAAAATCGACGTGAACCGGACGATCGGAGATATGGTTCTGAATTTAAGGATGCAAGCGAACTCGCTCAATTAAAACAAGATTTATCACGCCGTATTGAGAAGAAGTCAGAAATACTCAAAAAACAAGAAGAACTTCACAAAGAAATTGAAGATGTGTATAAACGGGCAGTAGATTTTACAAAAAAGGCGGAGATGTATAAAAAAAGTGATCGAAGTCGCGAAAGAGATTATAACAACGAGCGTCACCGCGACGAACATGATCCTAAAGACTTCAATCTACCCACCTTGAGCCGTTTCAATGAAGAACGCCATTCTGATTGGAAATACCAGCGGGATAATATTCGACCAAAAAGCCGTGAGGGTAAGACGAGTCATCATCACGAAGAAAATAAAATGGTAGAATCTAACTATCCTATAACCAAAAGTCCCGGCTCAAAGACAAAAAGAGAAAAAGCCTGTGAAGCTGTATCTGAAAAAATATTGACCAAATTTGGTGACATGCTTCCGAAAGATATATCAGTCCGAGTTTTCGATGAATTAAAATATGCTGTGTCCAAGATTTTTAAGGCCATGTTTGGAGATGAAGATGTTTCATTTATTGAAATGATTATAAAATTTAACTCCAAACACTCGACAAAAGATGAAGAAAAAATTTACGATTCAATCCTATCAAGCTTTCCCTCTCAGTACAGAATATTGAAGCGCTCAGCGAAAGGTAAAATAACTTTACTATAATGTTAGCTGCCTTATTAGAAACAACTCGATAAAAGTTTACGATCAATACAATTTAAGAGTTTCTAAATAGGAATGAATATACACTATAACATATTAATGTTACTTTATACAGGAGAATTTTAGTCAATTTTGTAAACTTTGCTTTTCTACCTCTTATCGACGAGTTCCATTGCGTTAAATGAATTATTTATTTCCAGATGAACCTTCCGATATACCAGCAAAATTATCAAAAAAATCTCCTATACGCGAGGTGACTAAAGGTAAAAATTACTCACATAACTCGATAACAACGTAGTAATCATTTTTCTTAATTTTCATCAAAAATTCTTATTAAAACCTACTAAAATTAACTTTCAGTGGAAGAGCATCCAGTTACGTACCAAAGTAAGTAGAGACGCATTTTAAAAAATATTTCAAATGAACACTTGATAATTTACTATAGTTTCTATTTCACAGCTCCACATTGGGATTATAGTTTTGCTAGTACTGCAGTGGAACAAATGCAAGCAAACGCATTTATGGCCCCTTATATGGTTCCTTTTGCATCATTCGTTCCAGCTTATACTGAACCACCTCAAAATTCACAAATGCACTACGAATCCGAAAATGAAGGATTCAACTTGTTCTTATGTAAAGATAACTTTCAGCCAATTAATTGTAATGAAGCTGAAATTATTAAGGATTACATCATTCAGAAAATTGTGGATGTTACACAATCCAGTCAAGGATGGGCTCCGGATTTCACTTTAAAAGGTCTTCAAAGTCCTTTTCGATATGAAGTTGTTACTCGCGATGCTGTTTCCAGAGATTGGCTCTTGAATATAAGTTTCAGCGACCTGACTACTTTTAACGTACTGGTGTACACCAAGGAAGAGTTGTGGTACGAGCGCGCCGCTGTTTGGTTGCCAGGTCATTCAAAATGTCGGAGCATAGAACCTTTGGAGAAGCTTAAATTGCAAAACAAGTTTCTCGATAGTATAAATATAGGTAAGTGGAAGCTTGTCAAGAAAATCGTAACTGCTAACGGTACTCGTATTTACGTCGATATGCCACCGTCGTCCGCTCGAGCTTTGGAAAGCCACAAAATGATGCTGAGCTTCGAACTTCAGAAAGTTAACGTTTTTCTCAAAGCTGTCGCCGTAGACAAAAATGCTTTTGACGCTGGTTTGAGAGAAAGTTCCATAAAACAAATACCGAACCTGCAAAATAGTCCTATGCCATCTCTTCCTAGTGAACAAAACGCGGTAAGATTTTGTGCCAAAGGGGATAAACCAATTTCTTTGGCTATCGCGCGCAAAATTAAGGACTCTATTATATACCATTTATTCAAATACCATCAAATGGGGGGCACCAGTCGCACCGATTTCAGCAAATACGGTTTTATTACGCCGGGCTTTTTCGGTGTGCTTCCTGAAAATGATGAATCTAAACGGTGGCTTTTTTCTTTGCAAATGGGGAATATAAATAAGCAGCCTATAATCGTGTTCGGCGCCGAAGAGCTCCATACATTCTATATAAAAATGTTTGTCATGGTACCCGGGCAGCCGACGACTGCCGCCCAGGTGTTCGACATAATACGAAGTAGCAACCAGAGTATAAAAGGTATTTATTTTCATAAATGGCGGCGTCAAAAGTTGGATGTTAACAAGAATGCTAACCATGCCATCTTTGAAGTACACATGGATATAGAGTCTGTTGAAAGGATCTCGCGCATGAAATTTAAGTTAGATTATATCGTGGATGAATTTCGTATGTCCGCTGCAGTTAAATCCGAATATCCCTTCTCCAAGTTAGAAGAGATAATACAGAAACACAAGCAAGAAACGACCGATTCATATGACGTAGCTAACATGGAATTATCCTCCGGATCCGAACAAAGTGATGGCGATGTTGTATGCCTCGATTAAACTATAGGTATAGCCAATTCCAGAAGGGAGTGTTTATTTATCTTACATCGCAAAGTTGTATCGTATTTAATTTTCTGGATTCAGTCTGTTGATGATAATAATGTTTATTCATCTCCCAAGATTGCCAATCGGTTTATGCGTAGCATGTAAACTTTAAGAATTATTTAGTTTTAATTTAATAGGTAGTTCTACTCTTAATAAACCTGGTAAAATGTATGATAAATTATTCGTTTTATATGATCACTATATTTTTCACAAAAAAATGTCCTCTCCCCAAAGCTCAATATTGCGTCCAACTTCGATTTACATTAACGGAGCTGAAATAATTTTATTCAGGTAAGTTTTATATCTTTCAACCGCTATTGAAATTTATAAGTTTCAGTATGTCAGTCAAGTACTTTAGTTCGTTTCAGGGTTTCAGAGGAAGAAACTAATGGGATTATGTCAAGATAATTCGAAACGTTCTAGATACAACTATCTAAGTGTCCACGCTCAAACCAAATAAAGGATGAAACATCAAGTAAGTTACGATCGTTTACGGATACGGAGTATATTAAAATACTTATATCACGTTTGTTTTTCAATTTTGTGAGAATATTGTTGTTCATTCATAGGTTTTTATATCTAGTTGCTTTTGACAGGTCATTTCCAGGTTTTTTTAAGCTTCTAAATTTTTAGGTACATAATTGGCAACAAGATGGGTGGATGGGAGTAAGATTTTTTTCTCATCAAACTCTTGGTTCCTTAGTACTGCTGGGTTTCTTTGATCGAACCTTTCTGCTATATCAGATAATCTACATATAACAATGGTGCCTGCGTCATTGGAATTTTTTTAGTAGCGAGTACGGTAGCTCTCGGACGTTCTGTTAGGGTTGGATGGTCGATGATACTCAATAAAGAAAATAATTTGGAGTCAAATTGTAGTATCTACTTTTGTTCTTTCAATTAATGCTTCGGAAAAAGTCTTGGAGGTGAGCAGGGTGTGGGGTGGGGGGGGGGGGCATGTCGGGTTAAGGAGTATTCGATGTTGTTTTTGGTGTTGATGTAATTTTTAGTATGAATTCTGCCAAAAAATGTTTTATTTTTATTAAAATAACATTTTTAGTTAAAGTTTTTAAGTATGACAAAATAATTAGGAAATGTGTGTTTAACGAATTCTTCCCGTATTTGTTTCAGAACCTAACTCTAGGCATGAAGAGAGATACAAATATGTGTCACACAAAAAGAGATCCCTTTCTCAGAGAAAAGAAGATAAGCAGACCCCTTTTACTTTAAAAGGATCGAGTGAGTAAACGTCTTTATTTGTGTACAGTAAAAAGTTAGTTTAAATTTGGTGGACGACCCTTACTATAATATTATTAATATTTTCTTTGATGAGATGAAACACCTTAAGTCAAATACCGAAAAACTGTGACACTTTAGCTGGTTAATTTAGTATGTACCAGAAAAACAAGATAGTAATAAAAGCATAAACATAAAATAATAATATAAAATGTAACAAAAATTGTATGTAAATTAAAATAACTTATGTTTTATTCATTTGTCTCGTACTGTAAAGTGAGATCCCGTTTCCCCCTCATGGGGCGTGGGGCGAACACATTTCTGTGTCCGTTTCACTGATCGTTCTTTTTAACAGGCAAGTAGTTGATCAGACTTCTGTACCCTACCCGACCCGACCTGTTCCCATGGGATTCGAACTCAAGACCTCTCGCACATAACGCAATGCTAGGCAATAGCTCGTGCTGTGCTGTGTTATAATATAATATTTATTCTTCTAGGTGGAAAAACTCAAGCTTATACAGAAAGCGTCGATTCTGTTAAGGAACAATCAGATAAAAGCGTGGCGAACAGTAAAACAGCAGGTAAAATACTTCGTCTTCTTTAAATAGTTTTGGTATGTTGCGAAAAAGATACCCTTTGCATATCATGCTTTAATTTTATTTGTGATTATAACAAAGCATATAAGTTGTACTCCCTGTAAAAGTTTTCATTGCTTTGGATAGCCCATAGTATTGGGTATGAATGATTGTTTATTTACAGACAATGCAATGCAACAAGAGATAGAAGATATGTTCCCACAAGAAGGGTCCGAAGATATGAAACAACTGGGTCCAGTCACCACGAGAATTCTGGAGCACGAGTTACGGCACATTATGATTAAAGTATAATATTTGTAAAAATAAACAAATTATAGAATAGACACTACAAACATTTTCCTTCACTGGATGACTCATTTCAGGTTTGGCAAGAGTTCCCCGATGAACCACCAACGGAAGAGGAGAAGTTTGTTGTTGAGAAGTTCAGAAATGAAGCTGGGGATGATATTAGAGATGTAAGTGATATTGAACAAACCATCTCAGAAAGAACGTAACGGGTCGTATTCTGCAAACGAGATAATACTATTAATCATAGACTTGGTTAGAGTCCACTCTGTGAACACCAACGTCGTATGTGCGATAAACACGGTTTTATTAAGGATCAATAGTGGTAAAAACAGTTTTAAGATTATTGATATTTTTACAGATCATCGGCTTAAACGTTACAAAAAGACTACTTAAGGTTCACAACAAACTGATTGTTAAGGTATGATTATTATTATTAACGAAAGAATATCTGCTTGAGCACTGTTAAAAATATATCACTAAAATTCTATAATTTTTAAGGTATGTTTTTTAAGTCGACCGGAAAGGGCACATATTTTGGCGTTTCTTAAAAAGTACAGAATCAGTGGATTCAAACGTATCACTTCGGAAAATAATACTTTTGCTGCACGGTTGAAGCGCATAGAAGATTTTGATAAATTATGCTCTGACAAAGAGATTATATGTGGTAAGTTTTATAGATTTCAAATCTAGTAATGTAAAGGCGCGTGTAGTATATGTTATAAATATGTATATGTACATATTTATATCATACACTTATTATAATATATGTTATAATAAGTGTATGATATAAATATGTGTATGACCCTACGGTCATAGACATATTTATATCATTAGATCTTTCGAAAAAACAAAACAACAAAAATTACAATATTATTTTTTACATGATTTTATATTCCACAATTTCATTTTAAGGTAATGCGGAGCTGACAATCACACCATGCTACAAATTCATAAAACGACCAGCCAACCTTATAACAAAATTTTTGGATAACAGTCATGATGAAAATCCTAATGAAACAGCAGATAAAAGGGTAATAGAAAAAAAGGCACAAACAAAAGTCAAGTCGGCTTCAGAGGAAATTCAGGAACGGGATAAAAGTTTACCAACAACAAGTATCAAGAAAGATGTAGCTAATAAAAAAAACGAATCAGAAATTGATTATAAGCAAAACACTGAAACCACAACACAAAAGAGTAATAATGTAAAATTGGATGTGCCAACAAAGAATATGGATAGAGTGCAACCACTTCCTAAACTTGTCAATAAAACCGCTGCGTTTGATAAAACTTCTATAGATAAACCGCAAAGCACTAAGCTGTTAAAAGATCTCCCCTCTGAGCCGCAGCGTACCATGGCTAAAGTTCCCGGTAAATGTAATAAAAACGTTTCCATTTCTAAGGAGTATGAAAGAATAAAACCATGTAAGGGAACAGAAAATCTTGAAAATACTAAAGTGACTAAAAAAGATCAAGAAAAACCTAAGAATTATGAAAAGTTTAAAAAGCAAACTATAGAAAAAGTAAAGAAACCTGCTTACAATAAAGAACTACCTTCAAAAAAAAGTTTTAAACAAAAAATTCAAACAAAAGATGTCATCAATAAATATGAGGATTACGAGGAAATGGATGACGAAGATATATTAGCTCTATTATCTGAAGGAGTCCTATTAGATCAATGTGGATCTGATGACGAATAAAAGTTATAATAAGAGTATGCGTCTTTGCAATAAACGGTAATTTTAATTTATTTATTTACAAGGTGTATAAATAAAACATCTTATGTAGAAGTAAAATATATAATAACATAATAAAAACCGATTACCATAAATCGTCTGGTGGTTGTAGATAGATCGACTTGTTAGAATTATATAAAAAAATGTCTAGTTACAAAATAATTTTTACGTTCATTTTTAATGTAGTATATATAATAAAGGCCATAATATCAAACTGAGTATTTTAAATAACAGAAATTTTATTGCTTATTTGTTGAGTTCAGAAGTTTCTCCGATTTCATCTTCAACCTGCAAAGAATAAAAAAAAATAAGAAAACGTTTAGTTTAGTGAGTTACATCACACTATGTAGGTAAACATTTTACCTACATAGTGTGATGTAGTAATTCTATGAAAATGAAATAATATGATTGATAATGGTCTCTACGTGTTACCCATTCGTAGAATTTACAATATACAATTATTTTATAGAAATACGGAACTAATTTTGAGCGGCGCGGAGAAGTGAAGATGCGCGTCTTTTCTTAGGAGCTGCAGCTTCAAGTCGTTTTCTTTCAGCTTCCAATTCATCGGCAAGATTATATACATCTTTAGGTGCCACCTATAGTTTATAATGGATTTTTTTTATTTTACAGTTAGGTATTACTTTATTACAAAAAATCTAGAGGGTAGGTAATTTTCGAAAATATTGCCAGAACTTTGATGGCAAATGTTAAGGTGAAAGTAGTTGAGATTATATATTTTAGTCGTTATATTTTCGAATGATATTATCATTGATTAGGAATAAATAACATTCTCTTCGCTGAGGAGAATCCGATGTAAATTGTTTTTAACTTATGCCACATATGGCTACGCTGTGGTAAAAATCATAGACTATAACTCCGGTAGTAAAAGAAAAAGTTATATTGTGAGGTATTACCTGTGCATTAGAAATCTGTAATCTCTCATCTGTAATGCATACAAGTCTATGACATTCGACATTTCATGAATCAGTTTTAACTTTTAATGTACGTAAGCATAAACATTGTAAGAAGTATTCATATACCAAGTATAATTTGATTCTTCATTAATAACCAATTTTACCCTTTTTCGCAACCGAAACACACTTTTTCGGATGACGATAAAGTGTGATACTGATTTTCATATATTTTTCTAGTTCTCAAAAATCTACAATTTTACATATTTCGTCAATCCCAGGTCCATTAAAATGAGAGGGCAAGGTGTACAAAGAGCTGGAGGGAGTCGTTATAACAGGGAATGGAACTCGACCTCCCAACACAATCGACAAAGCGGTCCCCTTCTAACCGATCACTTGAAAGTAAAGTTTATAATATGTAAAACCATCTAGAGCCAGTTAACAATCTGAATATCCCCTTAGACAAAAATTATGAGCTGCTTGCCTATGCCATATATAATTGATGAATATTAAAAGTGGCAGATTTCGATTCGTTCTTACGTTCAAAGGCGTTCATTTTATCATTTTAAAATGGGTCAAAATTAGAGCTTTTTTTTTGTTTTTATGGCTGTATTTAGGATCAAGACCGAATACAGTTCCTTTTTACCTCTTGGGTATGCATGAAACTTATTTTTGGCATCAACTGTAAAAATTAGAAGTAATCTCAATTTGCCTAATAACCATTAACAGTAAATATTTTTAGGTAAAAAATGTAATGAAAAAGAATCTTACCTTAATTTAAACTGTTTTTAAACATTGTGTATCATTTTAAACAGGATATTGACATTGAACTTGAGATCCTAAATAGGAAACGGCAGATGATTCAGCAAGAACATGAGCTTCTTGATCGGGAGAGGGAGTATAACCTAAAGGTAATATTAGCTCATGCTCCTTTCATTTAATGAATAGTTTGACTTTTAATTTGGAGGAAATAGACAATATTATACCCTAATTATAATTAAAAAAAAATTACACTATTAATGCCCCTTTAATGAAATCAGTATTTTCTTAATATTTTCAAACAAAACCTTGTCACTTAAAGATTGTTGTTCCCTTTTAGTACATTACATTATAATGTTCTTAAAATTGTTGCCTAATTTTACAGTAAATGTAGCGTTTATTGTAGAATGGCTTACAGTTTTAACATAAAAAAACCAGAACTAATAACTTGAGTGATAATATATAGAGGTTTTGTTTCCTATCAATATAGATATTTTTAGCTTATAACATTTGTTATACCTTGTGTATCTAAAGTATAGACAGTTCTTACTACTATGCACTTACTCAATAATTTGGTGCTCTTACTAAGATAAGGAATGTAATAAGTTATTTAAACTGCTTTTCAGAGACATTACGAATTTGAGCAATCCAGTCATAACCAACAGCATGGCAAACGCCAAGCTGTTGGTCAAACTTTTCCAAGATGGTTCAACACACCCCCAAAGGTTGAACCGTGGCAGCAGAGTACTGTTTCTGTTCGGCCTAGAAACCCAGTCTCTGCGTCTAATCCACCATCATTACTTAGCATCGCTTCAAAGTACCCTCCTAAACTTTTACCACCAGATCCTAAACAAATTAGGACTACAAATTCAATGCGCAATGATTTTCAACCCACAAAAGTAGCAAAACTAAAATTTCGTACTGCCTATCTCCAAAAACCAGCAGCACAAGTTAAAAAACAGCTTAGCCATGTGCAAAATCCATCTCTTAATAATATACTGCCAAGCCAACCCAAAAATTTACCTCCCAATAAAATTCAATCCAAGAAAGACACTGCTATAGGCCAAGATTTCATACTACGCCACAATGTAACTCCATCCCCACAGTTAAATGGTCGTCTGGAATTAGCTCTAGGATCTATTTTAAGGAGCATGAGAGAACAATTCCAAGACAATCCTTCTCTATCTGTCTCTACAGCTTCATTACAATCACAACGCATTATAAAACAGATAATCCGAGAAAGGATAAGATCTGTTATGATGAATAAATTAGTCGGGCAATGCGCAGATGTTGTCGCTTCTTACCGACAAAAGTATCCCGATGATTCTGATTCAGAATTACTAAAGCTGGCTCATGATGCTCATGTATACAATATACATAGCCTCAGTGTCAATCCCCTCTTTACATCAGGTAGTTATCATTTTTGACTAAACTTTTTCTTACCTTATATCTATGCTAATATATAAAGCTGAAGAGTTTGTTCGTTTGTTTGAACGCCCTAATCTCAGGAACTACTGCTTCTAATTTATTTTTTTTGTGTTAGAACATTTATCGAGGAAGGCTATAGGATATAAAACAACGCGCTGTAATAAATAAGAGCGAAGAAGCAGCGGGAAATGTGAAAAAAAAAACCGGGGAACAATTTTCATGTTTGTGGGTTTCAGATTCGTACGCTACGCTGTGAAAACGGTTCGAGATACCCAAACAATATGTGAAAAAATCATTCCTTTTTAAATGATCTAAAAAAATGTCCCCGACACTATATGTCTATTTTAAGATTAACTTGTAAGAACGTACGAACGACGTCGTGGGTTAAACAGCTTATGTTTATAATGATGAAGGGGTTTGCCAAAACGAATTTGAATGCCCAAAATAAAATATCTTAGCGGTCAAAGTTGCTACTAGAATATAATAAATCCCTGACAACTTTATATGATCATACAATATCACAATTGTCGTATTATTGTGGTGAATAATATTTTTTCGTAGATATCATTTTCATCACTTTGATGTCCTATGGGAATTTGTATTTTTAATCCATTATCATATATTACCATATGGGCTAAAATTGTATTTCACATCAATATTATTTTTTTATTATAGATGATGCAATGAACTATTTCAAGGATAATGTAACACAAATACTTAGTAAGAAAGCCGATGAAATATTATGTAAAGTGAGTAATAAGTAATCCGTTTGTTTCTATTGGATAACTATTATTTTTAAATATTCTACTATTTATATTTTTATACAGGTAAAAGATATAAGTACTTCCGATAAAGTTGATGCAAACATCAAGCAACTTATGGATAAAGTTATTTACATAAGTGATGATGAGGATACCAATGAAACATCAACTGAAGGAAATAAAAAAGAAAATGAGAACGAAAAAGCGAATAATGTAACTGAAAGAAGCGAAGAAGATAAAATGAAGAGCCAAATTGCAAAAGCTAAAACATTGTCTGATTTAATGGATAATCTCATAGAAAAGAAACTGCCTAAAATTCTTCCAAAATTCAAAGATGTAAGTATTTTCTCGTTTTTTTTTTATTACAATCGTGATATAAATAGCTAACGTATATTTATGTTGAATCAGGTTATTGTCTCAACATTTGATTTTGAAAACCAGTACCTCTTTTCAAAACCAGAAATAATACAAGAAACCATGAATGCAATCGTGAAAAGACTCGTTAATGAAGAGAGAGAAAGTAGGAAAGTCATTGTTTCGGAAACAACTGAGACAGCTCTAGTTAAGAACACTGGAGAACTTCCACCTATAGTAAAAGAGCCTCTCAACACTCTTTACAGGTTGAGAGATTCTCAACCTGTAAAGGAAACGACCAGCGAAACACCCTTACTAAAAACTATCGAAAGTACATATTACGTGAAGGTAAATTTCAAAATATTTGCGATAATCTCTGAAACATAGATTAGAGAGGTTAATAATATGTTTATTTCCAGTTAATCGGCCGCCCTACCTTGCCATCTCGTAATGAAGTTTACGAGTACTTAAAACAATTTAAACCAACGAGCATTAAGAAACATAAAACTATGGGCAACTTGCTTGTCATTGCCTTTAATGAAAAAGAAGGTTATGACCAAATACTTCGCGCTGGGGACCACAAAATTGGTATATTTATTTTCAATGAAATTAACAAGATTTCGTACAACTCAATATATTAATTTTGTATTTGTTTGTTGCAGGTGAAAATACTATGACTGTAAAAGGCAGTGAAAAAGTGACAACACAAAATATTAGTCTAAACAATAGTGTACAAGAAATTACAAACACTAGTTTAGAAATCGCAGGAGATAAAAGTGAAGATACTTGTGAGAAAGATAACATTATTAGCAAAAAACAGGACAACCACATAGACAAATTAAAGACAACATTAATTGAAGATGATCAAGGTAATACCACCTCAACTGAACATTTTAGTGTATCTGAACAAGGTACACATGACAGTGCAATAGTGGTTGAAGATGGAAACAATGTAACAGCAGCCACGGATACCACAAAGGGTGATCTTACTGGCGAAGCTGAAACAATGTCTAAACATGATAATTCAGCGGTTGTTGAAGAAAGAAATGTAACAGGTGTTAATGATACCACTAATGATGACATTACTGGCGAAGATGATAAAACAATATCTGAAGAAAATGAAAACGCCACTAAGACAAACGACACACCTCACCAGGACCAAAATCTTGAAACGAATTTAAACGCTGCTGAAAATCTAACGGAATCTGAAACAGTAAACGAAGATATTTCTGCTGAAAATTCGTTATCAAAAGCTGAAACCACGATGCAAGGGAAAAATGATACTATAGAAAATCTTAAAGAAAGTGATTCTAAGACAACCGCAAAGTCTACCACCGCCACACCCACCAGATCTTCGTCTCGACTGGCTGCTATCACACCTAGCTCTATCAAAACTAGACGTGCCAGTAGGATGGCACAAAATAACTAAAATGTCATTATTAATATCAGTTTTAGTATTCATCAATGTGTATTTCGGTTATCATCTTAAGTAATAAATAAAATTATGTATTGAAGGTTGTTTTTATATCACCACGCAAATGCTAGAATTAATTAATTCTGATCATAAAATAAATATTATAGTTTTCAATTTATAAATGTCTTAGAGTAAATAAAATACATACCATAAGCTGATTGATGTAATATTCATATGTTATTGTATTTGTAACTGGATCAAGAGCTGTTTGCATCATTTCATCAAACTCTTCCTGTAAATAACAAGTTAAGTGTAATAGATGGATAACAGATAACATGTTTGGGTCTGTTCTATAATTACCAGCCGGAATCTGTGACATATCCATACCATCTTTTAGTGAGGGAGTACTATTTAGGAAAAATGTTTGATACATGCTGACATTATTTATGGTAATTGAAAAATTGAGAGAGGTCGTAGGTACCCACCTCTGTCATCGAATTTTTATATTTTATGAAAGCGATAACGTTTTAAGCATTAACAATCTCTCTTGCTCCAGCCTAGTGTAATACCTGTGTAAAGGGCTCTCCTTCCTCAAGCATAAGCTGTGCAAATCTCTCCTTCGTTAGAAAGCCGCGGCCCTCTTTGTCAAAGTATCGAAATGCAGCCAATAACATTTCTGCAGTGGCTGGATAAAACCTTTATAATTTTTAACGATAATTATACAGACTACATTTTATTACATAGCACTCTGCGTGCCTTATGAAGAAGAAGTTATATTCGTTCAAAAATTAGATAGATGGTACCGAATGGATTTAGTCCCTTACTTGTTTGTTCTACTGAGAAAAGTTAACTTAACTAGCTGTGTCAGCGACTTCGTCCGCGTAGAATAATTATTTTGGGCATCCAAATTTGTTTTTGCAAAACTCTTCATCTTTATGAATTTAAGCTGTTACCCACGTCACGTCGTTCTTGCAAGTTAATCTTAAAAAATATAGTGCCACGAACATTTTTTTAGATCATTAAAATGATCTAAATATAGATCGCGGAATAATTCTGTCATGTACGCAGTGTACGTCTCGGAAACTGATCGAACGAACGAAAATAATTTTTCAATTCAAACCAGTAGTTCCTGATATTCAACGTTCAAACAAACAAACAAATTCTTCAGCTTTTTATACAAGTAGGTACCAAGTAGGTAGGTAGATTTTAAGCGAACATGCACTTAACCGTAGTTAACTTTTTTTAATTACCTGTGCTCTATCATTACTTTACACATGAACGGTAAAAAGTTTATTAACGGTACGTTGCCCGTGGCTTCCTTATTTTCAGTCGCAAGAATGACTTCTTGTATTTCCGCTTCCGTTGGGCAGCATCCTGAAAACAAACGGTTGAGATGCAAACAATTGCCGAAAACTGGACTTTCCAAAGAAGTACGATAAAGATTTGACTCTAATGAAAGTAGTGGTGACGACTGTCGCGGGTTTGAGTTCCACCTGCATGAATTAACTATGAGTGCCCAGGACTTTGTCCGCGTGGTTTAGCGACTTTATGCACCATTATATACGCCGAATAGAGATCTTGTTACTGTTGTCGAGTAAGCATAAGTAGCTAATGTCAAATCAATGCATGAAGTAGTTGTATAAATTAAGTTGACTAATATCAAATTAATGTAACCAGCCAGTGACGTCACTCTAGCTACTTTGTAATATGTATGATAAAACGTGTTAATCTAACTTGTAAACAAATTACTTACAATACCTTAATTGTATTTTTACAAACCCTATAGGTACTGAACAACAGTTTAAGCATGTACTTTCAGATCTATACATGAAAAAAGAAAATCTATATATGATACGCGCAATCTATACCAATGTAAACATTATTTATTTACAGACTCTAAAACTTGATTGCGTTGATAAGGGTCTCCTATTATATTTTTTTACATATATATTTATATTTTTACAGGCATATCGATCGGTTACATTTTTATTACATGTATTGTTTTTGTTTTAATCTATGTATGAAGCTGTTATGTGGATTGGCATACAACATGTTTTATGAAATATTAGAATACATACTTATATTTTATCATGTTGCTATTCTATACCTACATAATGAGGTATAAGTACATACCTAAAGACCGTAATATAGTGCCTATTTCTCGAACATCAACCACTTGCTTTCCAGAATGATCAAATACCTCAAAGGCTTCAATAATTCTCTTTTCCAAATCATTATTGGGTTGTACTAGGAATAAGATTTTAAAAAAAGTAAGAATATTAAGTTCGCTGTAAGTTATCTATTAAATCAGTAGTAATAGATACACACTCTTTGGTTCTTCTTTTCGCGCCATTATATGTCGGTATTACGAGATTCCAAAAATATCAAAGATTTACATAGGTGAAAATAAAAATTAAAAAGTTAATACATCATTTATGAACTTTGTAAAATAATAACTAATGCACCATGACAAATGTATAAACTATAAAACAAATATCTATAGAAACGATAAAATAAATGAGAAACAATTAACCTAGAACGTTACTAAGCAACAAAATGACTTATAACAATATAATATATTTTTATATTTGAATAATTATACTATTATTGTAGGCATATACCTCTTATGTAAACAGGCAATTATACAATTCATTTTATGATATTTATTTGTAATATAATATTGTTACCGTGACAAAAATTTCAGTAAAATTTAAAGTTAGATCTCTATATTAACATTGTGGAAGTTAATGCGTCTTTATAACCTGTAAGTTAAAGTGCACGATATTTTTATTCTATGCGTTCTATAGTTTATAGCATACATGTTTGCACGCCATTTTCGACGCCATCTTAACTCCTGAATTGTGATAAAGTTCGCGCTCTCATAAGTTTGTAATATTTTTGCAAAGTAATGTTTGTTGTGAATTAAAGTGTTTCATTGTGTATCAAAGTTCGTGGTTACAAACTGTTTATCTAACAACATGGATCCCGCTAAAATGAAAGTGGTCGATCTACGATCGGAACTTGGAGCCCTAGGCTTGGACACGAAGGGCAACAAGCCGGCATTGGTGGAGAGGTTAAAAAAGGCGTTGGAGTCGAAAACTGGGAAAAGTAAGCTATATTTTTTAATGTATTTATTTTTTTAAAAGTAAAACGCGTGTAAAATGTTCCTTCATATTTTTGGTTATATTTGCCAATACTCAAGTAATAGATATTGTGATTTGACATTTGAAAACTGAGGCTTTTATATTTCTTACAAATTTATTATTGTAAACATGATGATTTATATTTTTGCTATTCATCATACTCTTCCAGAACGTACGTTAATCTTACAAACTTTATTAATCGCATTATTCTATGGTATGATTTGGGGCAATCACTACAATAATCAAAATGTTATCAGTTACTCGTAAAGTTTGTAATAAAGCTAAACAGGTTTCAATAAGTGATAAGAAATGTTTGTGTTTCAGTGTACATAAGATTTTCATACACATAGATTGGTTGTACATTTTTAAATGTAACTTTTTTTCTGTTAATTGATATTTCTTCTTTTATACCATAGTTAATATAATCAACTTTGTTAATATAATGTTGGTTCATAAATGGTTCCTTTTACTATAGAAATATTAATATTTTTCTATGTCTGATAGAAGACAGAGTACTAGTAGTCCACATAGGCTGCTAACCATTTCACCTATTTCTCCATATTTATTTAAGATCTCCCAGATACTTCAATACTAGACACAAGTACAGAGGATGTTGATGAAGTTAATACACCACGCAAGCCAGCATTGAGAACTACCAGGCGTACATCGTCATCCCGGTTAGCTGGAGGCACTCCTGCTAAGGTACACTTTTTTGATGTGAATTTAAACCAAAAATTTAACACCAATATGTTACTCACATACATATTTTGAATAATCACATTAAATAACATAAACCTCTTCACTGTATAGTCAGGTTAAATTGAATAATAAAATATGTCTATAAGATAAATAATTTTTCTAATAGATGATGCTCTTTTATATATGACTATGTATCACGTTAGGTTGCTAGACAAGAACCACCTGCAGTTATAGCAGAGAAAGAAGAAGTAAAAGAGCCGTCACCAGTAAAAGAATTGCCACCTCCTAAGAAACCAGCAAAAGAACCAGCACCTGTAACTAAGGAAATTCCCGTTTCTGAGCAACCTTTGGAGCCTGAAGAACCTGTTGCAACTAAAGAACCTGTTGCAACTAAAGAACCTGTTGCAACTAAAGAACCCGTTGCAACTAAAGAACCTGTTGCAACTAAAGAACCTGTTGTAACTAAAGAACCCGTTGCAACTAAAGAACTTGTTGCAACTAAAGAACCTTCCACCCCAGATGAACCAACCTTACAAAAGGACCAACAACCTGAACCATCCAATAACCAAGATAACAAGTACGTATATATTCTAGTTTAAAACATAGCTTCTGATAACTACTTTGCAGTGTTCTATATTGCTATATATAGACCTATGTATCTATTTTTAAATATAAAATCAATGCATACCTCTTACTTATTTAAAACAATGTATATGTTTGGTAAATAATCATATATTTTATAATAAAATTATTTCAATTTTTCAGCATCGAGACATCAGAGCCTTCAGAACCATTGGTGAAAGAAGAATGTCCACCGATAGGTAAATACAACATATATAATTCTTTTTGCATGTGAAAATATTCATAATTAGCACAGATTATACTATACTTTGTTTCCAAATGGTTCAAAAATGTGTGTATTCTTGATAGATTTCATAATTTTTTCAGTAGTTTTAGACTTTTACAAGAGATTTAAAATGTTAAAATGAAGGATATTCTTAAAACAACTTTAATTGTTATAAGCTGTTAACCTTAAAATAACAGCGTTAGAATAAATTATTATCTGAAAAGAATTTTGAGTTACTTATTAAATTTCTTGTAAAATCCATCATTCAGATGAACCAATGGAAGTTGATCAACGTGAAGGCATACAGACAAATGAGACCAATATAGAGGAAATTGAAAATAAAGAAGAGAATGGTGAAGAGAACAGTAGCCAGTCAGAAAGAAGAAACGAAGAATGGGCCGATGTAATGAAATTTATATATTTTTTCTTTATATAAAAATAGTAATTTAAGCTTAAATTGAAGATTATTTAGTCCCATAAATATGTTGATGGTTAGTCTACTTTGTTCATTTAAATATATATTGAACTACAGAGACGTCAAAGGGAACTGACAGAAGAAGAGGAATGGGGAATTCTAAATGAAAAGCTCATCATCAAGGAGCAAGAGAGAATTGAGAGAGAGAAGAAACAAGCTGAAGATGATGCTAAACGATTTGAAGAGTTAAGTGAGGTAGGTACTCACAATGAGAAACATTCTATGGTTATCCACTCCGTCTCCGTAGTAAACGCTTCACATGTTTATAGCAGGCACATCATCAAAGACAAGTTATATTGATGCAAACATTATTTAAGAATTTGTATAGACAAATAATTAGCTTATTTAACTTAAGCCAATGACTGTACTTAACTTGTACGCATTAAGTAAAACAGTTTCAACAGCTTACATTATTTAAATTATATGTATTTAGAAATAAAAAATATATGTATTAATTTAACTGGGATCCAACACATCTTTTCATATTTTTCTTCTGAGACTCGGCTGTCATCAAATTTAAGTCTTTTCTTATTCAACTATAACCTTCTTATAACCTCACACAAATTAAAATTTATGTGAGGTTATAGCTCAACTCTAAAGTTATCCATTACTGCGTTTAGGACCCCGTTAAGTTGCAGCGTTTAAAGCGCAAGTTTGAGAGGAAAGCACGTTGGAGCAACTATTACAGAACTATTGAAGTCACAAACGAATTACTTACACCACCAGAAGAGGTAGATAGTTATAAAATTGGTTTATATTTGTTTATAGAATATTTATTATAGTTAGTACAAGTCAATGTCTAATATACTCCAATCTATTGTTTTGTCTTCAAAGCCTTATATAGTTGAAACTGTACCTCTCAAACTTATTTAATAATAAGAGTATAAGCATTATTCTATTTTACAGGACACTCCATTATTGACAAAGAAAGACGAGGAAGTACAGAAGGTGGTGGAACCTGAATTGAATGACAATAAAGTGACTCTTTCATGGTGTTAGTATATTTTATATATTAAATATTAAACTTGAGTACATTACTAAGTATTTATAACATAGACACATATTTATGTCTGTTTTATTCATTCACTATTTTTACTGGTAGGTGATCTGTGCCTTTAACACATGGAGTTAATTTTATCATAATATATAAAACGTCTAAGAATTTTTCATTGACCTCTATAAACGAGACTAGCTCAACTTGTATAAGTGAGACAAATTAATCAGTTTTTAACATATTATGACATATTTGTCATTTGCATACGTGGTCTCTGTAAATGAGACAACTATAATTTAAAACCTGCTTAATTGGATTATTGGAAACACTCAATAATTAGTATATATTTCTTGGTCCCTTGAGATCCCAGTTAAGCAGGTTTTACTGTGTGTTTAGACAGATGTTAAATTAGTATATAAAAAAAATGGTTTTAAACGGTTTATATTTTTTTAATACACATTCAGATGACAGTGATCTTAACCAATACTTGGAGCTGCCAGAGCTGAACTCCGTTATTGCCCTAAGTGAGGGAGCCTTCTCTCATGCATGGGCTGGTGTGCGAGCTACACATGGGGTTGTAGATCAGAGGGTGTGCTTTGAGGTGACCCAAATTATTCCTATAATTCTATTTAAAACAACTTGATACTTATTAGTTATTAAAATGCTTATTGTTGTATTATTTTGAATTCTAGGTTCGCGTCGGCTCAATTGTTACTACCAATGAAGTTGCTGATAAAGAAACGGTCCCCAACAATGGAGTAAGGATTGGCTGGTCAACTGCAGACTCGAATCTACATTTAGGTGAGCATGTTACATCTAGTATAATTAATATCTATTTAATAAATACAACAAAAGACAATATTTAATCTCTGTCACTCTTAATATTGTTAAAGACTATTTATTCTAGTTGTAAAAATAATCATTTTATAAAGTTTAATTTTTAAATAATAGTTTAGCGGTTTTAAACGCGAAAGAAATTAGTTAAATAAGTTAGTTTCGGATGATTTGCAGCAGCCGTGGTTATCCCGATGACCGTGAAATAATTCTTAAAAAAGTTTAACTAATATATATCGCGTTTTAAACCGTTAAAGTGTTTTATTTAAATGTGTTCTACTCATGTCAACTACAGGCAGTAATTAGATGGAATTTATAAAAATAGTGGTAATACATATTTATAAATAAAAGGAGATGTTTGTAATAATATTACAATATATTATGTTTGTTTGCAGGTGACGGGGAGTTTAGCTTTGGTTTTGAGAGCACTGGTCGAATTGTTAACAATGGAGAGTTCAAGGAGTATGGCAAAGCTTTTAATGAAAAGGATGTCATTGGTGCATATGTGGTGAGTACTGTGTCGTGCAAATATTTGATTACGTGCAATGGAGGGATTCATCTTTTTCCCAGGCAGTTCCACTGGGCTCAGGGCTTTAAGAGCTTAGATCCACCTCACTATGATAGTGCGGTCTGAGGGGTTTAAACTATTTTTAACAAGGTACACATAAATACAAAATACCTTGCATTTTATTCAGTTTGTAATATCTTAAAAAACTTAACATAGCATGTATTAATATCCTGCGTTTGTCTAATAAGTGCTACCACAAATAGCGTATCACTCACAAAAGCAGGTACAAAAATAAACTTTGTATTTACTCTCATATGTTTCATAATGTTTGTGATCGCAAGCAGAGTTACATTCCTTAATTAATTACTATACATTTAGTTGACAGCCTCTATTTAGTAATCCCGGGGAATAACGATTGCTTCTAATGGGCAACGAATAGAAGTATATCTATTTGTAAATAAAAGCCATCATAAAGTTTGCCCCATACCACATATGGGAAACAGGTTTTCACTTTACAATTAGCTTTAACAATACGTCTATCAATTGTTGAACAAAAACTAACTAATTTTGACTTTTCAAATCTTACTCTTTCAGGATCTTCAATCTAACCCATGCAAAATATTCTACACATTGAATGGTGTGGAACTTGGCAATGCATATGAGTTTGACAAGGAGTCTCTTGGGGGAAGAGGTCTCTTTCCTCATATTAATACAAAGAACATGTGCTACAAAGTCAATTTTGGATCTGAAAAGTATGTCATTTTGATTGTTATTTTTTTGTGATTGTATGTCTTTAACTATCTGCAGACAAAATAGTAAAGAAAGAAATATATGAATTGCTTCTTTATTTAATATTACTCATATTATTTTGATATATAGCGATTAAATGAGACAAAAGACTATAAGAGGCCTTTATTTACAGTTTTACTCAAATGTTCTTCTTCAACATATCACTATGCATTTCAATGTGATATTTAATCAGATTTGAAATTAAGGATTTAAGTTTGAAAATTCCATAAGCATTCTTTAATTTTGTAAATTTTTTTATCATATAAACAGATACAACCTGTTGACACGGACCAAACTAGTGCGCAAACGACTTGAAATACCCATAGCCGAAGTGCTCGAAGAGAAGAAAAGGAGAGAAGAGGAGATCAGAAAACAAAAAGAGGAGCAGACTAGGAAGAGACAGGAACGACAGCGAAAGAGACGAGAGGTAAATAATCATTTTAAATCCCGAATTTTATCAATGGCTATCAACTTTTCTATTATATATAACGGGATATCAAAGACACCAAGAATAATGCAGAAATATCCAACTATATAAGTAGATTTAAGCAATTCTTATTTAATTTATAGGAAAGAGAAAGAGAGCGTGAACGCAAAGAGAAGGAAGAAAAGGACAAAAAAGAAGAAGACCAACATGAAGATAATGAAAAAAATGAAGAGGCTGATGGTAATAAACCCAAAGACGAAACTAAGACAGAGGAGGATACTAACAATGAGAATACGGTTGAGGCAGTAAGTAGTACTTTTAAGAAGGACAACCTCTGTCTCTATTATAGACAGACCTGACCTTTTTCATCTTCATTCGATTTTTTACTGCAAGAGAATTTATATCTTAAAAACCCTTTATTACAGTAGAATAGGAAATGGAATCTTTGTTGGTTGATTAAAAAACTACTTTCTGCCTAAAATTAAACTTGTTATGTGGTTTATCTATTTAACGAAACTGACGGCAGATACATCAGAATTTTGTATTTACTCTCAATCGTTTCATAATATTTGAGATCGCGAACAAAATTACAGACATATACTTGTTAAAAGATTTAGTGTTTAAGTTCAATAGAAAAATTTAAAACAACCTCGCTTGGATTAGCTCAGCCTCTGAAGGGGCCACAGATTATCAGTGTTGGGACAACAGTCCCAACGTAGCTACTATATTGTAGTATTAACTTTAATTCTTTATATACTTTTTGATATTGTTTTAATTAGATTTGATTTGTATCGGATTAAGTTTTAATTGTAAATGTTGTTTCTGAATAAACGTATCCTATTCTATATTCCATTCTAAAAAATAAATGTATATGGTTATTGCAGTAGATATTTTTTTTTGTAGGAAGAGAAATCTGAAGTGGCGTTACAAGAAGAGATTAAGATGGAAGTTCAGGATGATGAGACCTCTAAGGATGGAGAACCAAAACCAGATTCAGGTAAGTTCTAATAATTAAATCTATTTTAAGGTGTGGGTAAAAGATTAACTCTATTTAGAGTTTTTGCAAAAATCTTAGCTGTTACTCCCGACGTCGACTGTGTCTCGTCGTTCATGCAAGTTAGTCTTAAAAGATAGATCATCCTTACACATATATTTTTTGGATTTTGGAACCGTATTCGCTGCATACGCAACGGAAAGCGACAAGGATGAATAAATTTCCCCATTTTCCGCTCTTACTAGTATTTTTTAACTCGAACCAGAAGTTCTAGAGCTTAGCGCGTTTAAACAATAAACTCTTCAGCTTTATATATTAGTATAGATGGTAGAATGATAATAGACCAAAAATCATTATTATCGATCTTATTAAGCATTTCCTTTGATGGATATCAAAATACTGCTATCCGCACATGGCCCATATTTTTAATTACACTGACCTGATAACATAAGCATAGATAAGGAAACTTCTTAATTTTATATTCGGTTGCAATAGGTGACGTCCCCGAGGTGAGTGAAGAGCAGGTGTTTGCTGGAATCACTCTAGACAAGAGAGTCAAATTCGTCATCAGGTATGAAAGTTTATTATAGGTGAAAAAACTAAACACATACTCGTTAATACCTATCTTTATATATATATATATCTCCTGTCACGTTTGTCCGCTATGGACTCCTAAACTACTGAACCGATTTTAAATGAAATTGGCACACCGTGAGCAGTCTGGTTCTACTTGAGACATAGGATAGTTTAGATTTTTAATTATAGTCGCAATTTTATTTTATTGCTCAGCCACAGCAACGCGTGGCCGGGTCTGCTAGTATATTTATATATATATATATATATATATTGTTTTCATAGACGAGAAGTAATTTTTTCTTGCAGACACACAGTGGAAGAAGAAATAGACGGCAGCGAGGCTTGTCTTGTACCTGGTTACGTGTTGATTGCCCAGGCCGACCTCGTCGAAGGCCCGAGACGACCCAATTCCACCGCCGAGTGCGAGGTAAACTACATTAAAATCCACACGACCCTGTGTGCGACACTGCCTTCATCTTTATTCACACACATTTTGGTACATGTTGCGTTCACAATCGCTCGGGTATAGACAACCAAGGAATTAAGATTTTGGGGTCCTGTTACCTTTAACATGGCACGCTTCGAATCTGCTATCACACAACATCGTTGTTTTGTGAACAATACAAGTGTATAAGTGGCAATATAGGTGATGAGATGTACTCTCAACTGCATGGTCTCGCTAGATGGATCATATTTACAATGTTATGAAAATCTCAACATTTCCTAAGAAGATGCCTACGGGAGTTTCTTCAGAGAAAAATAAAAAGAAGTACTGAAATACTGCATTATCCAGTGACAGCTGGGATGTGTCATATAAATATATATGTTTATAAAATATAATGTAATATTTATATAAAACTCCTACTAGGCCGGCTAGCTGCGCCCGGTACTCATTGACCGGCGGACGACGATACTTCGCGCCGTATAAGGTACGATCCATAATGACAAACAGTGCCCTCTGGCCTCGGAGGAATATTAGAGATCGTCAAATGTCTTATAGACTACTTTTTCTGTCAGCGAGGCCCATTGAGACTTGCTTGTACCTGTTACTTGAACATAAAACTAAAACGAATAATATTACCATGTCATAGTGACTGTCTGTACACCTACTCGACATTTCATGTTCATTATTTATATTTTTTGTGTGTAGTTTGCGATGAAATCGTGAGCAACAGCTAGTTTAGGACAGTATCTATACTACAATCGGTGTCAAAAATACTTGTTCGCATACAGCGTTACAAAGCAGCAGCGTATGAAATTAAAAAACCACATCAGATTAGATTTTTGTGCCTATAAAGATATTTTAGCCAACTAGGGACTAAACTACCTCCATCAGCCGTGGATTAAATGCAATATCACGGGAGGTGATACGCAATTTCAAAACGGTGAGTGCAAACATTAATATCTTCTACAAATGTTTCTCAAAATGAAACAATATGTAAATCATAGTGTGGAGTAGAAAATACCTGAAAACTTAGAAGATGCAGCGTCAAGGGGATTTCTGGATGAGAAGTTCATGGTCAAGCTGAAGCCTACTAGAAGCCTAGTCTAGAACTACCAGTTCACTTATCCCAATTCTATAACAACAACTGAAAATCTATCACAACCAATATCCCTCGCAGTGATGGTTATCTAAAATAAAAGAATTTTAGTGTTCCTTATTTCTCTGTCTGAATAAAGTAGCCAATGCAACTTGATTGTTACAACAATTATAGTTAGAAGAAGAACACCCTACATGCCTCAGCTCATCCTGATTTGAATATATTGTATATCCTTTCTAACAACATAAAAATTCAACAGGTTATTCTGATGGTGGGCATGCCTGGCTCGGGCAAAACTTACTGGGCCAAGAAACACTGCGAGGCGTATCCAGACAAACGATACAACATCCTCTCTACGGGTATACTCTTCGACAAGATGAAGGTATGTCAGTTTACATACACATATGCACATTCTCTTTCATGAACCATATTGAAATCGAATCATTTCAAAGTGCTGTATTTTACAGTTATGCAAATAAATGTTGCTACTTTCCAGGTCTAATCGTAGCTTCCCTTTCAGCATCAGGTTTGACATAAAAGTGGAGCGTGTAGCTCATAATACTTTATACTAATGTCAGTCTGTGTTTTCAACAGGGTGCAATAATAAAGTATTTTTTATAAAAAAAATTATGACCGATAGCGGTCCGTATAAATGATACCAGTGGATCGTCGTTCGAAGAGGTCCGATTCGTCTGTCGAGCCAACATGGAATCCCTGGTATCGTTATTTGCACTAGCATTAGGAAGTAAGAGCTAGCCGTTAAGTAGCCTAAAGTGTTAAGTACTAGGATTGTATGGATGTGTCGTGTTCAGGTGGACTGTAAACCGTTCCGAGCGAGCTACGAAGGCCGCTGGGATGCGATGGTCTCCAAGTGCGCCAAATGCGTACTTAAATTGTTGGAAATGGCTAAGGGCCGGCGCCGAAACTTTATCCTAGATCAGGTGAGAGCCCTTCCTTTAAATCCCTTTGTATCATGGGCAACACTATCAGGACAATCGAGATCGTTCTCCCGTGAAACCGTTTTAACGTTACTGTCATGTCCCGAAGAACTTCAAATGCTTAATCGTGTCACTAATTCATTTTCTTCTTAGCCTCTTCGCAGCGTGTTCAAGGTACGTGCTAAATTACAACTTAAGCGATAGTTAACTAAACGGGCGGAAAGCAGATCTCTATTGAGCTTGTTTTAGGGTGCCCGCGTGAACACTGTTATAATCGTCAAATCTTGTTCCACATTACGGCGGTATATTTATTAGACGAACGTATACCCCTCGGCGCAACGTCGCAAGTTGAGAGAATTCGAGGGTTATCGAAGAGTAGCTGTGGTCGTCGTACCCGAAGCGTCGGTCCTCGCGGAGAGACAGGCCTCCAGGGAAACGGCTGACGGCAAGGAGGTGCCCGACCCTGCCGTCATCGACATGAAAGGTTCGAACGAACGAACGATTATTATGAGCCATCGCTTCCCGACTGGACTTGGTTATGCTGTTTAGCTTGAAAATCGATTTCTCCCACCCCCTCTACTATTCAAGTTTTAGTTTAAATCCCGCAAATTTAACATTTCAAGGTAAACAGCAAACCTATATACCGCGAGAGCCTCGTCCAATGCTACATTTGTAATATTTCTTTCCAGCGAACTTCACTTTACCGGAGAAGGGACCGTTCGTAGACGAGGTCATATTTGCAGAACTCGATGAAGAGGAGGCGAAGAAAGTGATAGAGGAGTATCACAAGGAAGCTAAGGCGGCGGGAGTTGTGAAGGAGAGGGAGAAGAGGGAACGTTCGGCAGCGAGGGACTCGTCCTCGAAGAGGCCGCGTTCTGGGGAGAGGAGAAGGTCAAGAGACGACAAGAAACGGGACGGAGGCAGGGAGAGAGGTAAAGTGTCAAAGTCATTGTAGATATTGTCATAAACTGTGGTCAATTTAATTAAGAGATCTTCATTAGTTTTATATCTGAATCGTCCAAGTAACATTTTGTGTATGACATTTAACGTAACATTATTTTTCAATAGATCGTTGGAGCAGTGGAGGAAGTCGTTGGGGGGCGCCTGGAAGTGGCGCAGGTGGTCGAGGCCCTGGAGGTGGACGATGGGGTCCCGGGAACGGCGGTGGCTCGCGGGAAAGGAGCTGGCAAGGGCCACGGTAAGTAAAAATCCTTCATGTAATCAATCTGTGACTGTTTATTTTCTCTGTCGTTTCTCAAAGATAAGATTATTTAGACTAAAAAAATAAAGACTTAACAAAGCTGAAGAAAACATATTGAATTTAAAAGTGACTTATAATATATATATATCTGTGTATTTATAGAAACGACTTTGGTCGAGACCGTGACTTCCGACGAGGTCCAGGCGGCCCTGGAGGCCCAGGTGGTCCCGGCGGTCCCGGTCCGATGGGTGGCATGGGTCCCATGGGGCCAGGCGCAGGGCCCCGTAATGACCGCGGTCCGCGTGGTCCTATGGATCGAAACTTCCCTCGTGACCGCCCACAACTCAACAATAGACCGCCAAATCAAGGTACACAGAATATAATAATATATAATAATATATAATAATGTTTTGATTAGAAGTTGATGTAAAATTTAAATGGAATCGCATCATATATTATTATTTATAAATTTAATAATTCGTAAATAACAAATAATAACATGACGAACTCATATACTTATTGCAAGTATTATTATTTTTAAAGGTGGCGCTATGGGTGGTCAACAAGGATCTTGGCAACGTGGATCAGCTCAAAATCAACGTGGTAACAACAGACCAGGACACAATAGACCGCCGCCACAGAAGGTATTACATTCGAAGTGAATGCATTTTTTTTTTGTCATATAGCGTTTGAACAAAGTTGAGATACTGTCTATAATTTACGCGAGTAGTACACATTTTAGATAAAAAAAAAAAAATTAAAATGTAGCAATGCCAACTAAAAATTATCTTCTCCTTAGGACTCAGGCAACCAAATGCAAAATCAAAACCAAAATCAATCCCAAAATCAAGCTTGGAACCAGTGGTCTGGAGGTTGGGGCGGATGGGGAAATTGGGGCAATCAAAATCCAGGTAATTTTATATTTGCAGATATTTGAGGTAAACCATATAAATATACATATATGTATGTAAATGGCATCGTCTTGGATTCTGTGTATGTTCTTACTTTACGCAAAAGAAAATAACTTTCATAGTCTTAAATTTTTAGCTTAGTCGTACCCAATTGAGAAATGGTTTACGATGTTTCTATAACAACGACCGAACATCTTGCAAAAAATGCGTGCAAAATAAACGCATAAGTCTTGTACAATTTGTATTAATCTGTGTCAGGTTGGGGTAACTGGGGCAATTGGGGCTGGGGTAATAACCAACAGCAGGGCGGCAATCAGGGTGGATCACAGCAAGGAGGCAAAGGTGCCGCCGGTCAGCAGCAAGGTCAAGGGCAATGGGGCAATTATACCGCACAGCAGTGGTACCAGTGGCAGCAGTGGCAACAGCAGCAGCAAGGATGGCCTGGAGTAAGTTTGCTTGAATACACAATATAAATACCAGTTACATACATACACCACAGTGGTTATATGAAACTGTTGTAGCCTTTTCATTTGTAGATAATTCACGACACAGCTTGTGGTTGGGTGTAGAAACATTTTAGACCTGTCTTATTTGCAACTTTTATAGGAGAAAAGTGTACTGTTACACTTAGTTAATGCCATATAAACAACAAAATAAATTGTTAACAATAGTGATAAATCTTACGTTTATTAATTTTGAACAGTATAATCAATCGGGCGGAGGCACCGGTCAGGGGGGTGCTACTGCCGCTGACCAGGCACAGGCCTGGGCTCAGTATTACCAGGTGAGATATAACTTCATATTAGACTAAAAATAAAATAAAAACGTATGAGGAGAACATCATTTAATTCTATGTTAATTCATAATCTATACTGATATATAAAGTTATAGAGTTTGTTTGCTTGTTTGTTTGAACGCGCTAATCTCGGGAACTTCTGCTTCGATTCGATCAGTAAACGATTATTTTTGTGTTGGATAGACCATTTATCGAGGAAGCCTATATAAAATATTAGGCTTCGATCACTTGGAATAAAGTAACGGCGAGAAATGTGGGAAAAACGGGGAAATTATTCCTCTTTGGGGGGCTTCTATTGCGTATGCTGCAGAAGTGATTCCTCATTAAAGGATCTAAATAATGTGTACGATAGCATGTTTTAAGATTATCTTGCCAGAACGACGGAACCCGGAAGATGTCGTGGGTAACAGCTATAATTAACAAAGCTGAAGAGGTTGTTTGCAAAAATAACTAATATGATGCCCAAATTAACTATTCCACGCGGTCGAAGTCGCGGGCACATCGTGATATTGTTATACAATTAAACTAGGACTTAAAAGAAGATTGAAAGTAGACTTATAGTCTGTATATAAGGAATATTAAAATGATTAAATCCCTTTAAAATTGTAATTTCCAGAATTATGGGCCAGGCAACGCGGCCGCGTCCACTACTAACCCATCGAACGCCGTCGAAAGCAAAAAATAAGTTCAAAACGAATTAGTATCTCTTAGAATATGTTTGTGAACCGGTAAGTGTGGTTTCAACATTTATGTTAACAATATCTTAAGTTTATTATTAAGTATACGTAACTACAGTTACTTTGAGAGTGCGCAAACGCATGTAATATATGACTATTGTTAGAAAGAGGAGACAAAAAAATTGCGCGAGTTTTATTGAATGTATTGTAAAAATACTTTATATCATTTTATACGGCTTATATCTGTTAGATAGAACACCTCGCGTGATTCAATTGTAAATATGTTTGTGCTAATGTTTAATTTCACATTCTTAGAAGTAGTGCTTGTGTTTGATGTTTATCATAGTTTGGTGAGACTTATTTAAGATAATTAAGAACTTTTAATCACATTCCGATAAAAACGGTCTTAAAGCAATCCTTATTATCATATGTCTTTACTTCAAAAATATTGGATTTGTATAAATGAAGATTTTGATTTTCAAATGATTACTAGAATTGTATTAATTCATTTTTATCGATTTAATCTTTGGACTACCGTTCTGTAGCCTCAATTTGATTTTTACTAGACATGATCAGGGCACGTTTAGTGTAAGAGTTATATCGTTTCGAATTTGAAACAATGTACAATTTTATGGTCTTAATACATTTTGAGTTAACACAAAGTATTAACAATGTTGAAATAACATCAAAGTTTGTTTACACGACCTGGCTATTGTCAATAGTTTTTACTGTCGACACGTATTTGATGAAAATACATTAAATTAAACAATATATGTATTTATTTTAATCACCCAAGTATATACATAAGAAAATAAATAGATCACTACGATGGGAATATTTATAAAGCCTTTGTGATGGAGATTCCACAACCTGGCTGCAGTAACATTATTTGTCTAGTAGAAAGGTAGCTGTGGGAAGGGACTTCAAGCCGTTTAGATAATCGCATATAACGTCTGTATGAGACTCGTGTATTTAAAGTAAATTTGGAGAATTGGGGGCTAAAGGGGAGTGTAGGAGATAAGATTATACGCATCACGCTGCGAACTTGGACACCAAATATTTTATTAGATTTAAGTGTGAGTTGTAACATTGATTTCCGCCAAGGGCAGACATCTTTATATAGGCTCACTGCAACACAAGACGACAAAACGTACTGTAGTTGTCGATTTCATTTATATTCCTAGTAACGTTGAATAACTATTTAGAGCATAATTTGTTTTAAAAAATGCCCCTGGCACGTCCGCTTCCGAGGGGGATGAAGACTTCTTGCGAAGTAATATTTTTTTTAAGCAGAATTGTCGATATCGTTAGTGTTTATTTTGTTGTGCAATCAAGGTGTCATTTACTGAACCTCCGATAAATATTTTTTAACAATAAGAATGTGTTTTAAAAAATGTAAAGTAAAACTCTAGTGAATCTGAAAGATTACAGGTACACAATTTATTTGAATCCTTTGTTATTTTCACCCTCATCACGTTTACTTTAAATAAACTCTTTTCACTTAATACTAAATGGTTTTAATTACTTTTGATTACTATAACTAGGTCAAAACACTAATAACGCTAAACACGCTACAAGCAGAGAAATTAAACTTCAAAATGAAAACTGTTTACAATTTTATTAATTCTTTCAAAATGTTATTGCCGATATATATTTTTCGTTTTACAACAATTCTGTATTCTGCAATTCAGTCGTACGTATTCTGTTAACACTTCACAATTTCGATTAAAACGTTATTAACAATGAAATACTTAACAATTAAACTAGGTATAGAAATAATAAAATAGAGATTTTTTCCGAACCATACCTTCAATTAAACATTACTTAAGTTTCGAGAACATATTCATATATCGCTTATTAATAAATGCAAACACACAGTCATATTAATTATAAGGACTTGTTAAATAAATAAGTACCTAGAAAAGGGAGAATAATATAAGTAAACAACTGATTGGTGTCTTATTTTTCATAAACGGCTACCAAACTGCAAACCAATATCTAATCTAATATATGAAAAACGTACCACAGGTACGAAAATTGTGGATCACTTTTCGTGTTATAAAACCTTTTTTTGGTATCCTTTTCCACATAGAATAGCACTGCAACATACAAAAATGGAATTTCCAAAAATCTAATATTATAGGGCGACTTCCCACTATCAAATGAACCATTGTAGAAGTATGTTTAAGAAAACCAGTTTTCACCGAGGAGTATATCTTGTGTCTTATATTCATTGAGGCAAAGGAGAGCTAGATCGGCAGGCAGATTATTTTAGAAAAAATATGGTCCGTTAACATGGTAAAAATAACTAAAATTATGAAATAGGCCGTAGTAGGCATAAAATATACCTACATTTTAAACAGTACAATAGTTTTCAATTAATAAAAATTAAATTCTGTTATACGTGTTCAAAATGTCGATTAAAATAACCTGTTCGTAGACACAACGGATTAATTCATACAACAAATCGAAAGTTTATAGACGCGACATACCTACAATCTTTATTGTAGGTATGTCGCGTCTATAAACTGTAAATTCCTGGCGTATTTACCTTCTATATAGTTAAAACGCCATCTATCGTTTTAATCTGGTAATAACAACTATAAATGAGGCTCATTTAATTTCACACTACCTTCATATTTTTTGGCGCATTGTCAAGTTAAATTGTTTATTATAATTATGTAACATGTTACATTAAGGATCTATTTAGGTTATCTATCTCTAGGTCTTATTATTTTATGACAGTTTCTGTTTTAGAGAGAATCTTATTACTAAAGTAATGAAGTTTTCATTTACATTAATAACGCCCTTTATTTCATAATATTTAACAACATGGCACATTTCCTTTATTTAGAACACTTACAAATAACTATGTACTTAAATGTTATTATGGTGAATGAGTGTCGCTGAATATAATTATATTATTTTTGAATGCGATTGGCTCAAAGAAACAAGTATGACTAAAATTGGTACTTTTTACGTCTGACAATGTTACTAGTAAAACTATAAATGTGGTTAATTTTGAATTTTACTTTATTTACATAATTTTGAATTTTTTCGTTTGATACTGTCTATAGTTTACGCGAGTAGTACACATTTAAATAAAACACTAACGGTTTAAAACGCTATATATTAGTTAAACAGTCTCCCCGTGACCACGGTTGCTGCAAAGCATCCGAAACGTCGGGCCGAAGTTAAAAATCATTTTCAAATAAGTTTAACTAATATATCGCGTTTTAAATCGTTAAAGTGTTTTATTTAAAGGTTTTAATGAGACATGATCCAATATTATAATGAAATTGAACGGACGGAAAACTACAGTTAATTTACAATTAAGACTTTGAATAGCAAATTGTAAAAACGATGTTATATCGCCACCAGACGCTAAATCACTGGAAACTATGGTTTAATTTTTTAGTCTAGCTTAAAGAAAATTTTGTCGATTGAATTATTCTAATTATTTGTGCACATTTTTGAATTTCTTTCGTTTTTGGTAATCGAAATCACTTCTAGATGTATCTATGTTAGTTTTAGGAACTATACTTTGAGCGGTAGCAGAAATAAATTACTAAACTTATGGCTATTGACTTCAGTGCAAAATAGCTGCGTCCGGTACTTAGTCTTATATTTAAGGCACAACTATTCATTACAATGTTTAAATGATGACGTTAGTGGGACGAGACAGAAGAACAATATATAAATATTAAAGTACACAAAAGGACCTACCATTAAAACACAATCATACCATCCATACTAATAAATAATTGTTTAAATTTCTAACTTCATTAAGAAACAATAAAGCAGTAATGTTGTTTAAGAAAAGATAAAAGTTGGAGTATACAAACTTACCTACGACAGCCTAACGTCCTCTGTTATGTCAACCTGGATCACCAAGTCAACAATCGGTATCCCCAACATAAAACTATACATTGTAAGTTCGCAGGCCACTTATAAATCTTAGGGCTTAAACAAATTTTCAGTAGTAACAGTGTATAGTAATCTTATAAGTATACTATCTTAATGTCAATTCGTTGCGTCGATTTTGTACCTGTTAATGCCGTAATGGCCGTTATAAAACAAGGTAAAAAAGTTTTTTGTAGCGATATCTAAGTATCTATGAAAGTATACCGCTTCGTTACGTAACGCGTTACGGCAGCATTTTGTTTCAACTATAATATTAAATTGTTTAAGTTATCTCTCCCGAGATGCGCACGTTATTCTATACAACGATACTTCTATCTACGAATGTTATAAATAACTTTTTTACCTCAATATACAAAATCGCGCTTCGACACATACCTAAGTAAAAATCGACAATGCGCCACAATTGTTGTTAGCTTAAATTAAACCTTAACACTAATTTATCGCACAACACTTTTGTCTGTATGTCTGCATCAATGCAGGACCGCGTCTGTTGAAAGAAAAGATCAAATTAGGAATATATGGAATTTATTTTCACTGCTATTAAAATAGAAATACATTTAAGGTACATCTTTAGTCCGTTAGACTCAACGTAAGTTGGATTCAATTTTTTAGATTTTTTTTGGGTGTTTAGTTGATTGTGTGGTAATGGAAAAGAAGTTTAGTTATATCATAACTATGAGGATTAAGGAAGAGCATGTCGGGTCACTTACGGTGCTATTGAGGCGTGGAGGGCGACGAGGACCGGGAGTGCACTGCAAGCGACTGCTGCAAGGCGGCCGGCGTCAACCATTCCCTAATATAACATTTATCACTGTCAATTACCATTGATTTACCAAATACGAATACGCTAAATCCAATCACGACAAGATTGAATGGTCAAATATATTTGGGAGCAATATATTTATCGACGGGTCATTCGAATCTCGCCGAGTCTAATATGTTTTAAGTTAATGTATTCTTAGAGGATTACTGAAGTGACGTTATCTTGGAGGGGATAAAAAGTAGTAGGGACAAGCTCGTGCGCGTCTCATTTCGACGGATGTTGTAGAGTCGATAACCTGCCTAAAGGCAGACTCGATCGATTAGTCAATCTATCTTTCTTTTAAATAATTCAGTGTTGTGTTATTTAATAATTAGAATGTAAGATTATTGATTTTTTGTGATTATAATAGAATAGAATCAGATTATAATTATCAACTCCTGGTTTTTAAGAGAATAATATTTCTGAAATGTTGAACTTCTGGAAATCTGAATATTGAATAGTTCATATACCGTCTCGGGGTCGCGAACCACACTCACACATAAAAAAGTAAAGTTTAATCGCGTTTTGGTTACTCGAAAATCCATACTGAAACCACGCTTCGGCATGCTAAACCAAAAAAAGGACGACAGCGCATCTTGTTAAGTTGGCCGAAATATTTTATCTTCCATGAAGTTAAGATAGAAAGCAAAGCAAGAGCAAAGCTAGCAGTGCTAAAAGCCATTAGCATGCTGAAGCTACATGTCACATTATGCATATGCAATTATGATTAACATGCTTAAATATTCTGTTTTCTTATTGTCTACTTATACTTTATGTAAATAAACAATAGTCTGTTATTCTGGAGTTTAAGTTTTACAAAATCTCGTCTCAGCGAATGATCAATTTTACCGTTCGTTTAAATAAAACAATTTAACGGTTTAAAACGCGATATATATTAGTTAAACTTTTTGGACTTTATTTTAACTACGGCTCGATGTTTCGGATGCTTTGCTGCAGCCGTGGTCTCGAGGAGACTAAAGGTGGACTGTCTCTAATGTCAAAAACTGCTACTTTAGTGCCATCTGTTCCGTAGTAGTGTTAGTTGGCGATGTGTTCGCTTAATATATTATAATGTTGATAATATATTAAACTTTATACTTACTTTGGTAAACATCTTTGGAGGAATGGGACACATGAGCTGACGTACGCCAGCCGATTGACCCACGCGGGAATGTCGCGATCACACAACGCCTAAAACAATAAATAGACAATAGATTCAGAAACAATAACTAGATCTTTTTTTTGTAATATTTAATGGCCTGGTAACGTAACTAGATCGCCAATGTAGCCAAAGAGAATATTTATATTGAGAACTGGTAGTAAAGAAAATCTAATATCTTTTTAACTCTTTTCATAGTGTTGGATTAAATTATATTTTATTCTTTTTTAATAGGCTGCCAGGATTATTTTAAGTAAACTGTCAAAGTCACTGACAATTTGTTTTTCTTTTAGTAAAGTAACGTTCTTGTCACTTATGGGCAACTCGAAAATAATAGTAAAAAAGTGAAAGCCCGTTTCCCTACGTGGGGCATGGGGCGAACACATTTCTGTGTCCGTTTCACTGATCTGTTCTTTTAACGGGCAAGTAGTTGATCAGACTTCTGTGCCCTGCCCGACTAAAACAATTGTATGTTACCCTGGGTTTTGAAGCCAGGACCTCTCGCGCTTAACGCAATGCTAGGCAATAATACGTTTAACCATTTGGCTACAGAGGCGGTCTGAAAAATAATGCTTAATTTATCTTCTAAATTAAAATATACCCAAGGATAATTAAACATACAACAGAGTTATTTATGTACAATAGTATTTTTACTTAGTTAATAATTAAATGATTTCCAGATTCTGATTATATGAAGGTTAACCGGTTTGTCCTTTATTTAAAAAGATCAATGTAGTTTTTTTTTAACATTATGTTTTTGTAAATGTAGAAACTGTTCATATATAAATATACTTACAAGACAAAAAGCGGATGTGAAGTGGTTACAATTATTGTTCATTAGGTGATATCTGAAACATTTTTCAAAATTAATTTAATATTTTTTTTTAATGAATAAATTCCACATTGGCATCAGTACGGAAAGCTGTAGCCGCGGGTTCGAATTCTATCCGTGTTTTTGAACGCTTTTCTTTTTAAAATTTTAGGATTTTTTATTTACATAGATTATTTGCCAAAACATGTGAATAAAAATATTGTTATACGCCTCATTTTAAATGTCATCAAAATATTAAGAATGTGATTTTAGATTTTAAAACTAGAAAATGAAAATGTTTTAATTTCTTGACTATTTCACATATCAGTGTATTTACTTGAAAAATACAAACCTATCCCCACGGAACTGCTTCCCAAGTTCTGTGACGAGTCGCCTCACCTCCTCTTCGCTAAAGTCCGTATATCCTATATGTACACTTTGTCTGTAAATTTCAAAATCAAAATTTTTATAAAAAAAATAAAATTATTGTATGTATTTTGTAATGGTTAAGTATTATTTAGTTAAACATTTTTAAGGTTTACAAAAAAAAAATTTTTACTACGACTCGACTTCGGTCAACCGGAAATGCTTTTTAAACCGTTGATATTATTTTATTTATTGTATACTACTTGTGTAAACTATAGACAATTATAATTACAAATCCATTGTCAACATTTTTTAAGTATTACGAAAATTTTAAGGAGACCTTCCAGTCCACTTATTAGCGAAAGTCAAAGTCCTCTAAAGCAATGCATCATGTTTCGTCGTTTTCTCATAAATAAAGAAGGTACCTAAAGCGGAACTGTTCGCCAAGTTCGCGCTCGTCTCTCGGCGTTATCTCGAAGACGCCCGTGAACGCGTACGGGTGACCTCCGTACGCCCATTCGGAGCCGTGTACTTGAACGCCACTGTGGAACACGCCGACTCCGGCGCCGGCCGTGTACCTGAAATTGTACTATTTCTAAGCCCTACAGTTCAAACTTCGCTCTAATCATATAAATTGAATGATGCTTTCGCGGGCATTTTGAAAAGCTACTTTGCTTTTCGAGCTGGACGACCGTAGTAATTGACAGGTGGTTCCCCATGTTATGCCATTACAAGGTGATGGCATCATTATATTGTAATCTTTATGCTATTGCCGTACACAGATGTTTCTAAATATCGAATGCCAATATAGGTAGTTAGCGCATCGTGTTGAGATGTTACATGACTGGGCTCTGGGGTATGTCACTTTCCCTCAAGTAAAACCTATGCCTGTCTGTCTATGTGAAGCGAAAACATCGAACGATGTCTTACCAATTGGTCCAATACATGTCGTATACATTGAGGACGACCGGTGCTTGTCCAGGTCTGGGGGGTCGCGGCTCATTCCGCTTCGGGAGCAAAGACATGCACGATGGGAACATCGTGCAGATGCCGCACGACTGTAAACACATTACAACCGTTAGACGTTATATGCGTCACTCTTGGCAAATACTGATCATGAGCGTAGACGGAAATTCAAAGGACATTGTGTTCTGTCCTTACAGATATAATAATACCATGGATACTATACAATTGACTTGAAAGAATTAGCAGAAGAGTTTTCTTTAGCTGCAGTTCTAAGTTGCAGCCGTCAAAAGATATTTGTTTTAATGACATAAGCATTCTGCAACATTTTTTACGGATGATTTGCTTGCCTAATGCACACCCACGTCGAGCAATAGTGACGTGGGAAGTGTTGTAAATCGTATCAGAACCACTAAACACCCCTACTGTGCCTTCTAGGGATAGAATTCAGTAACATACGTTGATCAAAATGTCGTACTAACTAAAGTCAAATTAAGTCTATAACAGATTCATTAGCGCCATCAAAAATTGACCTTCGATTTTAAAATCTGGTTGGTTAGCATCTTAAAAGCTAATCTTCGTAATCGCCTTACAACGCCACAATAGGTTAAACAAGACACCCAGAACAAACCAAGTTAGAAAGAAACAGTTTTCAGAAATAATAGCTTTATTACTTTTTTAAACTTCAAGTGGGTTTAATTTGTTAAAACAATTATGATATCAAAAATGATAATGAAAGGACCTTCTAACTTAAGTCAAGGTAGGAACTTCCCCCCAACCCGAAAACCATTCCAAGCAAGACGTTATACTAATATTTTAAAACAAACATAACGAAAATCATTTCCGTCCTAACGGTAAATCATTCCAAGCAAGTTTTACAAAAAAAAAAAAATGGGGTTTAAAACCGTTAAAGTGTTTTATTTAAAAGTGTATACTTCTTGTATCATACCTGTACCTACTACAATTAAGACAAGTATTTCCCAGACTACGCCCACGTTCAATAAAATACCGCTTAACAAAAAGCATACAACTAGAAACATTTTTGTGTAACTAAGCTACAATGCTAGCAATGAATTATACTAGACAAGACTATTCTAAAAAGGCAGAACATGCAAGAACAAAGGCGTAAGCTAAGTGTTTATGTGCTTACGTTTAACTATACAATGTGGTTAAGTGAGTAACATGCTGCGCATGAGTTACGAAAAATACTTGAGAATAAATAGGATTGATTGCAATAATAGGGACTATCTCTATATTAATTTTATAACGTTGAAGAATTTGTTTGTTTGAATGTACTAATCTCAGGATCTACTTTCGAATTTTTTTTTTTGTGTTAAATAAACCATTTATCGAGAAAGGCTATATAGACATTTGACGAGCTCATTGGTGTAATGGTAGCAATGTATGTCTAATAATCAACAGGCCGTGGGTTCGATCTCCACCAGGTCTAAAATGTTTTTAATAACTTTATATTTTTTCTGAAACATGTTCGACTTCTAGAAATCTGGATATTAAATTTGTGGCGGGAAAATCGAATTTACCTCCGTCACGTACCACCGTCCACAGATGAAAAAGGCTTGGACGGGTGTTTAATTGCTTTTAGTTTTTAATCTGTGGATTTGTGAACATCCAAAGGCGGTCATCCGACAGTGCGTTTATTTTAGAATGTTATATGACTGGGGTATTTCAACTATCATCAAGATTAAGTTATTAAAATAAGAGACTGTACATGCATACATTTATTTCCGTACTATTTGTTTAAGTAGAAGAAAGAAAGAGGGAAGTAGTTACGTAATTATGTCTCTGTTTCGTATTAGGAGGCAATTCTCTCAACGGGTTTATATATTTGTCTTAGTCGAAGAATCACCCCCGAAAATCATTTAACTCTATTGACCTTTATTTGACATACCTACTTACCATACATACTACTTAGTAACCTACATCTTTACTAATATATAAAACTAAAGAGTTTGTTTGAACGCACTGATCTTTTGATTGTCCGTTCTCCTCTAAATAAAGAAAATAGCACGTACTTATTTAAATATGGATTAAATCCAACTTATTTTCGGTGAACTTGATTTTTCGCTAAGGGCGAACTAGCGTCATAATTGTAACAACCTCATTAGTTATTTTACAAGGACTGCTAGTACGTGTTTGAATAATCTGCATTCATTACGAAGGTAGTTAAAGAAATCGTGAAATAAGATTTATGATCTACTAGCTGTGTCAGCGACTTCGTCCGTAAAATAGTTATTTTGGGCATCCAAATTCCTTTTTGCAAACCCCTTCATCTTTATAAACTTAAGCTGTTATCCACGACATCGGCCGCGGCCCTTCCCTTCGTTCTTGCAAGTTAATCTTAAAAGATAGATATATATAGCGTAGCGGACTTTTTTTAGATCATTTAAAGGGGAACCATTCTTTCGTATTTTTTGGGTATCTTGAACCGTTGTTGCAGCGTATGCCTCGGAAACCCATTATGATGAATAATTTTCCCATTTTGTTTTTTCCAATTCGAACGCGTAGTTCCTGAGATTAGTGCGTTCAAACAAACTCTTTAGCTTTATATATTAGTAAAGATGTCGGTTACAAAGTAGGTATGTCAAATAAAGGTCAAATGATTTTTGGGGGTGATTCTTCGACTAAGACAAATATATATAACCCGTTGAGAGAATTGCCTCCTAATACGAAACAGAGACATAATTACGTAACTACTTCCCTCTTTCTTTCTTCTCCTTAAGCAAATAGTACAGAAATAAGTGTTTGCATAAATATAGTCTTTATTTCAATGTCTTGATCATAATCTTAATATCTTATTTATAATCTTATCAAACAAATACATATTTATTGTTATCAAGATACGTTAGATGATTTAATTCGTAGATAACACACTATCTGAATATCTCGAATGAATTATAAATACGAAGTGTATTAACCTTTACTTAATACGCAGTATAAGATCGATAACGCGTGGAGCAGTTTTTATTATCTATACTAATATTATAAAGAGGAAAGATTTATATTGTTGTAGGTAACGGATAAACTCAAAAAGTACTGGACCGATGTTCTCTCTATTATCTTTCTTCGCATACGCTGCGAAAAGTATTAATGATAGCACAAAAAATGTTTGGCAATATTATAGAATATATCAATATCTACAAAAAACATCACGAGAGCATTTGTCTAATTATTGTAGTTACGTCGCTATAACTACTTTTTTACATTTAAAAAAATAATAGAAATGCCGATCAAAATCAGACCGTGTTATCCGTACCATTAATAAATTTTTATCCTAATAAATAACTTAATATTCAAGACTGTCTCAATACCTGATGATTATTTTGAAATCGGACATTCCATTCAAAAGATATCATGAAGTTAAAATAAAAATACATGCCGGCGGCGGCCACCACGCCGCGCATCGAGTAACTAATTCGACGATAGAGGGGCAGTGGGCGCGAACGACATTGAATATTTCGAGTTTTTTTTTTAAATTTTATTGCTACATTTAAAAAGTTCCTTTCAAAGCTACTTAGTTTTAGTATTAGCAATCACACTTTGCATAATGTTTGTCAAAGTTCTTTTTAGAACTATCTTTTGAATAAATATTTTTGTATTATTATTACTTTATTCTTAATTTATCTGATTTAAAATAAATATCCTTCATAGCAATATGCCTAGAAGAAGAACGTCGCAGCTATCTAAGAATAGTTCCCAAGCGAGATTAGCTAAAATTCGTCGTATTGGAGTCTTCTTCCTAAAATGATCGTCGATTGTTCAGTTTCGTCTTGCAGAACAAAATGCAAGATCGTCGCAGCGACTTGAAGGAAATAGAGCTAGGAATTCGCGAACGCATGCACGGGACTCTAACACTGAACGCTCGCAGGTCGTTAACAATTAGGACACGCAATACATTTTTTTTCTAATTTCACTAAATTCATGGTCGTTTTAATTAGCATGCTTATAATTTAAATATCTGTACCTATTTATATCTACCCGTGCGAAGCCGGGCCAGAGCCGCTAGTATAGGTATATAGCAGTGGTCAAGTAATCGCATCTGTATGTTTCATACGTTGAAATACGTCGTAGGCTTTTTGGCACGCGTTATGCCAACATTAACTTAATACGTAATACCTACTTAATACTTAATTTACGTAACCGTTAAATTTAACTTAAAAAAGTGTAATCGCGTTTTGTCCCTTGGGGCATGGGGCGAATACATTTCTCTGAACGTTTCACTGATTGGTTTTATTTACAGGCAAGTAGACATAAAATACTGTCTGTAGCTTACGCCGGTAGTACACAATTTAAATAAAACACTAACAGTTTAAAACGCAATATTGCTAGTTAAACGTATTTCAAAAACATCCGTCACGTCGGGCTGGAGTTAAAATAATTTTCAAATATGTTTAACTAATGTGAAAGTGTTTTATTTAAAAGTAGATATCAGACTCTTTGACCTGCCCGACGGAAACAATCTATTGTTTCCCCGGGATTTGAACTTAGGACCTTTTGCGCTTAACCCAAGCAATACTTTAACCATTAAGGGTTATCTTTATGATTTAACAATAAGTAGTGCCATTTTTAACAGTAACGTGTACTTAAAATTTATAACTCGCCCTTTTAAACTAATAGAAGAGACGTCTACACACGTAAGTCATTTTTTAAGACTACACGTTACAAATATTTATTTAGTAGCACCCACATAAAATAATATGGTATTTTGCCCGCGGTTCGCTCCACTTCGTTATCAAAAGCCGCACACAAAGATAAGCCGGTGAAACGAATGATCAGTGTCAAGTGCCGTCACCTTGCAAACGAGAGCTTTTTCATCATGTTTAATCTGTGAAATTATCAGCGATTTTTTCAGCTAGGTTATTCCGAAATTGTATAATATATTTTTAGTACTACTAAATTGTAGCATCCCTTGGTCACAGAACGTTAGTCTAAAGTTTGAACATCTAAAAAGGACGGACACATATCCGTGTCCGTTTTACTATCTATTGATATGCAAGTAGCTGATCAGATTACTGTGAGTTTTAAGATCGAATTCAATCTGATGGTGGTGTACTGAACTGAAATTGATAATCACATTTTTATACCATTTCGAGAGAGTTAGTTAATATAATTTCTTTCTTTCTTTCTTCCTAATAACCAAGATCGTTTTGAAAAATTCCTAATGGCACATTGACCTTACGCCCTTTACGAGATAATAAATAGACTATAATGGCAAAGTTATGTCTGGAATGTGATTTATACCCATTTCAGGCGAAGGCCAAACTCAAATAGGGCAAATATAGAGTCACAAAATTCACAAATTTTATTAAACCGCACAATTAGCACAAACATCTAAAACATAAACATTTATGATCCATTTCTTATAATTAGCAAATATAAAAATTATCTCTCAATTATAAGTAAAACTAACAATGCTGGGAACAAATTAACGAGCAAAATACGAACGAATTGCTTTTTGCATAAAAATTAGTAACCTGCCGCTATTAGTATAATTCATACTAAAGAAAATACCTGCTCTTATAGATATAAAAATTTAAGTAAGTCTATTGTTAAAAGAGTTTTAACTGCAGCCATTTTTGATACAATAGTAAACGTTCATAATAATCAATTCAGCAACAAGCAACCGTTGTCGGATGTGAAATTAGAACCGGTAATACTCGTCGCTTTATCACTGGCTACAAATAACACAAGATTCGCAATCTCTTCGGGGGCACCCCACCTGTTCATGATGGTCTTAATTCCCATTTCCTCGTACGGAACTGTTATGCCAGCGAGGGCAAATATCTCCGTTTTGACAGGACCTGGACTCACTGCGTTCACTCTAACACCATGGTTCCCAAGTTCCAGAGCCGCACCCCTAGTGAAATGATCGAGAGCCGCTTTCAACATGCCGTATGCCGTATATTCGGCGGTCAACAACTTTCTTCCCGCAACGCTGGAAATATTAACAACGTTGCCTTTACTAGCGATGAGATGGGGTGATGCCAATTCGGTAAGAATTACAACTGATCGTAAATTAGTAGCCATTATTTCTTCGAAAGGCCCCGAAAACCCGTTTACGAGGCTGCTTTTACGAAAAATACCAGCGTTGTTCACGAGGATATCCAATTTTCCGAATTCCTCGATAGTTTGTTTCATGATTTTGTCTATATCACCGCGCTTTGAAATATCTGCTTTGACAATCAGTACTCTTGCATGTTTCTTGCAATCTTCAGCAACCTTTTGGAGTCTATCCTGATTCCTTCCAACTATTACTGTGTTGGCGCCTTGTTCGGAGAAACCTATCGCTATAGCAGCTCCGATGCCTGCACTGGCGCCAGTGACAATAACGACCTTATTTTTAAAGCTCATCTTACTTCTTCCGTCGCCTTCAAAACACTACTTGATACACTCAAATCACCGCTCTTTTATTGCCAGCGGAGTAATTATGCAGTTATCACTAATTGAAATTCTAAAGGAAAAGATATACATTATATAAGAACGTACATCTTGAATTTACGACAAATCGAAAGCGAATTTTGCTAAAGCACTGTTAGTAACATTTTAAGGCGATGTAAATTTTGCAATAAATTAAACGTAAACATGTGTAGGTATAATACTAATGATTGTAGTGTGTGTGTGGATTATAAAATGTTCAACCTGCCAAACTGTAATAGCGGGTTCAGTTGAGTTCATGTTAATGTTAATGATTATGCCATATTTAAAAGTTAGAACCTTTCCTGTTTGGGTAACATGTGTCTTCATGATCAGACTTCTATTCCGATTGAAAGTTGAAACTTCCATCTTTCCTCAAATTCGACACAGGACCGCTAGCCCTAAACTAAATGCATTAAACCGTCGCGATTATGACGGTCGTTGTATATTATAGGAAAATCAAAATTTACATTTACCGCGTAGAAAAATACAACGCTTTAAGCAGTCGTTTCTGGTCAAGTGTCGTTAAGATGATATTTCAGCTTTAACCTTTAGCTAGAGCATTCGCTTGAAACAGTGCCAAGCAAAAAAAGGGCATCTATTGATGTACAAATAACTGAAATTGTGATAGCGTTAACGGTTCTATATAATCTTATAAAGCATTCAACTTGTACAATCCAAAAAGTATTGTATTACAAAAGTTTATATCTACATATATATTTATATGTTATATGAGGCTGCTAGAGGCAGAGTGGCCTAATAACAAAAAACATGGTCAATAAGGAGGAAAATAAAAATGCGCAATTAACTAATGCGAAAATGAATTTATACTGATATTTGTGTAAGAATTATGTTAACCATTTTCGGTCACTGTGCTCTTGTAGAAAAACATAAAATTACAGTTTATTATTATTTTCTATAGTCCACGCTATCAGCTGACTAGTTTACCCCATTTCCTCCTTGCCGATTATTAGGGATATCCAACTCTTACCGTGTCCCCTTCAAACCTTCCGGGTTGCTTGCAGAATCTTACTATTTAATCCATCTTTAGTTCTTTGATGTCATGTTCTGTAACTTCGTCCGAACCCATATGCATTTGCCTTAGTCTCGAGTACGCAGAGCATTCAGTGAGTAGATGGATGCTTGTTTCCTCACTTCCTCTGCACTCCGGACATAGGGGAAAAATCACAGTTAGGCTACTCTACCTCTAGCGGCCTCATATTATATCCAAAAATAGTATAGCACTATTTTGTTGTTAAATTAATATTTCCGTTTCACGCAAATTCTTTAAGTACTTCGGAATCGATTCCAGCACTCATGGTAACTGTTATGTGCTGCACACCAGGTTAGACTTGAGTACCAAAAATGTAACGATATTAAATATTATAGATCTACTAATTAGGCTTAAATTAATGAATATATTTGCCGTCGTTTATATATACACTTGTTTCCAAAATTGATGGCAGCTGATTAATATCAGTGACATAATAACTTGACCGACATCAAAAGACAGGAGATAATTAGACATTTCAAGGGCTGCCATGGCGTGGGCATAAAAATCAATCGCGTCGGTACAACGTTACTTTTTAACGGTTGAGGGATATTTAACGACGTTTTGAAATAATTCAATATGACGTTAAAGTCTTTGAATATTTAATAATTATAAATATCATTATTTATTATGGAGAGCAATGCAAAATACTTCTTCTTTATTTTAAATTAAGAATAAATGAAAATAGTGTTGCTTTTACCGCGTTTCTCTCGTACGTAATTTTCAAATTATATAGTGCCTTCATGTGCAGGAACTTGTAAAAAATATTAAAGTTTTCAAATGTATTCTGGTAATCAAAAACAATTTGTAAAACCACACTTTTTGTGTCCGTTACCCTGAAAGATTTTATTATAGGTAAATTATTTAATTTTTATGATAGATAAAACCATATCGGACCCGGTGGACATCGAACTCACGACATCGATTTTAATTATTAGCCATTCATTACTATTACCAACTAGCCCGTCTATTATTCGACTTTCGTGGTCGAATAAAATAATATTTTCCCAGGATTCGACCCCATTGCACCACAAAGACAGGCTAGTCCCTAAAAAGCTATTTTTTCTGTATCTAATGTCATGAACACGATGCGAAGAATAATGCTTTGTATTGAATTCTCGTAATTATGAGAAAAGGAGCACACGTCTACATAATTAAAGTTATTACTGGCTAGTTGTGACCTTGTCTTAATAATTTATTACAATAATTAGTGGTTGGAACGCTGATATGGACGTCCTTGAACCGGTTGAAATTTCAATATTATTGTTGTTATGGGTAAAAATATCCTTTGCTAGACCATCCATGAACTGATACCGAAATTGAATCCATAAAAAATCCAATAAATAAATATTATCATTCACATTATATTTGTAGGATACTAACTTTAACGGTTTTGTCTTCCCGGAAACTCCACAAAACTTCAAGACTTAATGATTCAACTATAAATTCAAATTAACTTTTAACTATATTTTACGAGATGTTTGTATGGGAGTACAGACAAGAGATTTTAAATTATATGTTTAATTTACTCATCCTTTTTACGTAAATTGCACAATTGAGTAGAAGACACACCTTTTTTGGTAGTTTGGTGATATAAATTTTCTTTTTCATATTAAAAATTGAACTAATCACTTCCTCACGAAACACTCAAAACATTAAAAAAATTATAACACATTCAAAAAGATAGCTGCTAATTATATTTTCTACACAGACTGTTGACTGCCTTTCAATGGACACAGATAAGATAGGCTTAGAGGGATGCCATTTATCTCGACTAATCTGTTGTGCTCGAATTATTATCAGACATAACTTAATCTGACCATAATGTAGAACTGGACAAGTGCATTGTTCTTGATAATTATTTGAAATCAGTCATTTGTTTGTCATCAACGTAATTATTTTTAATTACACAAACTATAACTTATTAAAAATTGCTTAAGAAAATGAATATTAAATTGTCACAAAGTATTTAGAAATGTAATATTTATTATGAAAATATTTGCTGATTTGTTTTTTAATATCCCCGTGTTCACAATTCTTTGAAATAAATAAACCAGAATGTGAAATCTTAAATTGATACATAAATAAACTAAAAATTACCATGCTTATAAAAACCATACAATTAATTAGCATGCATTTCCTATACAGCTAAGCTATGAATCTTTTCAATTTTAACATTCAGCCAATCACACTAAATACTAACTACAAGTGTGCTAATATCTCTTACAAGAAGAATTTCAGTTGATGCCAAGGAATAGCAGTAAAACATGGAATTAAAAGACTAAATTCACTATCAGGATAAGTTGATAAGAGGTTAATAAACAATAGCATCCAGACATGCTTTGATCAACTAAAATTCACTTTCTCTGTAAGACTAGTACAGTGGTGACAGAATAAGCGTAACACTCATCATGATAATAGTATGATGAACATTTGTACTTAGACGGCCGAGTGCTATCTGTGTTAGTCTTACTAAATTCTGATTATCGTGGGGATCCTCAGGTATAGCGATTGGGGGCTTAATCAGTGGATCTCGATCATTTGCAGTGCGCTCTCTTGTCACACGCTCAGTATTATGATGTGCATCACATTTCTTCATTTCTACTCATACTTCTTAATTCTGGGACTGTGAATATTGTGTACTATTTAAAAATCACTAGTGATGCTTATAATTATTCTATAATGACCTTAGTTTTTTAAATCACTTTGATATGTTATAAAGAGGAGTCATACTTATTTAAATAATGCAACAAAACTACATTAAAGAGAGACAATAAGAAAGATAAACAACAATCATAACATAATAATAATCATAAAAAAATATAATAGGAGCTGCGACCCAAGATAAATACATAATATATTCAACACTGTTTATTCCTAAAAAAAGACATGCCATATCAAAAAAAAAATGTATATCTATAAAGTTTTATCTCTAATACTCTCCTTTTGTACTTTAAATTTATACCCTTGATTCAGAAACATTATTATACTTTAGCATACATAAATATAATTTCCACTAACTGTAGCATAGAAAACTTTTCAAAACTAAACCATACCTCGTCTTCACTATCATTTCTAAGTAGAGGTGTTGTTTCCATATATGCACTTATTGCAGTAATGCATATAAAATCACTGTATCTACTTAATCCGTATCACTATTTTGTCAGACATTATATTTAACTATAACGACAATACTATTATTATCAATGTAAGAGGAAAACGTATTGTATGCAAATCAAATAACTGACCATTAGCCGAAATAATAACAATATGGTAACGCGTAATGAGCATGTGACTCAAAGTACTGTTGTGTTCAAGTCGATACAGAAAAAATGTAGAAATCACTCACCACAGTGTGTTGCTTTGTGAAACGGCACTTTGATCTCACCACTAAACGTTGCCTAGCATGCTTCTCCTTATGAAATAAACCAATCTGGCAGTAATTTTCTGTTGCTCATAGATTTTTATGTCTCAAACAAAGTTACAGAAATATATATTTTAGAAAGAAATAGGAATTAAATACGAAAATACGTTTATTTCAATTTTCGAAATAGGTAAATTATATGAAATTATTTATCTTGATACATCTGTCAGCGGACATTCTTATCAATGTCAATCTGTTGTCAACTAACACAAAGTGAAATATATTTAAGGCAGTGGAAAAAAATTGCTGATAGACTATACGGTATAATCATACCAACAGAATATACATCCTTGCAGATGTCGGGAAATGAGAACACGGAATATTCTGTCATATCATATGTGTAATATTGTACACGTCATCCTGTCAAACCTAGGAACTGTCAGACTTGAATATTCCATACATATTTGCAAATATCCAATTTAATTAAAAAGTTGTTGGACATATATTTTTTGTATGTTATTAAAACATAGAACCGTGCAATATTAAATGATAAAATAACTAACAAGCAAAATGGCAAGTTCCTAAATCACGCAGTGTTATCCATATTTTTCATTACTACTTCTTAATTGTTTTTAATGTTTCGACTGTTCTAGGTGCTTATCGCTGCTACAGTATGCACAAAATCTGGAAAAGGTAATGTTTTTTCTCTAACTAAGCCAGAGGTATGATTATGCGACTTACAATTATAAGTTGCATCTTTAATATTTTAGCTCTGGTGTCACGTCAGTTCGTGGAGATGACGAAAGCCCGTATAGAAGGCTTGTTAGCAGCTTTTCCGAAGCTCATGACAGGTGGAAGGCAACATACGTTTGTCGAAACTGAGTCGGTTAGGTATGTAGCACAAAAAAATTATACAAATCATCAGATTGTATGTCATTCTGTTTCGAAGAGGTTCTGGGTAACACAACAAATACCTTGTTAGAGTTTAATCAACTAATTGCCTGGTAATAAAATAGATACAAACTTAGAAATATGCCTGTTGTTGCCCTGTGTCAGACTTAGGCGAAATGGGATGTACTCATTGAAATATGTAGCTTTAATGAATATAACCTAATAGTATTTATATATTAGCTTTGATATATTGACACTGAAAATTATGATGTTACATACCTAATTTACAGTTTTATTTTATTCTTAAGAATTTCCTTTATTCTTTAATTACTTTTATTTACACTGAGTTAACACTTCATTAGTATGAACATTAGTCATTTTTTTCAGATATGTGTATCAACCACTTGATAAACTATACATGCTGCTAATCACTACTAAAGCCAGTAACATCTTAGAAGACTTGGAGACACTGAGACTTTTTAGCAGAGTGGTATGTGCCTTTTATTTATAAATGTTTTACATATATGTATACAGTATTTTGAAAAAGGGGGTTTTCATTTAAATAACCTTCAATTTCAGGTGCCTGAATACTGCACGCAATTAACTGAAGCAGAGGTTCTGAACCAAGCATTCAATCTGCTATTTGCCTTTGATGAGATTGTAGCTCTTGGTTACAGGGAGAGTGTTAACTTGGCACAGGTAAGTACTTAAGATTATGGTAGTAACAAATAGCAACATAAAAGTGTAAAGATTGTAAGAATAATTTATGTAACTTTCTTACTTATGTCTTTAGGAAATGAGAGACTATATTGTACATTACAATAAACTCAAATAGCTTATTGTGCTACACTGTCTGGTTAGTAGAGAAACAGTAGAGAATAGTATGGTTGTAGTGTTGAGTTCCATCTAGGGTGTGATAGCTTGTCAATTTAAATAGTCTTAATTTCTTAGAAGCTATCACATGGAATAGCATTTGTAAAATCAAAATGTTGCTAGTATAATGGAACTCAATTTCAAAAGAGATGACTTTTACAGGTGCGATCATTTGTAGAAATGGACTCCCATGAAGAGAAGATCTATCAAGCTGTTAGACAGGTAATCGTCCTTTTTCCACATGGCTGTAGGAATAGAATGTTAAAAGTTTTGTTGTTGTACATATGTATGTTTTAGACACAAGAACGCGAGGCTGCTAATCGTATGCGTGAAAAAGCGAAACAGTTGCAACGTGAGAGGCTGGAATCGGCAAAGGGAAGATATATTGGTGTACCGCATAAATCATTCGGTACATATTGTCTTTGTAATTATAAAATTCACGTAAATATGCACCTCATTAAACCTCTGTCACGATAATTTATCTTATACACGGTGATACTTATTTTAGTTGGGTTTCTTTATAAGTGTTTTTGACATTTTTGTAGAGACTGTTATGATTTTCAAATAAGTTTAACATATATTAATATATCGCGCTTTTTCTCAGTTACTCTTATATTTTGAATTCTGTTAACTATTTATCTAAATAACCAATGTTTTGGTTATATGCTTTAATAACAATTATGAATTAATGTAGGAGTCTTCTTGCAGGTACTGGTTTTGGAAGTTCAACAATGACATCAGTGTCCAGTGGTGAACCGATGATAGAGAAGATACCGACCACACCCGTTAAAGAGGCGTAAGTCTTTTAATGTATTAGTTTTTCAATACAAAGATGATAGTTTGAATAGTTTTCAATTTAACAAATGTTTTCATTATTTTTTTTAATGTGAAATATTATTTTAGTCGAACAACACGCTCAGCTATGAAACTGGGTTCTCGTGGTACTGACGCTGATAGCTTCGTGTCACGACTTCAGACAGAAGGAGAAAAGATTGTCAATACACCAACTGCTGTTGCCAAAGTGGAGAAAATACCTGCTGTTGATCAGAAGGAGTGAGTTGTTGTGCCTACCCTCAAATTTACACACTAAAACAATTGGAACACAATGTTCCACACAATGAAGTGCTATGATTAATCACTATTACAAATTATTAATGTATATAATATAATGATTGGAAACAATAATAATTTTATTTTTTGATAGTGTTCACTTACGCTTCGAAGAACGTCTAAACCTGACAGCAGGTCGTGATGGAGATATACAAAACTTTGAGTTGTCAGGGTTGTTGACATTACGGATAACCAATGAACAGTATGGACGTATACATGTACACGTCAACAACAAGGATACTCGTCCACTCCAGTTGCAGGTAATAAATTAAAGACTAATAACTGATTCAAGTCTTCATGTGCATGTATTTCTACTTGGTACATATTACGTTATTTAATATCTTTTTTGTGTTCTAATAAAAATCTTTTTTTTAAAGACTCACCCCAATGTGGATAAGGAAGCATTCAGATCGGAGGGAATAATCCGTCTAAAACAAGCCCAGAGACCATTCCCTATGAACAGTGATGTTGGTGTTCTCAAGTGGAGACTGGCGGCCGCTAATGATGATAGACCTCCACTTTCAGGTATTATTTGGCACTTAAATGGATGTGCAACTTTTTACTTCAATAAAATTTAAGGATTACCTTATAGTAAAAAGGAACTATTTTTTTTTTTTAAATAATGTGACTTTAAGTCGCTAGATTCTTGAAAAGTTGTCAGCAATAGTAGGCCATTAGAAGCAAAAAAAAATATTTTATAAACTCGCAACTCCTTTAGTGGTATCAAATTATATATTAAATTTATATCAACTAATTTTGTTTGTCAGTAAACTGCTGGCCATCTGAGGGTACTGGTGGTGGATGCGACGTAAACATTGAATACGAATTAGAGCAAGACCATCTTGTACTGGCCGACGTGAATATAAATATACCAATGCCGTAAGTATCTTTATCATAACACCACCCTAACCAATTCTGTGTTTATAATTCGTCTTCATGGATTACAAATTGCAACTTTGCTAGGTCTGGCAATACTTCGCTAGTTGTGCATCAATGGGAGGGTAGTTACACACAGAAGGGACGAACACTCGTCTGGAACATTCCACTTATCAACAAACAACAGAAATCAGGGACTTTGGAATTTACGTGAGTATATATGAATTGCTAAACCGTACACACTACTATATATTTGTTATAGAAAAAGCAAATTTGGTCGATTTTTATTTACAGGCGGGTAATTGATCTGACTCGTCTGCCCTGCTTAACATAAACTATTTATTTTATTTAGTGGCCTTTTAAAATTTTAAAGTTAATTACAAATTCTTTTTTATAGTGTAACACCGGCCATTCCCAACGACTTCTTCCCGTTGACTGTTACGTGGACGTCAGACACATCTCTCGCTCTGATTTCGTCAGGCAAAGTGGTGCAGGCTGATGACGGTACTCCCGTCGATTTCTCGCAAGAGATTTCCTTCCACCCAGATAAATACGAAATTGTTTAAGTCAAATTATATTGTATTCTAATTATGTATTATTAAACATGCCTATATAACTTTGTTTTAGTTAAATTCATAAAACTGTTAATATTTTAAAGGTAGTTGTTAATTTATTAAATGGTTGACATATGAAAAACATTAACAGCTATACATGTACTGTTTCGCGATAGCAGTAAAGTGCTGTGAAATATTTATTATATTGCGAAATGGATAAGTTATATTTTATGGGTTTTGCGTTTGGTGTTTGTTCCGGCGGAGATTATACGGATAATTTTGAAGACATTATTTGGCAAAAGTATAGCTTTAGGCGCGACGAAACCGAAAAAAACTACTTGAATTTGTCGAAAACGTGTAAGTTTCTTATATACATTAAAAGTATTACCTGAGGAATGACTTAGACAGGTTATTGTGTTTTTTTAGTCTTTCCCCCTTTAAAGAACTATGAAGTTAATGCAACACTAGTTTCGGAGGTGAAATATCCATGGATAGCTCGTGTTATACATTCCAGAAGCTTGAACAAGCCACATGTTTGTACTGCTATTTGCGTTAAAGAGGAAATATTTATTACGGCGGCAAGGTGTATTACAACGTAAGAAGTAAGATCACTTAAAGTTAAGCCGTCTTAATAAAGAAATGTTTAGGCGAAGACAAGAATCTTGAAACTAGGAGACTTTCTTTTGATACCTATAGTTAAAAGCATGATCTAAATAGCTGAAAACGAAATCTGGTAAAATTATTCATTTGTACCCGTTACAGATTGCACGTTACATATACTACAATTATTTACAAAAATCATAATTTGTACACCAAAGCATTTATTTTGCCTTCCAACGGGACAAAGCAAGCCTATGATGACATAGGCTTTATAGTGGTGCATAAAAGATACTATGAAGGAGTCTGGGATACAATACAGCTGTATAACAAAAACCGAACAGACAACGTATATAAGTGGTTCAGGAACAATCGTTTCATCGACACATACAAAGTTGTAGGATATTCTCTTAATAAGGTGGGGGTTTCTAGATAAAATATTGCTTTGAGGATATGAACTACATTTTTGTTAGTGCTGTCTGTACTTTACGCGAGTAGTACACAATATTAAACACTTAACGGTTTAATACGCGAAATGAACTTATTACTTTGCAGCATCCGGTCGGTCACGGGGAGATATGAAATGTATAGATTTCACCTATGTCTAGACGACAAAGAATTTTGTAATTCCAATCAAAATCTGTTTAGCCTTTTAGACGCTAAAATATCATCCCAATTGTTATCCGTTATACCAAGACTCAATAATATTTAATTAGAATAAAACCTTTTCAGGGATCGCACATAATACGTTCCACTTATTCCGACTTTCCCCTTACCGAACTGGAGGTGTTTATAGATATACATTTGTGCAACGAAGTGTTTACATTCAACAACCTTATGGGTGACTTCAACGTGCCCTGCTACCATTCTTGTACCCTGGACGACTACAGACACGACGAGAACAGATGCAGTTCCTATCATGGCGTAGAAGGCGGTGCAGTGGTAAACACAGAAAAGAATTATCTACTTGGTGTTGCAACGTGGGGTGCTTTTTACAGCAAGTACGAATTGCCAGTTGGGCTTTCGGTTATCAATTCCCGTAACTTTTACGAAGATTACGCTTGTGCTCGTAAGATACAAGAAGACGAGATGATTAAAGAAGACAATCCTGATTTCTACCAAGAACTCTGTAACAAATAATGCTAAGAATTAAACAAAAACATTGCTGTAATACAAACAGAATTTATTACAACTTATCGAAAACAGCACTTTAACATGTTTGTACAATAAATAGAAAAATTCAGTCCATCTTACTGTATATTATTGCTATTGAAATTTGGAGAAAGCAAAAAATTCAAGAACATTGCTATGTACAATTGAATTTAATATATCCACTGTGCAAATCACTATTTAAAAAACATTGAATACCCCTATTGCACATATATATTTATTTATATGCCAAAAATACATTTTAATATGAAATAGAAATAATTAAATTTATAAGTTTATTTTTGTAACACAAAATTAAAGTTACTTAAAATCTAACTTACAATTACTTACTGACTACTGTCTATATTGAAATTAAACTTAAATTCTGAACCAGAATCGGAAAACATAGGTTTATTTAAATTGCTTTCTGTTAGAGAAGTAGCGATATCATCAGTTTTTAAATTTGCTTTAGAATTGTCCTTATTTCCTGTTAGGTCAATATTTTGTGTTTTATTTATAACTTTAATTAGTTCACTGTTTTCAGTATTTGAACTTTTGTTATCATTTTGTTCATTTAGAACATTAAAGTTGAATTTAAATGAACTGTTTCCAGTTGATAAAAATGCTGATTTTCTAAGAAAAGTTGCTTTGGGTTGTACTGGATTATCTGCTATCTTTATCTTGCTTGCCACTGAAAAAAATACTGATAAGTTTGAGAAGAAAAAAAGGAGTTATATATAAATACAGAATAGGATCTTAAAATTGTATTAGCCCTTCACAGTATTTTAGAGTTGTGTAGGTTTCAGGATTTATAATAAATTCTGTGTTTAGTCCGTTTAATATTTTCTAATGATGCCCTTCACTTGTGATGACAAAAGGTTAGGAACCATTATTTGTTTATAATAGTTGAACACCTCAAAAGTCATGTAGATTTATGAGCTATAGTTGAATCTATAACTAAGAAAGTAATAGTATCAACATGGTGAATTTTTTGTTGATAAATAAACTTAAATAAAGGTATTACAGAACAGTGGGTTTTAAAATCTGACAAAACATTTATACTGTTACAAAAAATACTACACCTATAGTGGATGTTTCATAAAAACATTAAAATAGATCCTTACATACTTTTGACCAGGGTCTTTTCTTCAGCTGCCATTTTCGCTCTATAATCACCTAGGTGTTTTCTCATTAATTGTCTTTTACGAATTATGGGCTGGTTGTTATTTTTCAATATTGTCAACACCTTCCACATTTCTTGTACTATAAAAATATAAAATTTGGTTATTCACTTAATTACCTGAAAGAAATTCATAGTTTGTTTTGAAAACTTACGTTGTCTATCATTTCCTTTCTTTTCGCCAATAGATTTTTCTAACTTTTGAATACACCAAAGAAGTTGCAACTGAAATTCTCTTAATGATTCTTCAGGATCCGCTTGATTTGATCCATCGGGTTTTGTTGGTTTTTGTAATGCTTTCGGCCTTCCCGTGTTGTGTAATTTGGTTACTTTCGGCATTTTGTATTAATTAAAACTAAATTATTTTGCAATTCGTTCTAATGTATACACGTCTTGTTTAATACACAGTTTGTTTCTATGGTTTGTTTGAGGTTTTACCGCATTTTTTTTCTAGTGTGCAAGACAGTGCCACAGACAACTGACAAATGCTTATGTTACCACAGATAATCACTGAATAACATTACTCTATTCCTTTATTGTTGAATTTTAGGAAGATAAATCAGACGACAGTCATATTGATTACGATTGATGTATAACTCGACAAACATGACGATAAAATTGATTTTTTAGATAAAAAACTGCTCTATAATTCCTCATTCATATAGAAGTAATTTTTTTTTTAATTTTTTCATGACATCTAGCACTGATTGTCAATTAGGATTTGATAAAATATAACTTTTTCGCAGAATATGCCGCTTGGAAGATTTGGAAAAATAACACTTTCTTGGTAATTATTTAATAATAATTACATCACACTACTTGAAATTACCATTTTAGTACTTGGTGAGCTATAGCTATAATTTTTTTTTTGTATATCAAGTGTTGCAGGTTAGGTTGGTTTCCTTATAGTGGTGTATTTTCATTTGTAATTAAAAAAAACCACGACTAGTTAATGATATGTTTCGTATTTAAGGGTCGGAGTAACTGTGGCGAGTTTGTCACTGTTTGTATTGGCGAAAAATCATATAAATGGACAGCGCGTTGAGATTATGAGATCTCGTGAACGCATGAGGAAATCTAACGAAGGAGAGTACCCCGACGTATATCGCAAAATTTGAATAATTACGTAAGTATTTTTCCCCATCGTAAATAAAAGAAATCTTTTGCCCATATTTCTTAACTATTCTATAGATTACCGCTTTAGCTACTGAATGTCTGAATAATTTTTCAAGGTTATTTATATTACAAGTAAGAAGATATAATGGCAGTACCACAGCTGGATCCAGCTAAGCTGCAGCTCGTTCAAGAGCTTGAGATAGAAATGATGTCAGACATGTACAACCGCCTTGTTGGAGCATGTCACAGGAAGTGTATACCTATTAAATACTATGAACCAGAACTTGGTAAGTTGCAATGGATTTATAATATAATAATAATGTATAATTACACACATGCTAATGTAATATACATTAGCATGGAAACTTTGGAAAACAATTTTGTATGTAATTTTTAATATGTAAAAAAATATGTTGCACTCAATATATTTTACATGCTTGGGCTTTCAGGTAAAGGTGAATCTGTGTGTCTTGACCGCTGTGTAGCCAAATACCTCGATGTTCATGAACGCATTGGCAAGAAGTTGTCCAACATGTCACAAGGAGAAACTGAAGATTTAACAAAAATTAATCTTCAGGATAAAAAATAACACTGGGTAAACAAACAACAAATAGTTGGTAATCTTTATGTTGTCTCTATTAGTAAGAGTTTACGCTACAGGAATATAAAAAGCTGTCAAAATGTAACCCTACAGATTATATGAGAGTTATCTGTACTATTTTAGTGTAATTAAAATAATAGTATTATGAAATGCAAATATGTTTTTCAATTAAGAATTAGTGAAATCTGACTTTCACAAAAGAATTTTAACTGTGTGCTTCTTGCAAGATATTCACCTGTTTGACAAAGTACAATAAGCTCAAATATATTATATCGGCTGCCATTATTCCTATAACTGTTAGCAGTTAATGCATTTGTTAATTATTAGTATGTTTCATTTAGTTTAGGTAATAAAAGAATGTATAAATAGTTTATTAATTTTATTTCAAGTCTATCTACAAAAATAACTACAGTCTAATAATATATTTAATTTTTAATTTCACTAACATCTAGCTGACCAAAACCATATTTGGGCTTATAATATTTTATAAGTTGCCCCAAAACGTAGACATTCGCCAAGAAAAATAAAACGCCATTAAGCCACAGAAATATAAAGGTCTCGTGATTTTTAAATTCTAATAAATAAGCGAAGTATAACCAAGAGGCTTGAGGAAACACCCATATTATTGCCAAGAGCATGGCTAGTTTTACTGTCATCTTAAACTCGTGGATCACCACTGGCAAAATTGATAAGAACCATATAAAGTATTGTGACGTCATAACACTGTTATACGCTACTAGCACCACAGATTGACAAAACAAACCGAACACTAACGTTTCTCCATTTGTGCCAAAAGCTAAGCTTATCACAAACAAAATACCGCACTGGAAGATTTGCAAAACTATTTTCACTAAATCAAATGATAGCTGGCCAGATGTTAAATATGAATAGTAGAAAAGAACTGAAAAATTATGTTTCGTGTCTTTTCTAAAAAGGTGGTATATGTATGTCTCGAATAAAAATTCATACCCATATAAGTAATGCATCCCAACTGTAATTACTAAAAGGGATACAAGGCAGCTACCGGCTAAGATGAGTTGTTTTTTATTTGGCAGTAACTGGTAACTACCATGTCTAATAGTAGTTTTTCGATTGATCTTGTATTCCCCCAGGGAAAGATACATTGGAAATGAAAAAGCTACAGGGTACAACCGTAAATGTATTGACAGTCCCAGAAAGAAACCGCTTAAGAGGTATTTTTGATTTCCCACTATGATATTTGTTTGTAAAAACATTAAGGACATTATTATTAAAAAACATGGCAAAGAATCAGCATTACCTCTCGTGGAAATTGCAATACTAATCGGATTGTATAGCCAAAACAATGCACAATAAACGGCAACGTTTGAAGGATGGATTTTATCGTGTAATTGTCGCTCAATTAGTTTTTTGATTGCGTAAGAACAGAGAATATCAAAAACGCAGAACAAGACCTTTCCAAAATTGAAATTCACGAACACATTGGGTGTTAGAAGAAACGCGATTACCGGGCTGTATCGATACGTGTGCCGTTTGTAAGGGGAGTCCCCGTTAAAAACGTGTTTTGCTGCATCTGTAAAAACTGTGTAATCTACGTCCGTATACTTTACTTTGAAATGGCTGTCGTGAAATATGGAGTATAGCACAAATGCTATGCGTATAACAAATGCAAAGCTCGCGTGGAAATAAAATGGTAAATTTAAAATTCGTAACATCTTAAATCCTAGTTTTTAAAGTTTTTGCAGCGCTATTCAAACAAGTTTTGAATTCTAAGAACTCTTTGGCGCAGTCACCTTTCTTTACTGAATCCTCTTTGAGTAAGACACAGCGTGCATAAAGCGCACCTACTTTAGAACACTTTGCGTAAACTAGTGGGTATTTCGCTAATCTCTCTCTTGCTTTGGAAACAGCTTCCATAGCTTAATCTACGACTTGTCTTTTACGATTATATGTCGTCGGAGGTTCAGATATATCAATGGGTTCCCTCTTCCTGAAAAATATGTCGTAAATCGGTTTCGAAAAGAATACTCCCAAGAACAATGCAGTAAATGTAATTTGGAAAGTCTTCGGATATCTGTAAATCCAACTTCTTTGACCAAGTGGCTTACTACGTCGTCGTTGTTCCATATCTTCCTGAAAATGATTTTTTAAATGTTGTCTTAATTTATGTTTCACAGCTTTTTAAAATTGTAACTGGTTTTTAAGGAGATATGCAAAATAAATAAAAGTTGAAGAAAATAATATTAATTTTTAAATTATAGGTACTTGTTTTCTTGTTCCATCATTTAGAAAACTAAGTTATGCTTTCCTTCGACGCCTAGATATATAACTCTAATCTCTTATGGCTGGCTGACCCATTCTTTGTAAAGCTTAGAAAAGTATCCTGACATTTTGTGGCTTCACAAACCAGCTCGTATTTCAAAGATTAGGTGATTTGAAATTGAACCTCCACGTAGAAATGCTAGGTTATATAATATGAAATATGTATACCTATGATCTCTTATCCGCCCTGTCGGTGACGGGCGAAAATTTTCTCGGCTCCAAGCTATACCCTTCACAAACTAACGATATTGGCTTATGTTTCAAACAACATTGGCGCATAGCTTCGAATACTCGATCGCAGCGAACTTCTTGAAAATTATGTTCTGTGGAAGAACACAAAAGTTTGAACATCAGAGTTTTAGAAAAATAGTGATTTAACTATTATATCACATGTTATTAAAATGAAAAACAAGTCATTTGCAGATACCTATATTTTTTTAAGGCGCAAGTTTAAAGTCTCGCCTGTGTCAAGGATTTGTAAGTTGTTTAAACTTAAGAGTGATTGTCTTTAACACAAATTAACATAGGTATGCTAAAAATATTTTTTCTAAATTTCCGTTTAATAAAAATGTTTACCTCGGCATGTCATTCAAATTTAGACAAACAAGAGGATAGCGGGAAGGGTACAATAAAAAACAGTATGCAATTTATACATATATTTTATTAACAATAATATAATCGACATGCTTTCAACCTCCTTACAAAAAAGGTCTATACAACACTAAAAATAAATTGATTAACAAAATGTTTACATAATGGACTTATCAGTCATCTAGACAACTAAATAATAAGCATAATGTATGTATTCATCTCAAATTAATTTTACATATTAATATTGACTATAATATACAATTTTAACAGATATACACATACAGTAAAGTATTGAAATATTTGACTAATAAGTTGCCATGTTTTATTATATTGAGCTTGTAAAAAAAGAAAGGTTTACAATAAGTTTTTAATTTACAAACATTACAGCAGAAAGGTTCTGTGGTATTGTAACACTAACAGATTGACATTAGAATTTCAAATAAAAAAGAATTTTCCCAGGATCTAATCTTTCCTGTAAAACTGTACATTCCTAGGAGAATCGGAAATAAGTCGTGTTTAAACACGTTTGCATTACCTAGATAATGCATTGATTGAAGGACACTGTACTCAATTGAAGTAAATTGAAGTCAATAACAGGCGATCGTTATTGGCTAAATATTTAGCTACGGCAATATTCTTTAAAGCTTAGTTAAAAGTTCACTGAGGAGTTTTAGAAGTTCCAATTTTACACTTATTTAATATAGAAGAACAAAGGGAAAAGTTAAAAGAACACATTCTTCAATCGTAGATGAATAGAATTTGGGGTGATATTTACTAATCTTTTTTTATAAGCAATTTATTCTCTATAAATATTTCATCTATAATATTAATTATTTCACCAGAGTTCTCCTTAATTAAAGTTATATAGAACAGTTTGAAAGCTTTGAAATTTGCAATAAGCAGAACATACAGATCGTCATAGTTGCCAATCTCATGTAAGTTGGTGAGTTAACACCACATAAGAAGTTGTAAAGCATTTCGAGATAATGATGTTAATATTTTAGATACATAAAAGAACATATTATATGTCTTTAAAAATGCATTCAAGCAGTTGAGGGTACAATTGTGAATAACTGAATAGGAATCACAGTTGTGATCAATTATTACTTATTTATATCATAATTATGTTACTGACATACATTACACAGCTATAGACATGATCATTCTAATATACATATAAGGCTACCCAATATTTAAATATTGCTTTCTCGATACACTAAACAGTGTAAATATATATACAAATCTCCTTGCAAAGCAAACTAAGCTAGTGTAATGTGCACTGCACTTAACAAAATTGAGATGAAACAATTACAAATATTCATTGATATAATTCACCTAACCTAAATAAAGAATAAATTATGTGTACTTTATATTCAATAGCTGAGCCTTGTAGGCACGCTACAAAATAAAAAAGTGCATTGTTCAATCCTTATCACAATTTTGTTATTACACTTAATTTATTTATAACACTACTTGATAAAACCTCAAAATGAAACATTAACAATCTATTGGCTATACATACTTTAAACAATGATTTTAAAATAAAACATGTAGTCCATGTTATCAGTGCGAGTCCTCGCACATGTAAAAGGCTATTGACTTGGACTTGTTTCATTATCAGCTAGTGTGGGTTTTTCAGCAAGTTGGGGTTTCTCAGCTAGCAGGGGTTTCTCAGCAAGAAGGGGTTTCTCTGCTACCATCACTTTCTCCGCTTGCTGTTTGGGTTTCTTAACAACTTGAGGTTTTTCACTAATCAGTGGTTTTTCCGCTTCTACTATTTTAACAATATTCTCAGGGTTTAATGATGATTCTGTTCCATTTTCTGGTTCTTTTGTAGAGGAGTCATTTTCAGGGCTTTCTAGTATGTCAGGTTCACTATCAATGTGTGTTTTGGACATCTTGTTTGGTAAAGGGTCAGATTCTTCTTTTTCCATTTGTGCAGGGCCATTTTGTTTATCACTAGGCATTGGCGGTGAAACAGATCTTTGTAGAATTTCTGGTGCATTGGGTGACACTGTCCTAACTGAATTGTCCTCACTGGAAGCACTTAGCTGCCTCTGAGGTGTTGGATTTGTAAGATTTTGGGGATGGTGTGGGTTATGGAGAGGCAAACGAGACTTATCGCTTTTCCTCCACAGAGTTACTTCCTGTTGTTTGAAGTAGCGCCGATCTTCAGTATCCATCAACACAAGATTAAGATAATATCTTACAGAAAATTTGTTGTTGATATCCCTCATGGTTGGTGTCAAGTCATAACCGGCCAAAAACACGCGAATGGGAATACTCTCTCCTCTAACTGGCGCTCCATCCATGATTTCATACTTGGCAACCGTTTCATTCTCAGTAAATACATGTGGGCCTGATCCAGTTGTTTCCCTTTTTATAATTGATATTTCCATGTGTTTTATTTTTATTCTAACAAGAAGGAAGTAGATTTTACCAACAATAACATCTTTTAAGTGATACTTTGATTTATTATACTCAAACTCTATATGTAAGCAGTCTTCAATGCCTACTTCCATTTTTATAGAATTTAAGACGTCTGGATAGCTGCATAATGTGTGTACCGCAATATCAACTTCCTTTACTATATCCGTCAGGCGTCTGACAATTGTGGCTCTCAAAAAATACCTTAATCTCACATTAGCACCTGTGTACACTTCGTAAGGTTTTTCAACGTTAGCGAACTCAAATGGATAAGAGGTGTGCTGCAAAAGGTCCCCAGGACGAGCGAGCTCCTTTACCAGCGATATAAATTCATGATGATTACCTCTATCGTAGTAAAGTTCGATCTGTCCGATTAGTTCTACCTTAATACCTTGATGTTCTAATTTAGAGCCTGGCTTCCTCAATGTTACATTAACACGCCCAGAAACAGTTTCACCATCATAATAGAGAAGTAGTTTCTCCTTTTTACCATCATCTGTCTTTACCTCCGCAACTTTGCGTTTGTCAGCATCATCGAATACAATTTCGATATCCGCTGTCTGTCCAAATCCGAAAAAACTCATTTTCACACTTAACTATTACGCAACACCCGACGGACACTTTTTATGTATATTTTGAAAGGAACAATAGTGTTATATTTGAGCAATGCATTGAAATACGGCGTGAAACGCCCGCAAATCTACAGGCGACTGGAAGAATGAAGTAAAGATGGCGACTACAATATTGTTGGTTGTCGGCAAGCGGTTTCATAATTATTTTTTTATGAAATAAACTCACCAACAAGGCATCTCTGGATCTCACAGGCGTATTTCTTACAAGGGTCGACCGGCATAAATATTAAATTAAAAGAGTACTTTTAAATCAAGTAAATCTCGAATTTCTATCATGTGTACATTTGATATTTTTCGAAGATGGCAATAAAATTATATAGTATCTGTTACCCTAAAAAAGATTATAATACTTTTAAACAATGATAAAAATCGCGTGTTGTAATTTTTTCCTAAAGAAAAATATGTAGTAATTTAAAAGTTGCTTTTTTTCCAAGATAACCCATAACCACGTCCATAAGAAATTAAAACGAAGTCGATCAACAGGTTCTTTAAAGTCTATATTTGAGTTGTGTTTGCATTATCTATGTTTTTAGTCTTTAACCAACATATAAAAACTCACCCGTTGCAGTAAATGGTGGACACAGGAATTTTGTAACCAAATTCTTTAATAAATTTAATTTTCTTATATGATATCTTATTAAAAACAAATAACTTATAATGGAGCTTAGTCGCACAACTCTAGGACTCGCTGTTGGAATAGCAGGAACTCTTTTTGTAGGGTATTGTGTGTATTTTGACCAACAACGTCGCAAAGATCCTCTGTACAAAAAGAAACTGAGGGAACGTAAGTAGTTAATAATTATACTTGAAAAAGCAATAGCAATATTCAATAAGTCGTAGTAATACTATGTTCTATCCCATGGAATATATTCATTGTCTCTATAAACTATTGTATAATAACAACCTAGAAAGTTGTAGATAGATGATTTTTTTTCTTGCAATATACGCACTTGATTTAAGTAAAACAAGGAGCACGCTAAAGCTATCGATAATGAACACACAAAGTTAGCTCCTAATTAATTTAATATATTACAGGTAGACAAATGGCGCAACAGAACTCATCAAATTCACGAACCTTGGGTGGACCCTTGCCAGATATGAATGATCATGAAGCAATGCAAAGATTCTTCTTACAGCAGGTAATCATCTATTGTGTACCCTGCCTACATATACCCTAGTAATAATAATTCACAATGAAATTCTTTAAAACATTATATCTATAGAAATTCTTTTCAATTGACGGCATATTTTTGTTAGAACAAGTTAAAGGCTAAGTATGCTTACATGCTGAATATGAAATATTATATTTTAAGATCAAACTAATTTATTAAATATATTTAAAAATATTAAATGATTTCCATTACAAAATTTATAAATTTGACAATCATCACTGCAACATGATAGCTCAATATGATTAATAACATCTTTTGTGTATTAGTGTCTGCCAATTGTGTCAATTTTAAAATTATACAAGCTCTCATAAATACCATGTATTAATTAGGTATATACTCTATCATAATATGTTGTAAATGTAACTGTGGTGGTTAAAGCTAGATAAGTTAGAGTTATATAAAAAAGATATTAGTAAGTGCTTAATTTCAGATTCAATTGGGTGAAGAATTATTAGCAGCTGGAAATTTGGAGGCTGGAGTTGAACATCTCGGTCAGGCTGTAGCAGTTTGTGGGCAGACACAGCAACTTCTTAGTGTGAGTAGATCAATTCTTTTATTTAATCATGTGTTTATTACTTATATAAGATTTTTGAGAAATGTAAAAACAAATGATGCTGATAAATCATTATAGTTACCCTTTCCTTGGCAGTATTTATACATATTAAATTTTTACTTAACCAAAGAACAAAAATGAATATTGCAATGTTTTCACTCACAGGTGCTCCAACAAACAATGCCGGCTCCAATCTTCCACTTGCTTCTCAAGAAGCTACCTGAGGTGTCCGACCGTCTTCGAGCATCTATGGGAGCCAGCGGACGTACTTTACAAGAAGAAGATGTCGAATAAATCATATACTGTTTTTGTTCTACAGTATAATATGGTACACCAGTCCCTAGTTGTCAAAGTTATATATTAATACAGTCTTATCATTGAATTAAAAATATCTATTATAACGAGGTAGAGTATTATGAATATTGCCCAATCCAATTTAGTTTTTATCAAAATAATGGGATGAAACTTGCATGGCTGGTTTATCGTATTAGTAATATTATTCTAGTTAGACTATTGGCCTATTGAAACTTGCTGTACTTATAATTAATTTGCACTTGTATCCGATTTTGTTTTCTTTTAATCTAATTTCTATCATGTTATCTCTTTAAACTCTTATGGAAGAGATAAAGAGGATATTCATCTTAATATTCTGATAATAGAGGCTGTGACACAATATTATTGTAACTACCGCCATTTGGAAAACTTCTCTAAATAATATAATAAAAGTTCATGAAATACTTGTAGGTACTTTGTTAGTGTTATTTAGTTTGTGTTCACAACTGGTTAAGAGTGCTTGAGTTTTGATTGAGATTTTATTGTGAAATAAAAGTAAATTAATAATTTGAGTATCATTTATAAATATTGCGTTTGAAACTGCAAAAGATTGAGAAGGAAGGGTTGGGAGCATGGGTTCGACTTGATAAATGCACAATTATAAAGTATTACGATACCTTGTTATTTATGGCAAAGGAATAAAGAGAAGGAGGTTCCAGGTGAACACACTGATTCGCTGTCGAGCTATTTTGGCTGTATTTATTTATTTGGCTTCAACATATGGATATCTAGAACGAACCCGAAACCCAATTGCACACTTCGCTTTTTTTCTATCAGTTGGTGGAATAGTTTCTCTCGGGTGTCATAAATGTAATTTCATAAAACAATAAAAAAAAACTTCTGGTAAATCCCTTTAATAAATTCTCCCATAAATCAACAATATTACAACAATAAGTACGCGATTACAACATATCCCCCTACCTACTTATATTTACAAAAAGTTCCGCAACAACAAAAATAAACTCTTATCTACCCTAAATCCTCAGTAGGATAGTCTTAAGACAAATTTACAGTAAGTAAAAAATTGTATATAACATTCACAAGTAAGGAATTTTCTAATTATATTACAGAGAGTCCATTGTGAGCTGTTCTTAAAAACAAGATTAATGGATAGATCCTTCTATTATTTCAGTTTTAATATGTAAACATGATTATTATATTGTATTTATCATATAGGTCATAGGAATATTACTATAACAAAAAATACGAGTGTTAAATATATTACAGGAATAATAAGGATTGGCAATTTTTTTTTTTACTTTACAAAATATAGGAAACAAGAGATTTAAAAGGTACTCATACAATCTATATTAAATTGCACTAGGACTTTGGGAAAAATAGTATATATAAATATGTATATGTTTATAATATACAACGGCTTGCCAGTCTTATCACATTAAATTATCCTGTGCGTTATAATTATTAAAATAAAACTATTTCCAATCCAATTTGCTACAAATCAATAGCCGCATTCTTTTTTACACTGTTACTGTTTTGGAAAATAGTAAATAATAAAGACAGCACGCGCTTTGCAGTTATCTATAGTTATTACCCAATGTTTGTTGTTTTTGAAAGAGAATTCCTACACCTAAACTATTAGGCATATTTTAATGAAATTTTGCAAATCTGCTCAGAACAAACCGCTATTTTAAATATTTGATACGTCAGACGATAACCAGTATATTCTTCTCTACCCCTCTCTTTATACAAATAAAACCAAAGTCATGACTTGACCACAGAAGACCGGATCAAATCTTGGGTCACTTTCATAACGTCGAGAGCACCCTTTTCGATAAGAGAATTGGCTAGATCGCGGCCAATTTCATCGCATTTTTCAATGACGTCCGTCGGAATGTTAAAGTTTTCAGTTAATCCGCAATAGATCTTTCTACACCCCTTCACTTCCTCAGTACTCCTCAATTCTTCACAATTAGCTTCCCCATTTTTTACAGTATCATCCAATGTTGCCAAAGGATTACACTTCTGGTCTGTTGTATCGCCGACTTTAATTTTCTTCGAAGATCCATCTTCGGTGGGACTTAATTTATGTTTTGGAGTAGTTTTTATCTGCTCAAACGTTTGTTCTAGGCTGTGAATAATCTTTGTATTACCATCTAGACTCCATACTCCGCCTGTTATGCTAAGACAGAATTTCGTATCTGTCTTCTTCAATTTGGTTGACACCCCCACGGGAGCACTGCAACCACCACCTACAAAAACAAAATAAATACTTTAAGAAGCTAATTGGTATATATATTTATATTATTAAAAGTACAAAAGTTGGACTTGTTCATCTATATTATTATATTATGAAACTGAAGAGTTTGTTTATTTGAACGCGGCAATCTCAGGAACTACTTGTTCGAATTGAAATCTTTATGTATTGTTTTATCGAGGAAGGCTATAAAACATCGCGATGCGACGTATAGGGGCGAAGAATCACTGTGAAAAAAAATGAGAATAATTATTGATCCTTGTGAGATTCCGTTGCGTACGCTACTAAACGGTTCAAGATAAAAAATAAATATGTATATCAGAATGATTCCTCTTTAAATGATCTAAAAAAAAGTCTGCGACAGTATATGTTTGCCTTTTAAGATTTACTTGCAACGGCGGGACGCAGACAATATCGTGAGTAAGGGCTATCTATAATAATATATAACGCTTAAGAGTTTGTGTGTTTGTTTGAACGCGTTAATAATTCATAAAGATGTTTGCAATAACAAATTTTGAAACCCAAAACAACTTTTATACGCGGACGAAGTCGCTGACACAGCTAGTTTACAGTTGCAATATGAATCTTACCTAATGTCTTCAAGAAACTTCTCTCGGCTAAGATTCTGCAGTAGGTCTCTGGGTGATTGAAGGGTGCCAACATTTCCAATATTTCTTCATTGTCCGATCTACATTCAATTGCTAATGCGCCCTGACCGACCGCGTACATCATATCTGAGCATGGCAGTAACTGGAAATGAATATAAAAGAATTTAAGACCTACCATTAAGTTAATTTTAATATGCTTTTGTTGTGGGGAAAATTATATAGCTCCCATAGTACATGTTTTTTAAACTAGACAAAAGACGAAAAAATCCTTGTATTGAAAGAAATATAATTAAACAATAATATAATTCAATAAAGTAACAAGTTAATAACTAATAATTGGTCACGACCTAATTTTTATCTGTTCATACAGTAACACACCTTTTATTACAAGTAAAACCTTGACTTTGTTCTACTTCGAATACGCACTTAACATGTTTAATTGTTAGTTATTAATATTCACAAAGACGGAAAGGAAGAATTTGATAAAAATAATTTACGTATTCAGTAAAGTGCATTATTATTAGGAACAATGTAACTAATGCAAGTTGCGTGCGAATGCTATACTTCTTAAACAAGGCTTCAAGGGATAACTTAAAATGCTATTAAAAAAACAAATCAAGAATTTGGCTTAGCTAGCTTTTTTATCGTAGAACTAAATACGGCCTACGGATTAACGCGTCTTTTTCCAATACTTAAGTAATCCGATCTTTTAAACAAGTATAATATATTATAGTATGCCCTAAAATATAGATATAAGACATCTGTAGCTAAATGGTTAACAGTATTGCCTAGCATTTCGTTCAGTGCAAGAGGTCTTGGATTCGAATCCTGAGGAAACAATAGATTGTATCGGTCGAGCAGGGCAAAAGTCTGATCAACTACTTGCCAGTAAAGAAAACCGATCAGTCAAACGCAGAAATGTGTTCGCCCCATGCCCCATGATTGGAAAAGGGATTTCACATGGACAATAGATTTATAATTGTGTCATATACCTTCGTTATCCTATGGGCCCAGCCCATCCTATGCAGCCCAGCGCTTGCAAGCAACAATGCACTGTATTCCGTAGTGGGATCGTCCAGTTTCTTTAATCGCGTATTGAGATTCCCCCTTACATCTATCACGTTTAGCTTTGGGAAGCTACCGCGTAATTGAGCTGTTCGACGCAGTGATGACGTACCTAAAAATCGTGAATCGCATCAGGGTCCATAATCGCAGATTTTTATTAATATAGAGGAGGACAGATAAGCAAATGAACCTCGTGTTCACTTGGTGGGAGGTAAAGTAACTCAGCCATTTATAAATAAATAAATTATTAAATAAAACACTTTAACGGTTTAAAATGCGATATTTTGGTTAAAGTTATTTGAAAACGATTTTTAACTTCGAACCGACGTTTCCGATGCTTTGCAAGAGCCGTGGTCGTGATGAGACTCGTCTCCGTTTAAACCGTTAAATTGTTTTATTTAAATGTGTACTACTCGCGGAAACTATAGACAGTATTTACCTCAGCCATGTTACCACCAAAGAAGATGTGATGTCGACCTATTTTAGCTTTGGATATTCGTAGAAAAACTATTCATAGCTATAGCTATATATACCGTAAAGTGATTGATATTTAGTATTTTTCTCTCAAATATATAATGCTAAGTCATTAATTAACAAACTTCTATAACAATGAATAATTTACAAGATACAGACTTTTACAAAACTGAAAAACTTTGTGTATATAAAACTGTAATATTCACATTAAGATTACTAAGAAAAATAAAATACAACTCACCAATAACAGAACCCTCAGGTAACTCTTCTAGACATGTTTTCTTGATATCATCTCGGAGAACTAATGCATCCCTCGGGTCCTCTCTAAATAAATACAACATTGTTTTATGACTTACGTCATTTCAACTTCATATCAAAGAGCATATTTATTATTATAACTTGTTAGTATTATCTTCTTTAATGAGAGGTGTTCTTGTCCCATGTAAAACGAATTTATTTTAGTAAAATTATTGGTTTTAGACCATGCTAAAGATAGCAAGAGTATAGAATGATAAATAATTTTTGTGCAGAATTAAGAATCACTCCTGATCATACAAAATTAAAATTCATGTAGGGAGCTAGGTACACTTTTGCAACATTACAAAAAAGGTACCAAAAATCTTCCCCTATACCTTTCAAAGACAGCACCAATCGCCAGTCCATCTGGCAAAGAAGTTGGAAGGTCTTTTAATGAGTGTACAACAAAATCAACTGTGTTATTATTTAGTGCATCTTCCAAGTCCTTAGTGAATAGTGACTTCTCTCCAATTTTAGGCAGTGAAACATCTAGTACACGGTCACCCAAAGTTGTCATAGATACTAAAATCAGACAGTTTTTAAGTTCAAATGAGGTACTAAGTTATATAATAACTTAAGGGGATTATACGATAGAATTTAAAGTTTTTACTTAAAATATAAAAATATCCATGTTTACACTTGGCATATTTATGTCTAAATTATGTGTCGGTCACACAAGCACTAACCAGTTAAGTATATAATAGGTCATAAGTATCAATAAAATTTTGTAAACAATGTCTAACACCTAGCTAAAACTTTAAAACTGTGATGTAGCATAACATAAGGTTAAATTATAGATAATACAACAAAGTTGAGAGTTCATAAAGTTATGATCATCCTAAAAAAATTAATAGTAACTATATAAACACTAAAAAATATATTCTGCGAACTCACCTAATTTAAATTCTTTATCTGGATGCACTTTTTTCAAGCAGTCAATAACATGATTTGTCTGAATGAGTGCAAGCTGCAAAAGAATTGTATGTTCTAAAATGAAAACAATTTACAACATTTTTTAAAGAAATTGTTAAGAAGGTTTAATTTTCAAAATATTTACACCTATGATAATTATCACTGAAAGAAAATATAGTTTATACTTTTTGTGTGAAATACCGTTTCTCCCTCATCGGGCATGAGGCAAACACGTTTCTGTGTTTGTTTTACCAATCAAACTTCTGTGCCCTGTCTGAAGGAAACAATTTTTTGTTTCCCTAGGATTCAAACCCAGGACCTCTCGCGCTTAACGCAATGCTAGGCAATGCGATTAACCAGTTGGCTACAGAGGTCAGATTTTCCTATAAGTTTTATCTATAGACCTATTAGAACGAGATTTTTACAGACTAGGATTTGATAGGCTCGATGGAACCAGAATAACGTGTTTAAAAATTTGAATGTCAAATTTGCATGTTATAAAATACATTTATTATTCCATGTTGAATTATACGGGTGCACAGCTCTTTAAATAATATACTTAAAATAATACCTGACTTTTTCTCGATCCCACTCGAATAACGTTTTTAGTTTGTTCGTTTTCCATTATAGTTTAATACAAGTTGATTCCCAGTAAGGCCACAAAACTGATTTAAATACAAAGGTTAGGTTATGTCACTATTCGTAAAAACATCACAAAATAAACATGTGTAGATCTAGGCACTTCAACTTGTCACTAGCACTGTAGTGGATAAGTTGGCTTAAATGTTTTAAATTATAAAAATATAAATAAAAAAGACTAAGTCATGTTATCGCGAAGAATTGTTCACGATTAATTCGGGATTCCATTATCAACTATCTTTATCTTGACTTTTCATTTTGACACATGTGCTGCGTCTGACATTCTTGACATAAATCGAAACTTATAGATTTTATCTGTCAATAAATCGATAAGTATCATCCAATATAAGAATCATGTTTCAATTTAAAAAAAGACCATAAATTATACTCGAATCGCATTTTCTATGGCCAAAATAGTAAACATATATGCTTAAGTAAAGACCAAAGATATAAATTAGTACTATCGATAAAACAATCCAATACATATCTACTTATTAAAAAGTTAATACGAAAAAAGAATAATAAATTTTTAATAGCATTTTTATATACATTTTGTCGACTGAATCAGATAGCTATGTAAACTTCTATTTCATAATGATACACATCATTACTACATTAATATAGTACCTAATATAGGATGGAGACTTTAGAGCGGGACTAGGAGCTTTAGATTACACACTACATGATTGGAGCACCAAAACTAATAGTTCAAGAAAAGTCCTACCGAAACTATATAAATCGAGTTCATATTAAGGTTATTTCATATTTTATGGTTTAGGTGGTTATAGGTAGTAAAATAAAAGATAGATATATACTTTAATTTTAATAATAGTCGGCGAAATACCGAAAAACGTCTTACATAACAACACGAGTTTCGTGGATAAAACAATTTTTGTAAAAATTGTTAACAATGGCCACTCACACAGGACTTAAATGCAAAATCTGTATACTATGTCCATAGTTTCTTAAATATGCAAACAAAGTGTGATTTCATAAGAAAAACTGAAGAACAAGTGATATGTACTTTAAAAAAAACTTTTGTTAATTTAATTAGTTTCAATTAGAAGAAATTACTATTTAAATACTGTAAATGTTTATTTCAAAGTGATTGCCTAGTAAGATTGATACCTCAAAATAATTTAGATACTTTGTGTTTGTGTAATTTAGATGCTGTGTGGTTAGTCAGCTTGAAATTCAAAAAAAGTCCTATTTACTAACTAAAAAAAATATTCTATAAAAGAATGCTGGTGCACTTTCTATTCCTATCAAAAGCACAGGAAAATCTGAATTTTACACTTATATGACTATCTGTCTATTATTAACAGGATACTGTAGAGTATATATAAACCTTTGACAGTTAACATTACAATAAAAATATCCTGTTTAATACATGAAACATGAATACTTTGTTTCAATAGGTTTTGTCTGAAAATGGCAATTAGGTTTTAATGAAGCAAAATACTATGCACTTAAATATATGGAGATTATTAAATCTTATTTTCAGACAAAGCAATTGGAACAGACTATAACATTATTTCATTTATTATTTGAACGGTGTAGAAAGCCATTCAGAAGAAGTACTAATACTAAACTAAGAATAAAATTTCTATATCTACTTAATTTTTAAGTTTACGACTCCTTAGGTTCCTTCCATTTATTGTTGTGGTCATGTTTTCATTACCTAAAAAAGATAAAAAAAAATCAAAACAAATACATAATAATTATTGTTTCGATTCTGCGTTATACAAGCACTTTTATCTCCAAATGTAGTATCAAATAATAAAAATGTAAAGTATTTTTAGTTAATTTGGCAAATAATAAAAGAAGTATTTACTTACTGCAGGTCTTTATTCCTTTTGAAATATCTTGTATGTCTAATCTCTTTAAAACTATTCTCAAAGATTTTCTCTTATGATCTGTTGTGTTGCTTAACTTTGTTACATCAGTTTTTTTGACAGGACTATGTTTCTTAGACTTGTTTAAAACTTCCTTCTTAGGATATATGCTAGAGACTTTCCTAGTAGATTTTCGTTTTTGGATTGTGACATTATTTCCTGCTTTCTGTCTTTTAATTTTGATATCTACCTCCTGGTGATGAGACTTTTTACAATTTCTAGGAGGAAGTATTCGTATTGATTCTTTTGCATTAGTCACATCATTATTTTTATTTTTTATTTCTTTCTTCTTTACAACTTTTGAACTTTTGTCAGAATTTTTCATTTCATTACTGGGTATTGTTTTATTATCCTCGTTTTTTTTGTTACTCATAGACCTTGTGCATCTTTTAGAAACTCTGATTTCTTGGCCATTTGCAGATCTCGCTCTACACTCGTGATTCCTCTTCAATTTGTAAACTTTTAACATAGCAGGAGTATACCTTGTACCATTAACCAGGTTTTCTTCTGTATCTTTACAAGGTTTTACTGGTGTTTTCTTTTTCAAATTGGTTATAACTTCTTTCATAGCATATGTAGGATTAAGTCCATCTAAATAATCTTTTTGTAACAATGGCGATTGTGAATCTGAAATTTCAGAGGAGAATGATAATTTTCTTATTCTGTATTTGCATGTTGAATCATCATCAAATGGTTCTACTTGCGTAAAACGGTCCTTTCGTATTATATCTTCTGGGTTACCAGCTAATACTTCTGCCCATGAAAATTGTTTATCGGAACCCATGAAATTACCAAATTTGCCTTTGTTATTGCTATGTCGTCGGATACTTTTGCAGTCTGTTCTTTTCTTAGAACGCAAATTTTTTGGTGATAATTTTTTACCGAATAAATCATGGGGCCTAAGATATTTCTTTAATCGAACATTTAAGTCAGCATCTGAAACGAAGAAATTCCTTGAAGAACAAGGTTTTCTGTGTCCATCACTTGATGTGTTTAAGGCTAGTTTCAATAGCTCCAGTTTGAGACCATTCTCAATGGAATTTATATTCTCTCTTTGTAAAGATTTTTTGATACCACCCTTTACAAGAAAATCATGGGGTGTGTTTTTTTTGGCCAATCGTTTTGAATAACAGTTTCTATTTATAGGAGAGGTAGGAGAATCATCAAAATTAACTCGTAACTCTTTGCCAAAAATGTAACCACTTTTCAAGAGCTCACTTCTAAACAGGCTTCGACAGTAATCATAGTCAGGTTTTTCAGTAAATGACAATTTGGTAATGTAATGTAAAAACTTTTCCATACATGTGGGGTAGGATTTAGCCTTGAAACATGTCTTTAATAAAAATTTTATGTCACTCATGAAGGTTTTCTTTACTGCATGAACTACATCGGGTTTTGAAAGAATTTCCGTATGTTTCCAAGGCAGAGAACCAGTCAACCAATCAAGTAAATTATATGCAAGGTTTTCTAAGTCAGATCTTCTTGAATGTGCCCCAACATGGGAATCTCTTGAACTATACTCTAATGTTCCGTCATGTGCTTTTCTGGCGTCCATTGCAAAGTCCTTGTGATTTCCTTGAGAGTCTAGAAACTTGGATGCTAAACCAAAGTCAAGTAGATATACTTGGCCATTTGATTGAGATAAAACCGCTTCCTTGTATACTTCATTTAAGTCTTTGAAATGTGTTAATTCATCAGGCAACTGATTGAACTCATCAATTTTTTGGTAAGACCAATCGGAGCATATAGAGCTATCTGCATAATTAATATTATTTTTTAACTGGCGTAGATTGAACGCTGGTTGTCTAAATACACTTCTATCTTGTTCAGTCAATATTTTGGAAATCTTCTGCTTAACATTAGCTAACTTTTTATCTGTGTCATTGTTAGATGTGTGACGTACAATAAAGTCATCATCGTCATAATAGTTTGAATGTCTACTTTTGTCCCTTTTAGCTCCTTTTGGTCTTCTTGATAATACAACAGGTTGTTTTGTATTTTTCTCATATGATGTGTGTTTAAACGGAGGAATCTTGAATTTTTTTCCATCAAACCCAATCATTAAATTGGAGCTTTTTATGTCTGAATGAGTATAGCCCTGATCATGTATATATTCTAAGACATCTAACACTTGTATGGCAATTATTGAGGTATTATTAGTGTCCAGAGTTTTAGTCTTTGAAATAACTTTTTGGAGATCTACATCATAGCGTGGCAGTACTAAAAATCTATATTTAATGCCTGTAGTTTCATCAGTGAAAGACCCGCTCGCTATGTAATGTGGCATGCCTAAATGGTATAGTCTGCATTGTTGATACCAGGCCCTTACTGGAAGATAAAACATATTAAATTATATTTAATGCAAAATTGGTAACAGTTTTGGTTTGGTCAAGTTTTACAAATAAATAATAACATTTTAATGCAACACCATTTGAAGATTATTTCACAAATGCAATAAAGCTTCTTTGTAAATTGCCAATGTATTGTTTTGTGAACATACCTTTGTCAGTTTTTCCTGATCTAATCAAGCAATGAATTTCTACAAACAGTGGTCCACTAGTATGTGGTTCTATTTTGACCACATACCTAGCGTTTACCTGAGTCACTTCATTGTCAATATCATCAGAAGCAAGATATATTCTACCAAAACTACCACGACCTAAAAGAAAAAGGAAAAGGTTGGTAACAGGTAAAATATGTTTAATTTATGACATAAAACATTATAAGAAAACAAAGGTAATGATTGAAATAAGAATGTAACAAGAGATTTAGGTGATCAAGGTATGAATTAGAGGGAAAATTTTGTAAAATTAAAAAGTATCTAAATAAAAACTACCTGTGGGCTTTCCAATGCGCCATTTTCTTTGACATAAGTCTGTTATGGTAATTCCAGGAGTCAAAGGTTCGTCATCACAGACACTTGTATCCATGCACATACTTTCGTCCATCGTTTTCTTAGTTTTATTGCAAAACATAAATTCGCCTAAACAACGCCGGTGCATGATATGCACTGTACGTTTTAATCATTTGGGGTATAGGCGATGTTTACTTACAGGTTTAAAATATTTCATTCAATGCATCAAATAAACTGCAAAAGTCAACTATATGAATTATTAACAAGTTGCAAAACTAGTATTAGACGAGTAAAACATTTCTAGTACTACACGAAATGGCGATTTCTAATTCTCTAAAATTATTTTACTCTTAAAGACCTTACCTCTCAGAATAATTGTGTGAATCTTTTGATGCGATTCATTAAATTTATATAGCATACGTTGGAACTTAGACTAAATTCACAAACTGGATCGAAAAATCGTTAGAATGTAATCGACAATCGCCATGTTCATTTTTTATTTTTATGTACATTTGTGATTTATGTGACATCCAAGTTACAGATAATATACGTCAGCCAAGGCACAGACAAAATACAGTTAAATATAAGTGATGTGATTTATTCAAAATGATAGTAAGAAAGTATTTTGTTTTGAGACTTTATTCGAAATACAGTATTATTATATTATACAGGAAAACCGTCATCAAATAAACCATCAATTATTAAATCGACCGCACGGGCCCGCGCTTAAGGGAGCCCCGGAAATTTTGTAAAATATATATTTGATTAAAGTGCAGAGAGTAGTAAGTATACTATTTTATTTAGTAGAAATATTTAAAAAAATGCAGTACTTAATATGAATAAATAATGAATAAGCGCGACTATGTATTTAACTTATCATTTTTCTATTATACAAGATACAATAAGCACTCTGTGCTGTGATCTATACTCATTCCATACAGTGTATTATTACATCTGTGCTATTCTCGGCGAGTTGAATTGCTAGAGCGGACGTGCGTTCGGTTGAGCTACTAACATCGCGATGTCTAATTGTTTGTCAACAATTTTATCTAAACTTTGTTTAAAAGAAAGTAAACAGTAAACTAGTGTTAATTGGACTTTTGAAGATGAGTGTTCGGTGATAGTTGTGTTGCTCCATGTCTTTGATAGATAATGTATAATATTATAACATTAGTGCAACGAAAATGGAAGGTACTAATGCTGATTCGGACCATTCTATGACTTGGGAGGATTTTTTCGGTATGTATTAGATTAATTATTACAATTCGCATTCTTTATTCATGTCTCATATCTTTGTTTATTAAGTAAATATTATAAAGTTATAAAAGTTTTTCTAAAGTACTTTGATAGGCTACATCTTAAGTTCTCAAACTGTGAATAAAAGGGGAGCTTTATTAAGTTTAAGTTACTCAATGTAAGATTATAATTATTATCAAAATTTATAGATCATATTAAGTCATACAGAAGTAATTGGAATACATTTATCAGGTATAGGTGTTGACCTATCATATTTTTTATTTATATTAGATAATATATTTGATTTATTTATTTATTAACTGTATTAATTACAAACGCCACAGGAATGGTTTACAACAATAAATTCTTATGTACTAGGTTATAACTAAAAGGCAGCTATATAAAAATTATAAAAAAATATATCATATTTACTTAATACAATAAGAGCTTTATGAGGTTACTAAATAATTATTAGGATACATTTGTCTGTTGTATTATAAGCTGACTATTATTTTTAGGGGTTTAATTTTTGTTATGGATTTTTTTCTATAAATATAAACACAGACAGAGCGCCGGGTGACCAGTCCACACTATTTTCTAACCACATTACCCAAAGTTTTGAACTGTATAAAATTAAAGATATTTATTAGATGTTTGTAAATATATATTTTTTAAATGAAATCTTACTGAAGTAATAGTAATAATATGTGAGTAAACAGTTTGTGTATTTGATTAATAATTTCAAGTACATATTATGTTTCCATCGGACAAAGAATGTATGTGTACAGAATTATTTATCTGGATTTCCTTACATGTACTTGTATGAAAAGAACGGATGTTCAATTTACATAACGCAATTATTCTTTGCGATTTTTGTATGACAGTAGTTTGTACTTTCTTATATCTTAGTGTGTGAAATTGAAGATCGGGCTTGGCACAGGTTCTGTAATAAAATAATAAATTTGTAAACCCTCTAATATTTATTACCTATTTCACTTCTTAAGGATAAATTATTCTTAAATTTAGAAATTTGTTGAGATATATATTGACAGACGTGACATCCGAGTTCTAATAACAGCGCATTCGTAAGGTCTATGGGACCCGTAAAGCATATAAAATTTATCATATGAATTTAGATAATTCACTAGACATTGCTCTCAGCGAAAGGGGTCGATAAAATAGGCTAAGGAAGGAAGAAAGCACGTGAAAGTTAGGTGAATTAGTATGCACAAACTAATGAGCACCCTAATCCGTAGTGTGTTTTAAAGACAAGACCTTTAAGACCACCGCACACACGCCACCGGCCGAAAAACGCTGCCGCCAGAGACTTAGCCCAAATATTTATTTGGTATTTCTTTTGATATGTTATAAATCGTCATTTTACATAACGTTAAGGCTGGATATAAGGTTTTTTGTCGCTAGTGATTCTTTATTTTCAAAGAACCTTTTTTTTTGGCTTTAACTTTTAAAAGGTTATATAGAACTTGCAATTTATCAATTATCATCACGTTCTAATGTAAAAGTTGCGATGAAAGATTTTTTACACCTCGGCTACCTCACTGATATTTTAGTAAAAATCGTTTATAATTTTCCTTATGACTATAAATAAAGCCCAAGTTCCCTGGTAATATAGTTTTCTGATAATGAAAGAGTTTTGGAAATCGGCACAGTAGTTTTTTAGATTGTCCATTACATACAAGTCTACCTCTATAATAATATGGATATCATTCATTAAAATGTTATTCTGTAGATACATAGTTTGTTTTAGTTGTATCTAGTGTTGCCCAAACGCAAGAACAAGACGAGACTTAGCCAGTCTTGGTCTGGTCTTGGCCAATACACTGGCTTGGTCTTGGTGGCTTGCTCCCAGTCTTGGTTTGGTGGTTTGAGCAAGAGTCTTGAAGTCTTGCAATTACCTATTAGTCTATTACTATTTATTAGAGTTTACTTTAAATCCTAAAAAACGTAAAATTGAAATGTTGAATAAATAGCAAAAAATAGAATTAATAAATAACTGAAAATTTGATAAGAAATTCGAAAAATCAACTGACCTATATGTCGTTTTCCATGGAAGTAACTGTTTCTTAATAAACATTTATGATTTATAATAACTAATTAATTAAATAATACTTTTTAATTAGGTTATGATACTTTATATCCATTTTTTTGACCAAGAATTAATACAAAGTAACCATTTGGCTGACTCATACTTAACCTATTTCTATGTTAACAATAATATAAAGCGTGTAAAAAAATTCGAAATATTTTGATGAGTATACCTACGCCCTATGGCGGCAATCAAATAGTGTCAAATGTTATATTTGGCGTGGGGCAACATGTTTTAATTTAAAAAAGCCCCGGGTGTATCATAAAGTACTTAAAGGGAAATTTTTTGAGAAGTAAGTAAAAACCTTTATGCCGCATATCAAAGTCCCATGTTAAAACATAACTATGCATGCACTAGTTTGATTTTAATATTTTTTTTATTCGTAGTTTATGGTAATAAGGTCCAGTTTTTCATATTCTTTGAAATTTTTGGTTAAGAATTCCATATACTATAACCGAACTGTACACCTAACTACTAGTAAATAGGAAGTCTATGAAAAAAGTTGAGGTATGTCTTTTGTAGTAGGTAGTGGTTTGGTTGTAAAAATAGCGGTGGTGGAAAAACGAAAAAAAAGATAAACAAATGAATTGGGTTTTGTACTTTACGCCAGTGGTACACATACAATAAAACGTTTTTTAACGCAAAGCGGTATAATTGGGTCGATCATAAATACAAGTAATTTAATACCCATATGTGACGAAACTTGTATTCAGTACAAGGTTTTATTTTTATTAAGTACCTACTGTACTGATCGAAATATCATTTATATTTATTACTTAGAGTAAGAATCACTACTGGTGTTTTTAAATATAGCCATTAACCTTGCCGAAAATTGTTTTTATAGGTTTTGGTTATATACAATATTGATATAAACATTTTATACGTTTAGCTGCTTGGCAACAGACGCGGTCAAGTGCTACAGGTCCTAACTTTGAATCCTGCAGAAACAGTAGATTATTTCGAAAGCCTGTGAAAGAATGGAACAATGAACCGGACACAGAAATGTGTTCGCTATGTGCCACGCGGGAAACTGAGTTTTTTTATTTTATTTTTGACTTAACATTTTTTTGCTATCGTTGTTGGCCATGGGGGTAGATTCTTTATCGTGTTGAGAATACTATCGATTATATTTACAAATGCAAAGTGCTCTCTCCAACAGAATCAATGTCTTATGCTTATTCGCATTCGTTACCTAGAATATCTCGTGCCTATATATATATATACATAGATAAGAGACTTCCGATTCCGATGTACACTTAAATACAATATCGTAAAACACAAAATATGATTTAAAGGATTATAAATCAAGGCGCGCGCGCAGCCATTAATTCGATCCGCCCCGCGTTACGAAATCGCGGCCCTCTCGTTTTACCGAATACCGCCATATTGCAATCGAATAGGAAACGGCGCCAACCATTTACCATACACTATAATCATAGATTTCGTATTCCAGTAACGTACAAAATGCATAACTCTATGCACGATCGCTGCATTGCGCCATTAATGCTGATTCCTACTTCTTAGCGATGTCAGTAGCTTTCCGAATAGTCGACAGAACACGATAATATTATTGGTTATTTTTTCTAACTTGGCATTTTTTGATAAGCAAACACACAATTTACACGAAATCGTGATTTTCTCACAAAAGTAAAATTTACTTAGTAGTAAATATACCAATATTTCATGTTATATTAATAAAAATCCTAAACAGAATTTTGTAAAAGAACAAATTCTAATTTCTTTAGTTGTTTGTTACTTAGTGTGTATCAATACTAGTGCGTAATATTCATTTATAAGATCAATGTCAGAGTATTTTGTTTATCTAATTTTTATTATAAAACTTATAAACAAAATTTATTTTGAATAGTGATACACTAATTCTCCTAAAGACAAGTATTTCACAAATCCTAAAATCTAATCTAGACTACTAGATACTAGACTAACTTCCATTTTTACGCATTACTTAGTCGTATTTTTAGCTCAAAGGTTTTCAGGCGATTGTACGTTACGATACAGTTACATATTCAATGTTACCTAATCCAACGAATTCTTGTTCTAATTTTTGTTCACATGTCTATAATAATCGATCACGTAATACAATTCGTAACATGTTTTAAAAATAGCAACGGTGTTGCATAATTGTTTTGAGAGATCAATATGAATCGAAAATTAGATTTGTGCATCTGTATACTTTAATTTTTAGTCTTTAGCCGTTACGCTCAATGACAGAGTTCAGATTAGTATCTAATTAAAATGTCCTGTTTAGCTTTTTCCCGTTTCTTTGCGGTTTCCCCATTTTTGACCCGAACGTAGTTTAGATATTTTCCTTCTACCAAATAAATCTGTTCATAATCTCCTGACGTTCATTATAACAAGCCTAAGCCTGGTGCTTATTAGCCATTGCTACAGACACACAAGTAACAGTACTCTTTGGGTTTTATCTTGAAAAGCCAGTTTCATACTCAGTTTTCTTTGTACTAAATTTCGCCATACTAGCTACTAACCCGAAATAGCCGATCAAAATGTTGCCTGTGTTATATTTAATTATATTTTTATATATATGCAAACAGACTCTGTTATTTCAACTGAAATGTTTCAGTGTTTGCGGTCTGTGCCCTTTTTGTTTTACTGCATGTTCTCACGTTATGACGTCAGTAATGTATACCGCAATTAAAAAGCTTTAATCTTACAGCTAGACTTAGGACTATATAGTTCTAGATCTTTATACGTTGCAGATTTAAGCCAACCGCCAGGTACCACCTAACAAAGATAACGTTGTAAGACTAGAAGATAATTATCTTTGTTATTTGTTGTTATATACCGCGGGCGCTTTGTCTAAGGCGTGACAGATCTTCTGAAAATTTGACAATTTGCTGTGCATTTATTATGTTGTTTTAAAGACAATGGTTGAAGAAATTGTACTAAGACAAGTCGGTACGTCATATTTTTACAACTTTTGCAAAACGGAACATTTAAACGGACGATATATCATGGTGTTAATGAATATTGCAATTCCGTTTTGTGTGTTTTGCAACATGTGGCAAAATTGTGATTAATATTGCTAATTAGATCCACGTCTTGGCTTACTAAGAAATATGAAGGAATGAATTATCTAGCGTAAATAAGCATTAATTTTATTCAAGTATTTCATTATCATATTTTATTTTCTGTTTTAATTTAGTTTTTAAGCGTAGCTCATAAAATTGTAATTATAGAACATGTAATATTTAATGACGGAAAATTGTGGAAAACAACATTTTTTTATTCTTGGTATTACATCACAGATTAATTAAGTAGTTAGGTATAATTGGTTATTATGTATTGTGCCTTGCATACGAATATTAGTCGTATCCTTAACTACTAAATATATAAATTGTAGGTTAAGGTTAGTTTAAACGAGTTAAAACTAGATTTTATGATAAAACTGTGACCCGGAGCGGGCGTTTTTCAGAATCCCTGAAAGGTTTACATGGTTTAATAATATTATTCAATAAAAAGTTCAGTATGATGAATTTTTTATCAGACCACGTGGAACAGAATGAATACCGCGCATGCGTGACGATGCAGACAATGTCTAGACAGGGAGGTACAAAGGAGCTTCATAATAGATTGGGCATATAAAAGAATGTGCCTAAAATGACTATTAGTTGAATACATTACTAAAAAGCATGTGACAAAATGATGCGAGATAGTTAAACATTTGAACAACGTGTATTTATTTTGATAAAAAGAAATGACCTGCAAAAAGAAAAAGGTTATATACAAAGCGACAGACCACATAAAAGGGGTATAGGTTTTTTATAACGGTTGTAATATATTTTCTTAGTTGTAATATACGTATAGAGAACATATATTTGTTGCTTCTTAATCCTTTAACTAAGCATTTTTACCTAATTAAAATAGCACTTACGCATTAGTAAACCTTAAATCTTTTCAACCCAGACAATTCGAAAGTCAAATTGATATTAACACCCCAGCTCAAATATCTGGACCTTAATTTTCATGCCCATTGCGAGTCTGCAAAAAAAGTATTTTGGAGAACGATATCAAAGTGAATAAAACTTCCAGTGGGTCAATCATTTGGTATGAATCATATCTTGGAAGTCATTCTGCACTATTCGAGATACTAAGTCATGTCATGTTTTGTTTTAAAACCTCAAATTTACACTTTGTCAACGTTTTCCTGATTTAAAGATGTATTTCATGCTTAGACAGGTTATTTAAATAAAACACGAATGGTAACACACGGAGAGACTCCCCATAACCACTGCAAAGCATCCGAAACAGCGGGCCGTAGTTAAAATGATTTTAACTAATATATATCCCGTTTTAAACCGTTAAAGTGTTTTATTTTAATGTGGACTACTCGCGTATACTACAGTCAGCACTCAGTCGTCAGTACTTACACTGGTTAATAAATTTAGATTAAAATGTTGGACAACTGACTTGCGCGTAAACTGTAACATTATTCCCAGAAGTATACGTTCATTCGCCACGGTGTTCATTTGTTCTTATTTCATTCTCATTTATTATTATCCTTGCCGCCTCTCTGGCATTTCAAATATGCAGTAATTTTTTCTCTTTCTGTGTGTTTGTATAATTAAAAGAAAATTAATGAAGAAGAAAGAAAGAAACAGCCAAACCCTCAGTATTTGCGTAGCATTTGATCTGTTGCCACAATAATGGTGCTAGCCATATTTTTATCCTGACGCAAACACAATATTTTAGTCAAACGAATCGTAATGTGTGTGGGGTTTTAATTTTTGGGGTGAGTGGCCATCAATTTTATTTATTGCGTTAACTAATGCTCTTTACTGCAACGTTTTAGGTTGGGAACTTGCGCCCATTTTGCGGTTCTAATTAGGTATTGTGCGTGTTGGCTCAGAAATCGATCTATTTATACTAATATATAAAGCTTAAGTGGTTGTTTGTTTGTACGCGCTTATATCAGGAACTACAGGTCCGAATTTAAAAATTCTTACTCCTTAGTTATAGCATTTATCGGGGAAGGTTATAGGCTATAATACATCATGACTAGAAGGAGCAAAACGGGGAAAATTATTCATCATCATTCATGTTGATTTTCAATGCGTACGCTCCGACAACGGTTCAAGAGACACAAATAATATGTATGAAAGAAAGATTCCTGTTTAAATGATTTAAAAATACGTAGGCGACACTATAATACACTTTAACTTTTAAGATCTACTTGCAACAACGACGGGACGCGACCGTGTCGTGGGTGATACCTTAAATTTATAAAGACGAAGAGGGGGTTTGCAAAAGCAAATTTGGATGCCCAAAATAACTATTCTTCGCGGGCGAAGTCGCTGACGCAGCTTTTGGCTTAAGTAAATAGACTAAAACCGCTTCCTTGCTTCAATCGTCTACACAGAGTACCAATAACAACTGAAATACATAAAAATACGCAACACGAAAGTAATTTCTGGTTATAGCACCAACTAGCTAATAACCAACGCCTTGAATCCTGGATAAGTACACTTTAGCTGAGTCTAGAGGTCTTCAATAAATGGTACTTGATGTGTGAGTACCCATTGTTTCGAGTGTTTTAACCTTTTTGTGTAGTAACAAGAGCGATATTACTTAAAAGCTTCGGGTGATGTGTTCAAGAGGAGAGCTCGAAAAACAATGAATGTTTATGTGCTTCTATTTTGAAATATACATGCTTAAAAACTTTTTTTTTCGCATATTGCACATGAAGGCACTATATAATCGTTCGGTGTCGTATAGAATCGTTCTGGCGATGCCGTTTCAAATCCTGCCCGAGTCGAAAATGTTTCAATTTTTAAAATATACATGCTTCACTCAATCAATCACTGTATAGCGTACTTATATTATTCAAGTATAAAACAGAGCCGCGTTTTCTGTCGCTGGACGCCTTAATCTTTGAAACTACGCAACTGAGTTTGATGCGATATTTGAATAGATAGAGTGATTCAAAAGGAAGGGTTTTATGTAAAACGTTCACAGTTTTTCTGTAGTGTATTTAGTATCAGCATTGCGCCCGAGCGAAGCCGGGGCGGGTCGCTAGTGTTATTAGTATATGTGTCCTTTTATTGCTAACACCTGCAGTATAGTATGATAAGCGCTAAAAGACTTACATATTTATAAATGTCATAAATTTAAAATCGATAAAATAAAATATACGAAACCGACAGCATGATGTCGTAATTTTTTAAATGTAAATTTAATTTAGTTTAATCTTTCAGAAATTGGATTAATATATTGTCCTTACTAAAAAACAAATGAAGAATACATTCATTGTATTTCGGGCTCTTCGGCCTACGTAAGAGGTTCTCGACGTTTCGCCACCACGAGCAGACGGCATCATCAGGAGATGTTAGCTCCTCAATTGATCGAAAAATTCTCGAAAAACAATGATGTGCTGAACGATGGCCGTGAAAGCCTCACACAATTTATTAAATGAAGAATGGTCTGAAGATCTGCTTGGTATTGTTATATGTGTAATTGAGAAAATATATAACACCTGGATAATTTAAGTGTGGTAATACCAGTGGTATTGCCTAGAATTGCTAATTGCCCGTCAATTAGTTAACGTAAATGTTATTGTTACGTTGCACTAAAATAGACATTCGGCACATCCACATTAAAATGGCTAAAATAGAATGGTCGTTGAACTTGTCAGTAATGAATGCGCTGCGAAAATAATCCACAGGTGCTGTGATAAAGCAATCTGTTTACATCACTTCTAGGTGTTAAGAATACTTCCTGAATTGGCTTTATAAATAATTTCGTTCTTAAGCCTTTCTTTTATTTACTTTAGTAGCAGCAAATCGCAAACCTTTCATTTAATAAAAATAACCTGCAATAAGAACTGACGAGAGTTTCTTATTTTTAAACGGTTTTATTTTGCTCGACCCGTACGGAGTTTATTTACATATTTGGGTCAAAATTAGAAATTGAATTTTAAGCACCTTCCCGCTGTCAAATTGATCTGAAATTTTTACACACATTTAATTTAGATGACAAAACAATATAATTAAATCAGTAATATTATAAATCCAAGATGGCCGCCGATACAAAATGGCGGATTCAATATTTTTCATTAACCCCCTTAATATTGGTATCAAATGAAAGGGCTACACTAGGAAAACACGATGTCAAAATTTAAAAAAAAATGTAGTCAGTGCACAATGAATAAAACCGTTTAACGTAAAGTTTTTTTACCGATTTTTATTTATAATTTTTATGATCGAGGAGGGAGATAAGTATATACGATATCCAAAGCATCGACACCGAATCGGCACAGATTGAAACCGAAATCCAATTAAACGTTACACCTCTTTCGTCTGTGGTGATTCGTGACTCGCACGGAATTTCAAAATTCCTAAAATTCCAATCATTTAATATCCAGATTTATACAAACTTAGTCTAACACGACAAATATTATAAATTGATTATTGATGGGGTCAATTTTAAATTAAGAACATATGTGAGTTGCAAACACTGAAAGATTTGTATCAAATTTCTGAGACTGGTTTTCGTATGGGCAACTTAAATATATATTTATTTAATTGTTCTGTACCAGTTAATAGTAAACACTTACGCTATTAAAATCTCAATAGATAGACTCGAGAGCAACCTTGCGCGAAGCCTTTTATCCAGCGATTTGTCCGTTACTCATACAAGACAATAACCATTTTAACACCTGGTTAAACAGTGATACCTTTCGATAAGCTGCGATTAGTCATGCGTGTAATGTCGAAGTAGTTTTAGCTTGAAATTGATAATGGGGTAGCAGTAGAATTCAATGGTTCGCGCAGGGCTCTGCGGGCTCTATTTGAGGCTTGTTTGGTTGGGTTTTAACTTAATTCGAAACTGATATTACGTAAGATTGTTGTTGTATTTATTGTTCTATCTTTTTTTTATTGACACCGAAAAATACTTGAAATAAAACACGCGATCGCGGCTTCCTTATATAACCAAAACGGCGGGTCGTAGACGAAATATAGCATTTAGCAATATTTTTTTAACGGTTTTACTAATATATATCGCGTTTTAAACCGTTAAAATGTTTCATTTAAATGTGTTCTACTCGCGTAAACTACATACAGTATTTATTAAATTTAATGTTTAATACCCAGAAAAGTGGATTGGTTATAGCACTTTAGACTAGGCTGAATAAATATTGTTTTAGTGCAAGCTGAGTTATTTTTACGCTACCCATAAATGTTCGCTAGAAGCTAGAAAAAGAAAATGTTTTTTACCCCTGCTAGGCGTGGACTTAATTATGTGGCTAGCGAGGCGGTTTCAAGTTCAATGACATATCGATTAGGGCTCCCTCACTTTCGATGTAAAGTATTCCCTCTATACGTATGTTTTTATTGTTTAACAATTACGTTTACGACACTTCGTTAAAAGATGATATCTATACTATTATGTAAAGCTGAAGAGTTTGTTTGTTTGAACTCGCTAATCTCAGAAACTACTGGTTGGAATTGAAAAATTACTTTCGTGTTGGTTAGAGCAGTTATCGAGGAAGGCTGTAGCCTAAATACTAAACTATAAACGGGGAAAATTATTCGTCTTGGGCTTCCGGTGCGTACGCTGCGAAAACGGCTCAAGATACCAAAAAAATATGTATGAAACAACGATTCCTCTTTAAATGATCTAAAAATGTTCGTGTCGTTCGTCGTCTTTATACCTTTTAAGAATAATTTTTTTGCTAGAACAACGGGTCGCGACTTACCTGTGGGTAAAAGCTTAAATTTATAAATGTGAAGAGGAGTTTTGCTAAAACAAATTTGAATGTCCAAAATAATTATTCTACATGGACGAAGTCGCGATTTCGTCCTGCTGTGTGTGTGTTTTTGTAATTTATAGTAGCTGATTGGAAGGTACGAACGATTGTTTGAATCTCGAATACTATTGTGAAGATGCTACTAAACTTAATATTTGTCACATGTTATTGCACATGATGGCACTATATAATATTATTATATTGAAAACAAATTCGACTCGAGCAGGACTTGAGCGCGAGAGGTGCATGTATCAATAAGTTGAAAAAGCTCGACGATGAGGTGTAGGACTCGCTAGCTTAATTGGTATAGCAACAGCCCGGAACGCAGACGATGCCGGCTCTAGTACTATTCAAAAGTCAGCCAAAATAAACTATTAAATTAACAAATAAAATATATTCCTTTGTCTTATTTTTTTATGAACATAACAATTTTTTTAAGATCTTTGTGTATGCTTCGACTCGGATCCGGCGATCGAATCGAATTCATAATATCGAACATCACCCCCAAACATGCACAACAAAACAAAAGTTTATGTTGAAATGACAAACAAATTATTGTTTTTACTCGCCATCTGGCACGTGTCTTCTCCTTATAAGTGAATCTAGGACTCGGATTAAGTTACAGAACATTGACGCAATCATTTCTAGATATTATATTGAAAAAGTATGTATGTATGTATATGTGTAGCTTTCGCGCATTTTTTCAATTAAAACATAAATATCAAACTAAATTCGAAGCTAAATTAACTGATAACTAGACGCTATCATATAATAAAGAAATTGTGTACGCTATAAACACAAGATATTGTAATGGCACTGCCAGAAGTCCAAATGAAAAAAATATTTACAAAGGAAAATGTGACAACACGGCCGTGACATGAACCGGCATCTTTAACGAATCTTTAAAGGATATAATATAATGTATTTTTTTTTATAAAATGATCACTGTAAATAAAATGACATACTTACATGCTAAATAAATAATTGTTTGCTATCTTTTTCGCGATTTAAGTCTACAGTACCAAGGCTTCATTGGTTTTCTGTTAATAATATTTATCTGAGAAGAGACAAAGCTGTTTTTGTATGTCCCACGCAGAGGAAACGTGATTTCACTTTTTTGCTACCTAAAAAAGGGCCTTCTGATTTTTCATTAGCACCTCTGTGGTAAACTTAACATAAACACGGCGTCAGCGTCTTTTGCAAGTCTGTATATTGTCTCAGATTAACCGTTATGTCAACTTAAACCTCTTTACCGTTAGACCAGGGATTGAGTTAGTGTAATTTACATAATACAGTCATCGCGATGTCTCGGTAAACACATTTGAAAGGTAGTCACCTCTTTCTCTCTCTCCACTTGTAGTCTATCTCAGCATCGTGGGTTTTAGATTGTATCTGGAGGTGACGATTAACGTCCATCTACCATCTGTCTACCCCCCTTCTTGAAAGACTCTCTAGGTGTTCGTCTGCATCGTACGATCCAAATCTAAATAGTTTGTGGGTTAGTAGTTAGGTAGGTTTGGATTATCCTAAGTCATAATAAGTCGACAGTGCATCTTGTTTAGTTGTTCTATGGCGGGGGTGTTTTACCTATCATGCTTTAACCCATGTTTATCTTCTCCTCTATCATAAAAGAAACAGACAATAACTTAACGTCACATAGCAGATTGTGCGGTCCACGACACTACATCTTGGATGCAGCGTGAGGTTGCATGGTCAACATTTTTTTTAATTCGAACCAATCGTTCCTGAGATTAGCGCTTTCAAACAAACAGGCAAACAAACAAACTCTTCCGGTTTATGAAATTGTAGTACCTATAGATACAGTAGAACTTCACACAGCACACTTAGGTAGCAGAATATACGATTTATCAAGTCGTCGAAAATGCACAGGACAGGAAGCCTGAAAAAGACGTTCGCACAATAGGTGCGTCGTTGTCCTCACAAGAGGTCATTATTTTCCGTCAGGTGCCCGGGAAAACATTTAGTTACTCTTTATGTTAAAGTAACTAAATGGTACCAATATATAAGTAAAGTATACTTCAAAAACAATACTGATACATAATTTTCTATTCACATATTTCCCCTAAGAATGTATTATCTACGAGTATACTAATATTATAAAGCTGAAGAGTTCGTTTGTTTGAACGCGATAATGGGGAAATACTAATTTGAATTCAAAAATTATTTTTGTGTTGGTTAAATCATATATCAAAGTAGGCTTTAGGTTATAAAACATTACGCTGCGACCATACACGCGCAAAGAAACAAAGGCTACCGTCGCGTGCACTGCGAAAGCGGTTCAAAATACCTACAAAATATGTATTTTGTAGGTATCTTGAACGGGATACGGGAAGTGAGGCAACTCTAAAGCCGATGTATGCTAGGTAGGATTTTTATCTGTAATTTTATTACTAGTACTTCTCATATTGTTGATTTTATTTTTTTTATTTAGACAGAAGATTTCAGATGGGACTAATTATAGTTAACAAATTAATTTAAGTTAATTAGTTAACAAAATATTGTTAATTTTAAGTTAGTCATAAATTGCATAGTATATTCCATGTGTCTAAGGAGGTATCGATGAAAGAACAAACTGTTTTACAAAATATAAATCTTAAGGTTTTTAATACCACTAGAGTCATAATCTCAGTATATTCAAACAGGTAGAACTTGGTTCATTCATGTTCATGCACCGTGGGCGAACCAGTCTAAAACGCATTACGAGACTCCATTTTATTACTTGCTGTACAGTGTGGTTGGGTACTTTGAAGGTATACTTCTCGTTACGATAGGTAATATTATATGTCTACAATGTCGAAACACCCACAGCAATACATCCATCCTACGGAGAAAAGAGGTTTTATGAACAAGATATATATTTATATAAATAACACACTTTAACGGTTTAAAACGCGATATATCATTAGTTAAACTAAATTGATAATTATTTTAATTTAATTGTAATTTTGAAATAAGTTTGACTAATATTATATCTCGTTTTAAACCGTTGAAGTGTTTTATTTAAATGTGTAGTAGCAAACTACTGACTTAAATTTATCTACTAAGCTTATTTGTGTAACTTGAAATTCAAGGTTTTAAAGTTACAAGCATGGGGTTAACTTGATGAGAGGTAAAATACACCAGGCATATAAAATCTAAGCAACTTGCCCTGTTGACCTATTTTGGCATTGAATATTCGGAAATCCACAGACTTAGATGAAAGCGTTTTCACATTTTTCTTTTGTGGACGGTGGTTCATGACTCAGACGGAGTTTCGATATTTAATATCAGATCCTGGCAGTCCTAAAATGTTTCGTGGGTTCATATCCAGACCCCGTTGACTAAAGTCTACATTGCTACCATTGACATTTTTATTTATTTTAAAAGGTAATAGTATTAAATTGCCGGTATTCCCGCATACCGTATATTCCGAATTTACCGTCTTGAGGCTGGTTGTGAAAGCCCCAATATGCAGTATAGACAAGCAAGTTCAGATACATATTATATAATTTCAATTTACAGGCTTTTGATGCCGGTTATGAATATGATTTAAAGCCGCTCAAATGGTAGAATAGGATATGGTACGATTGTCATTCTTATTATTATATTACATCTTAATATCTTTAAACTTTTATGTTCCCCTTATGACCAGGGCCGTAGTTAATATATAATAAACTAAAGTAAACTAATGTACGCTTAAGTAATAGACAACACTTACATATTTTTTTGTTATATAAAATTGTAAATGAGGTTGTCTGTCAATTTAAGTTCTCCTTCATAAATAGTCATTTAGATGCTTGACAGCCTTCGAAAGTCAGTAATATAAAGAATAATCTAGCATTGCGTTAAGCCCGTATGTTTGAATCCCGGTTAAATAATAATAGTTTCTCTAAGGCGTCCAATACTTGCCTGTTACAAATATTTGATGTGTGAAAGGCACAGAAGTATGTCTGCCCAGTATCATACGGGCTGTGATTTTTTATACCTTTATTTTCCTTCTTTTACGTACCTTTTTTTTCTACTTTTTCATACACGAAAATATTGTGCCATGCCTCAGTATCAATCCGTTTTGGTCTACCTTTCGTTATACGATGGGTAAGTGACGTTGACAAGTGTCAAGTTGATACTTTCGAAGCTTTCACCCAACTATAAGGCGATGATTACACAATCTATATACAGATTGCAGCTTTGCCACCAAAGCTTTAATATTTCGTTAATGAGCGGCATATTGTAGTTTTTATTTAGGTTCACCAACGTTTTTTTATAATCTTACGTGATGCATTTATTCTTCATAATCTACTAGCTGTGCCAGCTACTTCGTCCGTGTAGAATAGTTATTTTAAACATTCCCATTTCTTCTTGCAAACCTCCTCTTGATCATTATAAAAATAAAGTGTTACCCACGACGTCAGTCGCGTCCCTTCCCGTCGTTCTTGCAACTTAATTTTAAAAGATAAACATATAGCGTTCGCGGATTTTTTAAAATACAAGATGTCATTTATCATTAAACTGTTTTTGCAGCGTACGCCTAGGAAACCCATAATGGTGAATCATTTTCCCAAATTTTGTCACATTTGTCACTTTATTTTCGCTTGTATTCATCACAGGGCGATGTTGTGTAGCCTTTCGCGATAAATGCTCTAACCAACACGTTTAGTTTTTAAATTCAAAGCGGTAGTTCCTGAGATTAGCGCGTTCAAACAAACAAACTCTTCAGCTTTATATATTAGCATAGATTATTTAAAATTCAGTTTCAAAATCTCATTCTTCATCTTTAGTAACTCTTATTAGAGTGTATGGATGTTGTAAGTTTGTGAATGCTTACGAAAACATTCACGTTTACTTTAAACCACAGTAGTGTTTATTTTCTGCATCCGCCTCGATCTTGGAAGCCGTACTGCAAACTGGAGTCCATAAGTGATTTAGGAAGTTGCTATTTTAGTTTTGGCACCTGACTGTTTGCAGATATTATTTTTCCTGTTTCCTGTCATGGTTAACCACTTTTAAATTAATTACAAAAAAAATAATCATAACTTCTTTGAATCAGTATATAAATTAATAAAAAATTACGACTCGGGCAGGACTTGAACGGGCATCCACAGCGTTCCGTACTGTTGCTCTAACCGATCATATCTATTATAATCTATTTTTAAATCATAACTTATCTAAACTTTAAACGATTCATAAAACAAAATATATTATCATTTTTTTTCTACAACCCGATGTTTCGGGTGCCTCTTTCATCTGCTGTTGTCACTAGCTTAAACTCGATCTATATACAAATGTATATGTATAGGTCGAGTTTCAACCCGCTTAAAGTTACTTTAATGTGTAAATTATACTTGCGAATTCTAATCATTATCTTCTTTGTATGAATTTTGTGTCCTATATTTTTAAACTTTGTTTGTCTCTAATGATGTTATGTACACCGAGTCACCAATTCTTATCAGAGTTGTGGATTAACTGGCAAATAACTCATGATAATGTTGTTTTGGGCCAAGTGATGATGATGATGAAGGTCATTTTCATTTCATCATCATAATCTTTCGGGATTATTTTAACGTTGGTTATTCTATCACGGTCCAATTTGTTCATGTTAATACATTATAACGTCAAAGCAACTTTTGCAACTAAAGCAACTATCAACCCTATGTTCAATCCTTAGACCGAACCCGAATATCGGTTTCGAGAACGGCGCCTCCAACTCAATTAATGTTTTAAAGCAAGTATTACACGGGCAGTTAAGCTTAATCATCGCTGCATAATGCAAACAACATCGAAGAATGTTCATCACGCGTGTCTTGCATAAATGACGTTACATAAATATTCAAAAGGGCAACACTTTTCGCTCGGCGATTCGATCTAAGGCCGCGGACACATTCGCAGAGTTCATTGAAAAGGTAAAACGAATAAATTTGTATCATTGTATATGTGTTTATTATATTAATCCACGATATTCGTTTCTTTAAAATTGGTATCAAAGGTTGGAGGGAGGCCTCTTTTTAAATCGTGAAATATGTTAGTTTCAGACCGTTAAGTTTTTTACTTAGATATATTTTTGTTACTTATTGATTCAAATAATCAATTGTTCATAGTACTAAAACAAAGTTATAGATTTGTAATTTATTCTTTTGAAATACAAATTGTAATATATAAAGTTAAACCCTATATCTAACTACCACACAATTATTTAACACTTAGCTTTCAGTTAAAACTCAATAAGACGTGTCTTTGATAGCAAGTTCTTAAGTAATAAGCAAATGATTTTTTAAAATTTGGTTCTTTTATTTCGAGATACTGGCAACCCAGATATACTTCAATGTCTGGACTTGTGTACGTTTGTTCAATACACTTTTACATTTTATAAATATTAAATGTAAATAAAAATGCAAAAACACTCTGTATTCGATTTAATTTAGATGACTGACAACGCAGTGTTATGCCGGATTAACATTTCGTGTCAAAGAAATACAACAAGTGATTGATTTGATAGTTACGTTATTTTACTCTGTTCAATTGTCGTGATGCAAAGGTTATGTTATGAAATAATACGTGCCAAGTCCCGACTGATTCGGTCTATTTTTCTATTACTTTTTATAACTCGCTTAAAAAACGGATGCATTATTAGTTGTCTGTAGTTTACGCTAATAGACATAATAATAAATATTTCTATCGATTTAATTTGTTGCTGGAACGCATCTAGACCGTCGTTAAAATAAGTTTACTAATAAGTACACTTCATGTTTTAAAGCGTAAAACGTGTTTTCTGTCAAAAAAGCTACGCCACAGTCTTGAAAATCGGGCCACTGTGGTCTGGCGCAGAGCCTCGCTCTACTAGAGTGGAAGGTAGTATTACCTACCCAAAACAACCCCATACCACTCGTCGCATCTCATCCCAAAACACTGCGGGAAGATGAATTGATTTAGTAATTCTGTTCTATATTAAAAAGGATACATAGAGAGTTCATGAGTTACATACATTATCTAATTAAAAACTACTATTTTCCATTTGGTACTATTGCCTCGAACGTGTAAAAATATATATAATATATAGCAAATAATAATTTTCGATGTTACGATCGTGTTACAGCATTGCATTGTTTAGATAGCGTGTTTTGAACCATTCAATATGGCAACTATTTATCAACGTCTGCTACTTCGTAAAATATTCCAGTGTTTCTGTTACTAAACGCTACTAAAAAGATCTATTTTATACCGTGCAATGATTTATTTTTATTGACGTAGCTGAGTAGTATTTATTGTTAAGAAAGCGAAACAACATTTAATTTTAATATTGAAATTTGATATAATTCATATGCGTCAATAAATAATATAGAGAGCTTTTTCACATATTTTGTAACCCGTATTAATATTGTATTTAAATTTGAATTAAGAATTATACGGAAAACTCATAAAGTAGTCAAAAAGAGCAGTCAGCCTACTGTTGAAACATATATATATATTACGTGTAGGAGACATTTACATTATTATATAAACATTTAACTTTGCGAAATATGTTATTTAAAGTTCGGGTCGTTAAAATAATTTAAAATTACTTGTCCTTCTACGTATCAGTACATTTTAATATATTTATTTCGGGGCCTAATTTGTTATAAGCGTAGATTTTTGAGGCAAATTTTACTATTTGTTATTTTAAATATTTTTTTTCTGTGCTTCGTCGAAGGTTCATAAAAATAACTTAATAATTAGTTGTTAGGAAATTTTAGGAATTATAAAAGTTCATCGAACTTGTACTAAAAGCTCTATAATTTATTCGCTTGCCATAATTAGACGTGACCCACTGGTCTAGTTGCAACTTGCATCGATCTACTTACAATCCGAGTTAGTTTCTAACACGAAGCCTGTAAGGTCGCTTGCAGACACGATAGATTATAAGTAGTATAAGTAGTAGAATGATAAATGTCGATAATTAGACAGGAATTATTAATAATATTAATTCCTGTAGAATTAATAATATAATAATAACGATTTCAAATGTTTTTTTGTTGAAAACGAGATATTGAAGTGGAATTAACTTACACCATATGTTTGTAGAATTTTCTTAAAATTTAATAGGTACACCATGTGTCGACCTTCAATCAGCATGTTCGCTACATTAAAAGATTTACAAGCATAGTTATCTCGACAAGTTGATATTAGTTAATCTGCGGGTTAGTTGTATCTAGATGACCTAGTTAGATCGCTCAGCGTGTACCTACAATGAAAACATTATTAGATTTGTTGTACATACGATATTACGTTCAAGTAGATTTCACAATTAAATGATTACAGATTATATTAAAAGAAGTGTGAAATCTTGGTCTCTTCCGTGATTTGAAAAAATCTTTTTCTGTTGTGTACATTTTTCGTGGAAGGCTTTAGGCTATATAACATCACATTGCGATAAATAGGATCGAAAAAACAGGGGGAAATTTAGGAAAAATGGGAAGAATTGTAATTGACATAGTAAAAATGATAAAAAAAGATTATCAACCTTTGAAGGCTTTAGTAGGCTAATCTGGGAAAACTGTACAAGAAATAAAAAATATAAGTTTTACAGTACAGTACGTTACAGTAATGTAAAGATTAACTCGCAAGAATCGTTCGTATGGTAATCGAACGTGGTCTTAATTCATTATTAGCAATAAATTGTTAGAGCTGATCAACACCACGCATAATAATCTTTATGCAAATAAATATTTTGTGTTTTAGATAAAAGTACGAGGTTTCAGTTTCAGCCCAGATGATTGAAGTCAGTTCAATGGAGGCACTCGAGTTTGTTTTAAGACGCTTATCGTAACACGTGCGTTGGCTAACAGGATATTATGACTGCGCTTTTATTTTATGTACTCTCGAAAAGGGATGGGAATATATCGATGTGGTGACTGTTTCTTAGATGCGTCTGGGCAGCATCTAGGAAACGGTCGCGTTCGGAAGATTTTATGTGAAGCATGAGCTTCGCTTGAAACAATTTTTTTTATTTTTTTTAAGGTGAAATGCCCCCACCCTTAACCTATACTAATATTGTAAAGCTGAAGAATTTGTTGGTTTGAAACGCTAATCTCACGAAGTACTGATTCGAGAAACAAATGTTTTATTTTGGTTGGAGAGTTTAGCGAAGTAGGCTTTAAGCTAAAAAAGTTACAGATGCTGCGGGAAATGTAAAAAAAAACAGAGAAAATAGAGTCTCCGTTGCGTGCGTGTGAGAATGGTTAAAGATACCCAAAAATGTTTCAAAAATAATTTGTCTTAAAATTTAAATGATCTAAAAATGTCAATCGTGGGTCAAATTTTGATGCCCAAAGCCATATGAAATCTATGTCTAACTTTATGCGAGACATGTATGTATAGGTGTTCTATGAAAAGGTAAAGTAATCTACTATCGATATATGCAGCATCCGTTGCACAACTCTACGTGCGATATGGTTCGGGTCAATGCACTTTGTGCGTTCTTAATGAACGCACCAGAGTGATAAAAATTATGAGATTTCTTCTAATGTTTTGGCTTGGAAAGTTTTGTTACCTTTTTTGTAGTGATTCGTCAAAGATGCGTATGAGAACATTTTAATATTTAACAAGCTGACTCGTTGTATTTAAGGTGTGGCTAGAATTTAAACTAATTAATGGAAGCTCGTTGCTTATTTGTATTCTATCTCATAAACTGAGACAGACAATTTACTATATTGTGATATCTGTTGCCGGTATTTCAAATACTTAAAACAGAATAAAATAAACGTTTAATTGGAATAGCATACGTTAAATGTTTTTTTTGTCGTTTTTAAAGATGTACAAAACTCACGATTTGCGTGTCCGACTCGCACTTGACCAGTTTTATAATATTCGTGTTTGGAATTATCGTTAAAGATTACTTTCCTGAGGGAGTTGCGTGTTAAGTTTCACTCGAGTCGTCTTGAAGGCCGTCTGAATGAATGGGAGGCCTTCCTACCCACCGCCTCTTGATAACCTTTAACGATGACTAACCTTTATATTAAGATGGCCTAATTTACTAAGATAACCTATATTACAATTTCTTATTTGAATTTGATTCCATCGAATTTTATATACAAACTTTTTAGAGTGATGCAAGAAGTTAATAAATAAAAAAGTTGTTACGGATAGTGACGTATTTTAGTGGACAGACAACCGTGTGGTACACTTGATGGTAGGTCAAATACCCCAGGCACATAACATCTAAACAAGATGTGCGGTCGACCTATTTTGGCTTTGGACGTTCGTAAATCCACAGACTGAAACCGAAACGTGATTAAACTTTTTCATCTGTGGACGATGGTTTGTGCCAAATACGGAATTGCGGTATTCCTACCAATCATTTAAAATCCAGACGAAATTCAACGTGTTATGTACAGAAAATATATAAATTGATTTGAAACAAGTTTAACCCGATGGAGTTCGAACCCAGAACCCGTTGATTATTAGGCTAGACCAACGAGTCCGTAACATCAGGTAATGTCTTAGTAGGTTCATACTTGGAAGGACGTATCACATCCTTCCAATGAGTCATAGAAGCGTCAATTTTACGAAATTATGTTGTGCGAATAAATTACATACTTGACAGACATAAGGGTCATAATCGTTTGCGAATTATGTTCATCTTAAAATACTATTAATTGCTATTATTTCCCTTTACAATCTACGTGAATCATCGTCAGTTACGCGCAGAGGAGGATTATAGTTGTACGCGTTTTTAGTTGCTTTTTTTATTCGAGTTTCGGATCATGTGTAAAAGTGTATTAGTGCTGTGTTAGTTACTGGCAAGGGAGGTCTGTGTGTATTATTAAATTGGAAGTGTACTGTGGATTGAAGATACGAAAATTTTATGGTATGTTTTTTATTCAGAAGCAATTGGGGCCAGGCAGAGTAGCCTAACTGCAATTTTATGATTTGACTAATTTATATTTTTGTAGTCTAAAAATGTGAACCTATACGAGGACAGCGACTGAAAATTGTTAAAATAATTCTTACACAAATAATAGTACAAGTTCATTTGCGCATTTTTATTTTCCTCCTTATTGAAAATCATGTTTTTTATTATTAGGCCACTTTGCTTCTAACAGCCTCCAAATAATGTTGTTCTTTCTTCAAACTTAGTTAACGTTTTTTGTTTTCTTACATAGCTACAATTACTTGTATGTTTTAAGTAAGGGGGCGAACTTAGAACTTGTTTATTAAAATTTACTTGTATGAAGTAAATGTTAATAAACAGCTTAATAAGTGCCAAAGTTTTTAAAAATTATATCTATAATACATTAACATGAGGTGTCGCTTTAAATAAATTACTTTGTACAGATTTAAAATGCATACTATATTAGTTTATAAACTTTTGACCTAAGACCTGACGTTTTGAGTTTTCACAGCAGTCCCGGTTTTGTTTTAAACCGTTAATAATTTCAATTCTGTTCTGCCTCAATTGTTCTCACAATAAGTACTAAAATCAAAGCTTTATATCGTGCAATGACATTATGGTCCATTGTTGATATACTCTCTGTATTCAAGAATGGACCCTACTCGTATAAGATACGGTTGGAAATTCAGTGGGGTATCAGTATAAACTTGCAGTGACTCACAGAGAATGCTTAAATTATAATTAGTGAGGAGCTTTATGATAACTTTGGTTCATTATTTATTGCAAAGAAATTGCGGGTACGTTCTCAATTTATTTAATTATTTCATTTTAATTTCCTGTACGCAAAGATTAAAACGGGACCATATCGTTAAAACTTTGTTGTCCGTCCATCCTTTATTTTTAGTATGTTCCTTATTAGGCTGTATTTTATTTAGATATAGAACGTATCAAATAATTTGACGCGTTTCGATTTCAGTCTGTGGATTTCTAAATGTAAAAACCAAAAAAGCGGATCTTGTATGGGTGGAGTATTTTTATATTATTATCCTTCTCTGTCATAAAATAATAAATATGATGCCTCTCATCGAATTCTCCGTTTATTTCTGCGACTCGAACTTAGTGCTTTTATTCATTGCTTCCGATTTATGACACGTGTACGTTTCAATGTCTACTAGTCGCAATGAGTAATAAATGACCTAATCTTTAGCCATACCTCTTGAATATTTCCCAAATGTAAATCAACCGTGTCAAAACAGCAGAAATCTCAAAAGCGTGTCAAGAGCATTATTCAAGAGGACCGAGGAATGTTACCATATTAACGAATTAACATTTTACAAGGTAGGGTTCTCTGACGTCATTTATTTATGGTAATAAAAACTACAAGTACTAATGATTTTGTAGAGATTTATCGAAATAATGAATATTTTCGTAGCTAGCTGTATTGCAAAATTTGGATAGGCGTACACACTGACTTTAGCAGTTAAATTAGTATATAATTACATCAATGGTCTTTCACTTATGTATTATTAATATTTGTGTGTTGCCATATTGCAATAAAAATACATAGGTACGGATGTTGCCATTCGGTGTCTTTAATAACCGAATGACCTACTTTGTTTTTAATAAAAACCAAAATATAAATTTAAAAGTTTTTTACCTGGCAACACTGCAACCAATGCCGGGCAGTCTGACTAACGGTGTTTGTTCGTGAATATTCATTATTTATCTGTGACCGATAACATTGGCATCTGGTTTGCGCACGCACTAATCGTGAATTGATTGGGCTTTTGAATTTCGAACAGCGGTAGTGCGGAATTAGTGGCGATAGGTAGTGGACGATGGGAAAGGCCTTGTATATATTATATTTTATGCGTTTAATTTTATTACAAATATTTATAATTTGCTGATTTTATAATTTAATTTTTACAAACAGTTGAATAAGTTCTACACTTTTTTTATTGTAATTGTTGGCTGTTGGGTGAAGCTTAAAAAGCTCTCTTTTTTTTCGCTCTCCCTAAAGCATTGAGAAACCCTGCCTTATGGTAGCATATCTCTTTTTAGATAAAAAAGTGCTATTCAATTATGTGTATGCAATAAGGAGACAATTATGTAAAAACTCTACATCATAATGAAGTAATTTGTATCATTATTCCATAATTTTAATACGGTAATTTAAGCGCAATGAGGAAGCGCTCGATGCAAACAAAGCTTTAATGGAACCATGTTTAGAAAAACTACATTTTCTGCGTCATTTGAGCGACACTGCCATTCATAGAAATCGGAAAAAAGTGTTGACGTCAGAACTAATGTATATGACGTAGAATCCGCTTCATCGGACTCGTCAGACACACTACCGTGTCCGTATCACCGGTATACAAGCGGTGTAAGAAGTAAAAGTTATTTAAAGGTTCTTCACTCATTCTAAGCTCTCGGGTCCAAAGAAATCGTGTAATTAATGTGATTATGTAGAAACTATTCGACAATTGCCGTTTTCCTTAGGAATGCACATATCGATGTCTGGTGCAGTTTTCCCGTCGCGAGGGCGCCGCTACTCGGCGCCAGGGCAGTCTCTGCTGTACTAGAGACACCACATTATAATAATCCTAGGATTATTTTTTCTCATTTGTAGATGTAACTTGACGTATCACGAATACGTACGCGTTTCAAAACACTATTTCTTGGCGTTATAATGTGTAAAATCCCTGCATAAGGGAGGAGGAGGCATAAGGAAGACATATCTGTGTTCGTTATAGTTAAGAATTCTGTGCTCCGCTTGGCCATAGTTACATATTATTATTTTTTCTCCAGAACCGCGCTAACGCAATACGTTGTATTAGCCCAAGGATGTACTTTGAATTCAGTTAAGTCCTGTTTATTTTGATAACAAACACTACGATAAAATACTGTCTATGGTATATGCGAGTATACACATTTGAATAAAACACTTTAAACAGTTTAGAACGCAAAATATGTTAGTTAAACTTATTTAAGAATTATTTTAACGCTACGCTAGGCTAGTGCTATCTTTCCATCGTAGTTGGTATTTGGCGACTAATATATTTCGCATTTTAAACCGTTAAAGTGTTTTATTTAAATAAACACTTTAACGGTGCAAAGATAACCGTTTATATGGGTAGGTATACAAAGAAAGTTAGCCCACAAAAGGAGTTTTTGTTTATTGTTTAATAATGTTTGAACTGCTTTCGACAAATACTTATAAAGATTTTTCAAATACTACCGCGTCGATATACAAGTACAGATATATTAGCATAAAAAATAAATCACAGTGTCCCTACTCACCGTCTCTTCTAGTCACAGCGAGTTTCTTTCTATTATAATCTACTATACGTGTAATATGGACATCACAGGTACAACTCTGTCTACAATAATTGGCTTGCGTTCTTTTGCGTGTGGGGACATGTGCACGTGCAATTTTTCCCCACTGTTTACGAGATCCGGAATTTATCTATTGTTTATTTTTAGAGAAATGTATCTTTCTAAGAAAATCTTTTCAAACAACTTAGTCCTCAAACTCCTTAAATAAATAGAACTTTTTTTTTCAAATATATAAGTAGGTGTGTAGGTTACGTTGTCCTATGGTGTCCAAAAGAGTTAAGTAAAAAATTTTCGCTTTTTAATGTAAAAGTGTTTTATTTAATCGACATTTGAAATCATATGACATAACAAATCCAATATTATTTGATGAACTTGGGGGTATAATATTAGAGTTTGGGCAGATTAAGTGCCCCTAAATGGGAGGGGGCCGCTGCGGGTAGTTCTTATATTACTATTTTCTAGTAATCTTTTGCAACAAGTCCATATTATATAGTAAGAAAAGTTGCAGGATACACCAGTGGCCCGTGTGTTGGGACCTTAAGAAATACGTTATTACATGACATAAATATATCGAGGCAAAAGGTTAACATCTAATACGATTTAAATGCAATCAAAAGTAGTAAGTGCCGTTGTAAATCAAAATTAATTGATTCTCATCCTCAACACGGTATCGCCGTATTGACAGCCAATCATGTCATTGAAATTATAATTGCGGGCAATTATTAAAAGATGTTGCATACACTTCGATGTGGCTAATAGCTTTGATTATGTTGTGAGTTTGTGTACTGATCTTTTGCGAAACTTGTTAGTTAATTGCAAAATCTCACGTTATTAAAAACTTGGCCCTGTAGCTCAATAGTTGAGATCTAGAGTAAGAATTCCGGATATATATTTATTGGTTTGGTCAGGCACGGTACAGAAGTGTAAGATAATTTAATATCTATCCAAAAAATCAACCAGTGATTTAATATGTTTTATTGGTCCTGTCTCCTGCCCCAAATATGTTTTTTTATAATATAGAGGAGGACAAACAAGTATGTGGTTCACTTGATGGTATTTGAAACACCCCAGCCATATAACATCCCAATAAGATGCGCACCTATTTTGGTGTTATATATAGATGACTAGCTGTACCCGCGACTTCGTCTTCGTTTACTAATTTATGTAAGGGCGCATTTAAGGCAGCCAATCTATATTGTTAGTGCTACTTTGCCGCAACACTCTCACCTCACATCACTCCTATACCCAAAAAGCCAAAGAATAAAGTTTCTAGCTTCAAAAACCACGAATTTCCATATCAACTTTCATCCCCTTTTTCAACCCCTATTAACCCTTATTTGGGATTTTAAAAAAAACAAATTTCATTTAGATCAGTTCAGTAGTTTCGGAGTTGAAGCCGGACAGACAGACAGAGTTACTTTCGCATTTATAATACATTAATATAGATAGATGAGAATTGCATTGCTATTTAAACTCTATGTTATAAGCCTTCGTCATAGGATCATTGTGTAGAAAATTCTTTCTGTATTATCGTTTTTTTAATTACAGATGACAAACCCACACTTACGTATTAACTATGTTTTTCGCTCGTTAGCAAGTCTCAGTAGCTAGTTCTCAAGTTATTATAATTTTTATTAACATAAGTGGTTAAGCATTTTTGACATGTAACATTCGGTGTGCCAGCGACCTTTAGCCTCAGTAATGACTCGTTTCCGACCAGAGTGGGTCATGACAATACTACAATTATGTCACAGCTGTGAGAAAATTAGTTATTAGTATTACGTGTTACTTTACAATTTTTTTATGTCAATTATATTAAAAATAATATAATGTTTAAAAGTAGACACAATACTTAAGAACAACATCTAAATCAAATTTAATATTGACATCGTAATAAATTTCTATGTATCGACATTTTTATATTTGTACCTTATGGTGAAGTAACTTGTCATCGAAATAAACAATTTCGATTGTTTGACAACATGTTTGATTTATACGTCGGATAGTCGAGTCACTGTGCCCTTTCCACCTTAATAACTTTAAAAGCTTTTTTGTTAGTGACATAATCCGGACTTGATAGTATCTTTTTACTTTTTATAGTTATCGCGTTCAATTTGTTAAAGGTATCGCTTGTTTTATTACGACATAGAATTATGTAAGAGACGTTTTTAGAAGACCATTATGTTTAATTAACCTTAAATAGTCGAAACATTCATATTATTACTCTAAGTATGGTGGTATAATTAAGTTAACAGCGACAACTAACTTTGTTACGTAAGATTACCTTATTTACTATAACTTTAATTTCAACTACAATAATTTATGTTTTCTTTTTCAGGTAGTACAACCGATCTCACACCAACGTTAATCGGCATTTATGATGCTTTATTAGAACCAGCGAAGAGCCTAAGACCAGAAGCTATCCGTCTAGAAACAGCCAAAGATGCTAGGAACGATCCACCACTACTCGAAGCTATGACAGAAAAAAAGGACAACGAGGACACAATTTGCTCCAGCCCACCGAAAGACCCAGCAAAGATCATAGGAGGCGTTAAACTCCCTATAGCCTCTCTAAACGCATCATCATTATATAATCTTCGTACGAAAAATGACTGTGGTGTTAGTGACAAACGAGGCATACCCAGTGATGACAAAACACAAAAGACGTTTAAAGAAACAAAGACAGATGCCTTCGATAATCTATCGCCAAATGTTAAACGCATGCTTTCAAGTGCATCACAGACTACAACGTTACGTTTTCAAAAGAAAACAACAAATATTACGAGATCTTCTATCAGAAAGTGTAACATTCCTTTGGTCGGCGCCACGTCTAAAATTTCACAATCGGGAGTAGAAATCTTATCCTCGGTTGACGTGTATGATCAACCGTCTGCATTGAAATCTCCTCACAAACAACCAGATGAAAAGAATGAATCTCCACAAAAGCTCGCTAAGCCTATATTTAAAATCGACGAACCTGAAATGTATGATGTCCCTAAGAATAATCAACCCGCCATTTATGATGTACCAAATAGTAATAAAACAGCATTTGAATCTCTTTCGTTGCCATACATCGATCAATCCATCGAACTGTCTATATCAGCTAATGATAGAGAATTCGATATAAAATTATCTTCAAAAGATAATTCTCCTTTAAAACCTGAAATCACTTCAACGCCCCAAACATCTCCAATCAAGTTTCCTAACGAAAGTATGCCTAGAAAAGAAAGTAAAGCTTCAAAACACCTCTTAAAATCGGACCCTTATCCCCAAGCTGTTGGATCGACAGGGAATTTAAGGCCTGAGAAGGAAATGATTAGATTAAATCCACCTATTCAAGTAACAAGACCGCTATCAATGAGTTCCATTGCTTCATCCAGTTCAACGTCCAGTAGTGGAGTCCAAAACAAAGGAGGAGTGAATTCAGCCTATCTCGCTTCCATAGAGAGTCTAGATGACCATAGTGACGCTGATTTAACATCTGGTAATGGCAGTAACATCTTTATGAACAGTGCTGGAATGCTTAAGACCAGTATTTCGGAAGAGAGTCGAACTGAGACAATAACTAGTAAGTATTTCTTATAAAGACTCTTTACGTGCCCATAAATATTGATTGAATATTAGCAGGATCACGTTAGTTAGATAGACTGTTTCATCTGTTATATTTATCCATCTATATTTAACCAAGTGCCCGTATTTGTCAGGGCAGAATTTAGAAGAGTTGTCCGGACTGTCGCAGCTGGAGAGGGTTTGTGCGGAAATAGTACAGACCGAGAATGTTTACGTCGAGGATCTGAGACAAGTGGTTGAGGTGAGCAATATGTTTCATTCCGAATAAACTGTATTCTATTACTTTACACGTTTCCATTTTTAAATTTAAGCAGTTTAGCTTCCTTCTATATGGTATTAAAATTTATAGGCTGACTTGGAGGAAGGGAATCACACAGATGGGCAGAGTAACGAGTCCCATAATAGTTATTTACTTCGAAGATATAATAATGCCCTTATTAAGATTATATAAATGATTATATATTATATTATTAAAATCTCTATTCAAAAATAACATTTAATTATAGCGTCTCATCCCATCTCAGTCTTTTTTGTTGTATTTGACTTAACCCAAAAACATTCACCGCTAAATATAAACAATTAGTAACAAATAAACCAGGAAGTATTAGTTATAATGGAAGGATTGCGTAAAGTTCAGTCAAATATAAACACAGAAAGAGGTGTGAATTGGAACGCATCTGATATTTCAAAGACATAGGAAATGGCGGGAACGCAAAATAAACAAATGTCCACCAAAACGGTTAATTTAGTGGTATTAAGAAGTTTCAAATATTTGATACATATAGATAGCATATCTTTTGTCTTTATGTATTTAATTTGACTTTTTAGGCATCATTTTAGAAATAATACAAGTTTAAGTGCCCATGCTTTTTACGAAACTTTATGGATAGTAATATTCTTTATTGTAAATATTTATTTTAATAGAGGGAGTAATATAATCGATGGTACAATTCAAAAACGTGTTTTTCCTACTTAGACTGTCATTTAAAATAGAGAAATGTTCATAATATTTGCAGTTAAAAAGTATTTTCTCGACATCATGGTTTCGGTCTGTTTGTACTTAGTAGAGGCGTGAAGTTTTCGTGTTTACTGCGGTATTTCTTAGCAACTCGGAAACGTTTCTTTCAAGGATACATAATTATTGATTTTTGCGATATAGCCGCTCTACTTTAAGATAATATGAAATCTGAAGAAGAAGTAATATTATGACTATTATCTAAAAAATGGCATTACTAATTACCTTCGTAAGTTCGGTCCTTGATCATACACTGTATTTATCTTTCTGTCATTTACCTTCACGCAATTAGCTGAAACTCGCTAATAACTGCGTGATTTAGATGCACAAATTGTTGTCAGTTATGAATCTGTTACTAATGATAAGAAGTTTGAGAATCTCTGTTAAAAAGGGCTTTCATGTTATACCAGGAACCATTCGTTAAAATGGAAATGGACTCTGATTACTAGTAATTAGAATTTCATAGATAAGAAAGTATGCAATAACAGTAACCCCTTAAAGAGAAATTTTCTCATCAAATTAAATATAGTTTTAATATGGTCCTGTGACTCTCATGATGGATTGCTTCAACCGATCCAAGAGAACCTCCTACTTGAATATTTAGTTTGATTAAACGGATCATAATATAGTGGTGTTATTTTATGGCAACACTGCATTTGCTTAACAATTTCAGCTCTATCGTCAAGTGTTAGAGGCGTATGTCCTGATTTTGGTTTTTATGGGTAGATACCTGTATATGCTTGTACCTAACGGGATACATCCTAATAAGGGATGATAGGACAGACTGTTTTTGCTAATCGTATCTAATGGTTCTAGGCTATGTTCGTTGCGTCTTATAAATCAGCATTTCAAAGATGTTTTAAAATGGCCTCTGCTTTGATATACGGTTATGGCTAACGCTACTGTACTGAGTAGTAACTAGAAGTAATTCCAATTTTGAAAATATGGTATTCCTATCACAAATGTATTTTTACTATTGCTCTTTTCATTGTCAAGATAGTTTACTTTAGGAAAGAAAAACATCTTGTAGTTCAAAGTAAAGCTTAATTGAATCGTGTTGTAGTAAGTTTCATGATATCTTTACTACAATCCCCCAGAAATTAGGACTAATTTAACAGCGACAAATTTAAAAAACATTCATTACAACATTCGTTACAATTACATCAAAAAAATTATAACTATTAATTTAACGCTTACTAAGGCTAGATGAACATTTATTTACAACTGAAGCCGGTGCTACGCCAATTCCGTCTTATATAATTAACTAGCAGATACTTTAGGCATGTAAATCAAAGTAAAATCATGAAAATTAAAAAAAAAGCTTTAGTAATAGGTATAGCTTACACCCTTCCCTGTTAAAAAAAGTAAGCAAAACCAATTACTACTCTAAGCAAAGGTATAACCCCCATAATGCCTCCTTGAAAAACTTTTAAATACGACTATAATCACCATTGTTTCTACTATTTATGTTAAGTAGCAGACTTCGATAAACAAATAATTTACACTATGAAAAGTGCATGTATCAATAGGTTGAAATAAATAGTCGATGACGTGTAGGACACGGTAGTTTCATTTGTTAGGACAATAGCACGGGACGCTGTGGATGTCGGCTCAAGTCCCGCTCGTGTTGTAATTTTTTTCAATCTCATAAATTCAAATCAAATCGATTTTTAAATTAAGAAAAGTAACTATTATCTCGTGAAGTGGTATAAACAGTTGCATTTGGTCTTTCAATAATTTAGAACAACGTGGGAGGCTGCGCCTTGAATACCGCTCGACCAACGATGTCGTTTAAATCTTAATTTTAAAGTCATCATCAAATCTATTTTCTCTTTTGCTTGCGTTTCATTTATGGGTACTATTTGTGACAATAACATACCTACTGATTAGGATAGATTTAACTAACGTTGAATGTTTTCAGTGCTTTTTTGTCTTAATAATTGTTAATTCGTTAGTTTTGCCATATGAAGTATTTTGATTTATGATTTATTTTCCCATATGAAACGTATTTAATTCCCATAAAAACGGTTGTTGTAAGTTAATCTTAAATGGTAGACACTCACCGTTACGGATACCCTCTTGATTAGATGAATAACTTTCCCGGTTTGTTCCACATTCTCCACTATTTCTTCGCTCCTGTTGGTCGCAGCGAGATTTTCTATAGCCTAAAGCCTTCCTCGATAAATGCTTTAACCAACCATGAATTTTTTCAGTTCTCACAAGTAGATCTAAGATTAGCGCGTTCAAGCAAACAAACTTCAGCTATATCACATTAGTATAGATTCTATGTTTGTTTCACTATTTTTAAGGGCGACATTCATATGTTTTTAGACTTAAGGTGGCAAACAAATAATGTCAATAAAGCGTGGGATTAAACATCATGAAAGCGTCTAAGTTAAGGTAGGCGTGTTACAGTTATATTATTGGATCAATTTAATGCTCTCGTGAATGAGTTTATGCGATGTATACCTGCGCCCGCGCATGCTGATTTTTGTTAGGGCTGCCCGAAATCGGTGCTAAGTAAATGTCTTACATATAACAATATAATCTTAAATTTTTTTTAAATAAAACCATCAGCCCTATTACAGTTTACCGCTACAACTTTAATCGGGAGAGTTTTTTGAAACCCTTAGGGCTTAGATAATAGATACAAATTATAAATGATTTGTTGTTTCCTTGTTTTCATTAAAACAAAAACACATTTTTAGTTATTCGATGAGAATCCCATGTCCTTCATATATTTCTAAAATAATAACGAATAATTACGGCCCGGCAAAGCATCCGAAACGTCGAGCCGAAGTTAAAAATCATTATTCAAATTAGTTTAAGCTAATATATCGATGCTTAGTTTTCGACAACGGACAAAATAAATAATTCATTAAATTATGTTAAGCAGAAGTAGTTTTATTGCTGGATGAAATGTCTGCTACTGCGTAAACATAAGGTATAGACAACGGATGTTGATTTAACCTCTTACGTAGCTCTGTTTTTGTAGAAAATTGCTTTACAAGCATCAAAAAAAAAAAAAAAGAAAAAAAAAAAAAAACCCCCAAAAAAAAATTGAAAACCCCCCCCCCCAAAAAAATATGAAAAGGTTAACGCGGAACTTATTTAGAAATGATTTTTAACTTCGGCCCGACGTTTCGGATGCTTTGCAGCAGCCGTGGTCACGGGGAGACCCGTTAAAAATCATTTCTAAATAAGTTTAAGTAATAGATCGCGTTTTAAACCGTTAAAGTGTTTTATTTAAATGTTTGTCCTTTGTTATTAAAATAACGCACACGTTGGCGTTAATTCAGCTTCTAATGAAATTTATCATTCCATGTCTGTATGTTGACTATACTCGTTTAGGCTAAACTACTAAACATATATAAATATACATGATCGTGACTCACGGTCACTTTCTAGTCATGGTGACAATGACAACGAACCGGCCGCGGCGTAACTGCTTGGGTATTGTCTGTGCTTCCCGTCCTATATGTATATCATTATACTAGCTGTGTCAACGACTTCGTCCGCGTAGAATAGTTATTTTGGGTGTCAAAATTTGTTTTTGCTAACCTCCTCATCCGACCACGTCGTTCTGCTCCCGTTGTCCTTGCAAGTTAATCTTAAAAGATAGACCTATACTTACCGTCGCTGGCATTTATTTAGATAATTTAAAAAGGAATCATTATTTCGTCCGTATTGTTTAGGTATCTTAAACGTTTCCGCAGGGCACGCAACGAAAACTCCTTAAAACGAATAATTTCCCAGTTTGTTCCACATTTCCCGTTTCTTCGCTCCTATGGTAGCAGCGTAATGTTTTATAGCCTAAGTGCTATAACCGATACAAAAAGAAACAATTCGAACCAGTAGTTCCTGGGATTAGCGCGTTCAAACAAACAAACAAAATCTTTAGCTTTATAACAGTAATATCAGTAGATATTTTGGAGGATATTTTGAGATTTAAAAACATATGTATATAAATGTAAATTATTTGAGTGTAGATTACACAGTCATTACGCAAGAATCCTTGTTAAGTTAGCACAGCATTTTGAACTATTCTAAGTCAATTTTTAGTCCAGAGTTAGGAAGGAAGTGCTTCAGAGATCACGTCCATTAAGTAAACCTTTTACTGCGATAAGACCCACGAGACGTCCCTCTATGGGAAAATACGGTTGAAAGATGTAATTCAAAGACATGGATTAAATAAAGTTTTAAATATGTTTTCAGGGCTATCTTCATGTCTGGCGGCGCGACTCCACCTTTTCCGAAGACGAGCTATCAGAACTTTTCAATAACATAGAGGACATCTATGCATTTAATAAGTGAGTATTTTTTTAATAACCTCTTACTTATAAATAAAACACTTTAACAGTTTAAAACGCGATATATTAGTTAAACTATATAAAATCATATATCGCGTTTTAAACCGTTAAAGTGTTTTATTTAAATGTGTACTACTCGCGTAAACTATAGACAGTATTTAACCTCTTAAGTACCTCTGTTTTTGTAGAACATTGCTTTACAAGCATCACTATCGCCCTGCGAGTTGATACTTCGTATTGAAAGTCCGTCTGTATAGAAAGAAATTTAATTTTGAGCCTTTAGTTTTTAACTGGTGTGACATTCATAGTGTACCTCGTTACCTCAGCAAATAATAGATTTTTTGCTTTTGACTTTGACAATGTTCAGTCTAGAATCAATTGTATTGATTACATTTCATTTGAAAATAATGTGTAGTATATAATTAAAATAATAGACGTTAAACAGAAACGGAAAAGTGGAAATGTAGAAAATATAAACAAAATACAGAATGTGTAATAAAACATATTTGAAAAGTAACGATAAAATCGATATATATATATTCGTTAATTTATTGAAAATATTCCAGATGTTTACAAAGTAAAGAAAGTAACATAAATCAACAAATTATCCGTGCTTATACTTTAAGGACTCACAAGGGTGAACAAATAAAAGCAAAAAGGGTCCTCCAAAGGTTGGATGAAAAGGGGAGGTTTTGCAATCCACATCACAATCCCCAATACATCGCTTTCAATCTGGATTGCGATTCGGATTTGTAGTGAAATCTGGGGATAGATTAAAACCATTGTACTTTTCTCTTGCCTAAAAATGAATACATATTTTGTTTATGATAAAAATGGACAGGCAAGATGGGGTTCACTCGATGGTGGAAAAACCCAAGTCATATAACATCTAATATTTATTATATTATATTAGAATCAACAAAAACCGAAACGCGATTACTCTTTATGTCTATGGATTTCTATATTCAGATTTCCAGACAAAGTCCAATATGTTTTCTAAAAATTATGAATTGATTAGAAAAAAGTTGGACGCGGTGGGGATCGACCCCAATCGTTTTTATGGTAAGAAAATTTGGTTGAAATTAATGCTTTATTATCAACATAAAAATAATAATTTGGAAAACAGTAAAATAACGTATGCCAGACCAGCTTGTTAAAGATACAGTCTCATAACGAATGAGCCAGGCAGGCAATATAAATACAGATAAATAAACCAGCATCAGGATACCAATGTGGGTTGTAGGATGAAAGTGTCGACCGCTCTTTCGACCAGTTACCGCATAATATACTTTACATGGCATTTTAACTTGACACTTGGTTGACTTTCAGCTCGCAGACATTTGATATCGCTTCTATTATACGGTCAACAAGTATGTAACTGGAGCTCTTAGATTTCAAAAGGCCGATTTCGAGTTATGCAATTTGATAAGACACATAATACGACTCCTGAAAAAAAAAACACTTAATATTGTTTCAAATATAATTATATAATTCAATAATCAGGAAATTGTCTGTTACACGAGTAGTACACATATAAAACATTTTCAATGGCTTAAACGCGAACTATATTAATCAGGAATGTTTTGTCTAAGTTACGGTACACGTTAATATAAAACACTTTGAATGGCTTAAAACCAGAAGTATATTAGTTTTTTTTTATACTACCCAACGTTTTGGATACTTTGCAGCCACCGTGATCATTGGACGTCGGGACGTATTTAAAATAAATTTAAAGCAAATTTAAAGAATATATACTCTACAGTTTTTAATAACTTTTTGACATCAACCACCGATCGATAAAAAGTAATCAGTTTTTTGACAGAGTGCGACAATTGTTCTGTGGAGGTTCTCTTTAGACATTGTTGTACCTTCGGAATTCCATTTAGTCCGATCGCTGATTTTTAAAAATAAATCACATCAGTTATAAATTTTGTTTGCTAGCCATGCTATCTACTCTATCCCAATAATTATATATTATTCCTTTGGTGAGCGCCAGACAAAGTAGTTTATAAATGTATCGGAGATAGAATATATCAGTGAATATTGATCATTTCTTTATAGTACAATTTCAAAACATGAACAGTCTCCCCGTGACCACGGCTGCTGCAAAGCATCCGAAACGTCGGGCCGAAGTTAAAAATCATTTTCAAATAAGTTTAACAAATATATCGCGTTTTAAACCGTTAAAGTGTTTTATTTAAACATGAATACGATTTGAAGAAGTTTTCATTAAAAAAAGTTGGTATAAGTCTCCAATAAAAATATGCTTTTGAAGAACGAAAAATACAATATAAAAGTAAAGTTTTAATGTAAAAAAACGACAGTATCCTTACATCCATATCGTTGCTTAAAAAGTCACGTATTTTTGGCGTAAATCGTCGAAACAATAAAGTTCCCGATAAGTTTAGTAAGGTCACTCACTGGTTATTGCTTAAGACTACGTACGATCTTTTCCATTACGAGCGAAACTCAGGTCTTATTCTTTAACATTCGATATACTTGT